>ML686092.1:1650777-1693180 GCA_007922175.1 Pelusios castaneus
GGAAGGACGGACAGGTGGGCCCGCACCACAAGGGAAGGACGGACAGGTGGGCCAGGACGCACCAAAACGGATACATAAATTATATGCATGTTGATGGACAGATAGGTACAGACAACCACAGTTGGAGAGACAGCCGAAAGGTAGGTGGATGGGCTCAGAGAGGTATAAAAGGAGAGAGAGGATACAACAAGGGGAGGGTTAAGGGAGAATGACAGAGTAGTGTAAATCGGGGAGGAGAAACAGGTGGGGCCATGTGTGTAGACACAGAAGGGGAAGGGGATAATAAGGGAATGGGTGGAGAAAGGAAAAGGAAAGTACATTAGCTATTTTTCCGGCCTGGGCGGAGCCACCCCAAGACCTCAGTTCCATCAGGCACAGCCCCACCAGGATCTTTAGGGTGCCCCAGCTTGGGGCCCACACTGTAATGGGTAATGACACCCCGGCACAGACCAGTGGAAGGGATTTTACCCAACACTCCTGCATCACAAAAGCAAAGCCCATTAGCTCAGAGGCAAGAGCCGGCTAATAAAACTCTCGGCACTTCTGTGGGACGCTTCCATCGACCCCGCGGCCAGAAGGGACTGTGGAGACCCTCTGTGGTGCCACTTCCTGCATTGCCCAGGCCAGAGAACTGCCCCACAGTAACTCAGGGAGCCGAGCTTTTAGAGAAATAACCAATCCTGGTGTCCCAAGCCCACCTCCCCAACCCTCAGTAAATTGTTCCAACGGGGATGCTCGCTATGACAAATTCACACCGTGTTTCCTGTCTGAATTTACCTAGCTTCAGCTCCCAGCCGCAGGATCGCATCAGACCTTTTGCCGCTTAGATGGAAGAGCCCATTAGTGAATATTTGTTCCCCATGCAGGCACCCGAGCTGTGATCAACCCACCCCGTAACCCTCTCTTTGATAGGCTCAATAGACTGAGCTCCAAACCTCTCTCTCTGAGGCAGGTTTCCTAACCCTTTAATCCTTCCCGTGGCTCTTCCCTGACCCCTCCCCAATTTATCACCCTCCTTTTTCAACTGGGGGCACCAGAACGGGACACAGCCACACCAGCGCCAAATACCATCCCCTCTTTATATGGCCCAGGATCCCGCTCTTTTAGCCACCGAAACAGCACACCTCCCAAATCTTTTTCCAGGTCCCTGCTCCCAGAAGCGTGCACCCTCCTCATCCTGGAATTATGGCCAACACTCTTTGTTCCCTAGACAATTACAGCTACCTGCAACACCACATTGCCTGCACCCAGGACACCACACTGCTTGGTCTCTGTGACCTTTCACTCCTCCAATCTGTGACAACTTCAAATTCCCTTGTCCAATCATACCTGACCCCTCCCAAACCACAATGGATTTATCTTCATAACCCACCTGTGTGGTAAGGCCGCGCCACCGCCCCCATTTTACAGATGGGAAAACTGAGGCACAGAGCAGCCCAGGGAATCTGTAGCAGAGCGGGGCACTGAACCAAGATCTCCCAAGTGCCAGGCAAGGGCTTTACCTACAGGGAAATCTAACAGCTCGTGGAAACGACCCCACCTTCCCCACCCCGCTGGCCCAGACACAGGAACTGCCCGACGGATCAAAGCCGCTGTCCATAGTCTAGTAGCCCATCTCTGACCAGCCCACACCACACGCCCCCAAACCCATACCAGAGATTGGCCCGAAGCCTGTGGTTTTACCTTCCTTCCAACATTCGTCAGCAATAACTGCTACAACCGTGGCTATCCCTGACATCCACATAAACACCTGGGTGGCTATCGTCAATAGTGGCACTCCAACCTGGGACCTGCATGAGCCTTCGTTACCTCCGCTAAGACACGGCTCTGTCCGCCAAGGCTGGTCAGCGCATATCGATCTCCATGTGGTCCAATCACCACGCAGGGGGGCAGAGCACTGCACCTAATGGGTGTGGCTCACACAGCCAATCATACCAAGTTTTTGGCCTCAATGCCATCCTGCAGCAGTGAGTTCCATCGGCTAACCGTGTTTTTGCATGGACAAGTGTTTCCTTTGATTTCCAGTTTTTAATAGCTGTAAAGACATTGCAGGTGAGTGCACAAAAGCTCTTCACCAGAAGCCCATCTTTTGTCCAAGCACTCGCTAACAAGACAGGAAAACAGAACCACCATTTCCGAGACTTTTCCAGCCTATCTAATAGCTGTGGAATGAAGCTGGAGAGAGGATTAATTTATACTCGATTAGCAGAGCAATTTGCTATATGTTTTTTCTTATGCTAATTGATTTTTTTTTTAAATCCAAGAGAAAGCAAGAGACTCCATGTGACTCTGACTTTTTGTGACACTCACAGGACTCCCCAGCCTTGGGCTGGATGGGAGCCAGCACCCCCAAGAGAGGAATGAGACCATGTCCCACTTCCTGGCCCCAGGCCAGCCAGCCCCTTAACCAGGACCAGATCAGAGTCGCTCCCCACCCCCTAGGGGAAAGGCTCCATATCCCTTCCCCTAACCCGCCAGCACATTGTACTTCCTTTATAGGTGTGGGGGCAGCTGAAATTCTGGGCACAGCACAGGCCTCTCCTGCACCATTTCATGCTGTGGCAGACGTGAAACCAGAAGACAAAAAAACAAAAGGGAGAGCGGGTGAGCAAACTCTGGCTGAAATAGCCACGCAGGGATGAAAGCAGGAGCACGAAAGGTAACCAAGTGAAGAGTGTATTGACTTATTATTCACGCGGCGCTCCGCTCTGCAAAGATGGGGCAGCTGGGAGCCAGGGATAGGAAAGTATCCCATCACCATCTCCCCGACTCCGGGGGAACAAGGGCCCCCACAGCTTTGTTTTCCCATCAGTCGGAGCTCTGAGGAGCCAGTTTCCCTTCTGGCTCTCGCCCGCACTCCAGTCCTAGATTTAGCCATTGAAAGAGAGCCCAGCCATCGTGTGTATTCCTAGCTCTATGTGGGGGATAATATCACAGCCAGAGGTGTGGGGTGTCTCACCCCAATTTTACACAGGGGGGAGGCCAAGGTTCAGGCAGGAAAAGGGATTTGCCTCCTGGCATCTAGTTCCCCCCCCCCCTCTAACCACTAGACATCACTGCCCTCTTCAAGCTGGGGGAAAAACCCAGGAGTCCTGGCTTCCTGCTCCTCCTCCGCCCTTCAGAGAATAGACCCCTCAGCTCCTGCTACCCCAGCCTTGCTCCTCAGCTTCTTGTTCCTGTCATTTAAAGTTTATTTCTCTCTCTGCTCTTTTAAAAAGCCTTTGAAATGCTGGAATGATCAAATCTCTTCCTTCTATCAGGGCAGAACAGGAATCGGCACTCGCTGAGAAGCCTCAGTGCAAGGGAGAAGCAAGGTGCTGAATCTTTTAACAGAGAGCATTTTCCTCCTAGCTGTTTGGTAGGTGTGAGCTATGTAGGCCTTGGGCAGAATTCCATTTAGTCGGCGGGGCAGCAGCCCTTCGTCATGAATACACAGTTATAATTGCTAGCTCGTGTCCGCCACTTTTCCCTACCAGATCTCAGAGGAGTCATTGTAGTCACCCTCAATTTAAAAGTGGGGAAACTGAGGCACAGAGAGGCAAAGCGCCTTGCCCATCATCACCAGCAGCCCAGTGGCATGGCCAGAAATAGAACCTACATCTCCTGAGTCCACTAGACCACAATGCCTCGCGAGAAGGGATACTGTGTAAGGTGCTGTATAAACACAGAGCAAGAGAACAGTCCCTCCCTCAAGGAGCTTACTATTACTCTCATCACCCCAGGAATCACAGGACCCAAATTCCTACTGCAAACCTTTCAGGGCACAGGTGGGATCACTGAAGAAAATAAGGAAATGTTTGCCTCCCCTTTATTCTGCAGGCTACATACAAGATTCCTTCTAAAAAGGGGGAAGAGAAAGTTAGGTTTTGTGGTTAAGAGAATCGACTGAGACTCAGGGCCTGGCTCAAATCCTGGCGTCATTCAGGCCTTGTCTACTTAGAAAAGCTGACCTGGTTTAACTCATTTTTATTTATCTGTTTTTTTAAAGACCCAGGCAACCCCTGCCCAGACAATCTGATTTTGGGAATTCACTTGGCATAGTCCATTCAATCCTGCCGACCCAGCCACTGAGGAAGGAAATAGGCTGAGACCAGACAACTCATTCCACCAAAGGAGCCACCTGCCAGATCAGGGTGGCGTTCAGCCCTCCCCAGTGCAGGGAAGATTAATGCTGCCAGCCCCTTTGCTGTTCCAGCAACTCTTTCCACCCACCCCTGTACACTCACCACCTGGCTCCGACACCTGATACCACCTGTGGTTCCCAAATCGCAGGAGGAAGGGGTAGATCAGAGAGGGCTTTTCACGTCAAACTCAATGGGCTGGAGGAGCAGAGACAGAGGCTCCCTTGAGAAAATGTCTCAGCACTTGTTATTGATTTGCATTGGAGGCCCTGACACGCCAGGTGCTGCAGAAACCCTGGCCCTGACCCAAAGATCTTTTCATCTCCCTACATTAAGCTTAGACTCTATGGCTCTCCACCTCTCCCTAGTAGGGGATCCCCTCTGCCCACCTCACCTCAAATGGGGAGAACCCCTTGGTGGGCAGCGCACCAGGCCCGTGGATTCCTGGGGAAACTGAGGCACAGGGGGATGAGGAGTTTTGCCCACGGCCGCAGAGGGAACACACCCTAAGTTTCACCCCCATGCAGTGGCCTTTGCCATAAGGCTGCCTTGGGAACCCGGATGACGATGCTGCGTTTTCCAGGTCTCAGCAGCCACTCTTTCTGCCTGCGATCCACCGGAGAAACGGACTGATGTGACCTATTTGCAAACGAAAGAGAGGAGGGCTGCTGATGAGCCGCCTTTCCCAGCAGCTGGCGTGTAACAGAACAAGACGCTGTCGGGTTCGAGCATTTAACAAACCCTCAGATCCTTCAGAAAAGGAAAGCCGGCCACAGGAGTAGTTCTACCACACATGCAGCAGGGTCCGGCTGGGTCCCAGGACAGCGGGGTTCTGTTCTGCACCACACACCTGTAGATCGGCTGGGAGTAAGTCACCCTCTGGCCTCAGTTTCCCCTTCCACTGCTTGTTCGCTTAGTCTCCAAGCCTGTCGGAGCAGCAGCTGTCTTATAAGTTACTGTGCGGTGCCTGGTTAAGAGGAATCTAACCTCAGTGTGGGCCGCTGGGTGCAATACTAACGTCTAATAAACATTAACGAGGGTTGAATCCTGCACTCCTAGAGTCAACAGTGCAGGCTCACGGCGAAAGGAAGGGCCATTTTTACACTATTCTCGCTTTATTTCTTAGGTGTGTTACGGAGCTCCAGTCGCACAATCATAGAAACGAGCTGGACGGGACCAGCACCAAGTAAACCTAGACCATCCCCGACAGCAGTTGGTCCAACCTGACTTAGAAACCTCCATTGAGGGCCGTTCCACAACCTCCCTTGGACGCCTTAACTCCCCTCCGAGTTAGACGGGTTTTCCTAATGATCTAATCGACATCTCCCTTGCCGCTGACTGAGCCCTGGGCTTCTTGTCCTACCTCCAGTGGCCTTTGAGAACGACGGAGCCACATCCTCCTTACAGCGACTAAATATGCCCAGCTTTTTAAAAAAATCTCTCCTCATTGGTCAGGCGTTCTAAACCTTTGATCATATTGCTCTCCTCCGGCCACTCCAATTTGTCCCTCTCTTTCCTAAAGCATGACGCCAAGACCTAGTTACTTCCTGTGCGTAAGATACGGGAGCTAACTAGGTCGGGAGATCACGCTTTAGGAAAGAGATTTAAGAATGAGATTAGGGTTTTTTTCCTGCTTCCCCCCCGCCCCGCTTTTTTTCAGGTTGTCATAGGCCGTGATCCCACTGTCGGGTGCCATATGTTATGAAGTGCATTATGGTAATACCTGGAGTCTCAGTCGTGACTCAGGATCTCACTGTGCTGGGAGCTGTACGAGCAGAGAACAAAATGACAGCCCCTGCCCTGCAGAACCTCCACGCCCTCCTTTACCTCTGACATTTCTCTCAGCAGGGCATGGAGAAAGTTCTTAGTCAGTTTCATCTTCCAGGTCTCCTGAAATTAACCAGGTTTGTGATTCTCTCTCTCTCTCTCTCTTCCCCCCACCCCCAAGATTTCTATTTAAATTTTTAAAAAATTTCTGCCCATAATAAGTTTAGTAAATGGATCCAAAACCTAAATTCTGTGCCCCTTCCCCTACAGCAATCGGCTCCTACAGCTCAGTGTCTGTAGTTGAACAGAGCAAAGATTCAATTGCAGTCTTTAAGTACCTACATGGGGAACAAAACATTGATCATAGAGGGCTCTTCACTCTTGCAGACAAAGACCTAACAAGGGCCAGTGGCTGGGACTTGAAGCTAGACAAATAAGACAGAAATTTTTAACAGGGAGGGTAATTATCCATTGGGACAATTTACTATAAAGGCTATGGACTTTCCCACACCAGCAATTTTTAAATCAAGTTTGGGTGTTTTTCAAAGCAAACTGCTCTGCTTCAAACAGGAATTAATTCAGGGACATCCCACGGCCTCTGTGATACAGGAGGTGACGGTCCCTTCTGGCTTTATAATCTATTAAGAAAATGGAATGATTCTCACACTAAATTGACTCTCAATAATAAACCCGTCATGCTTATTTCTTCTAAGGATTTCAAAGTACTGTGCCTGTGATCATTAACTAGCTCCCACACACACACACCCCTTCACCCGAGGACAAGTCAGTGTCATTACCCCCCTTTATGGATGGGGAAACTGAGGCACAAAAAAGGCACAGCAACTTGCCAGAGGTCATCCAGCCAGTCAGTGGTGGAGCTTGGAATCTAGGCGTGCTAGTTCCCAGCATCTGCACTCCCACCTCCAGACTAGTCTGCACCAAAGTCAGAAAATCCTGGTTTCCTTCCTCCTGTCCTAACCATTAGACCCTACTTGCCACCCAAGGCTGTGAACAGAACCCAAGAGTCCTGATTTTCAGTCCTCCTCCCTCACATTGATATATTAGGGCCCCCAAACTATGGATCCACAGCTGCCACTGGCAGGAGATACGGGTAGTTTGGTGGGTGTCTATTTTCAACTCTGCCGGTGGCCCGCTCAGTGACCTCCAACAAGCCCTTCCCCCCTCTGAGAGTCCATTTCTCCTCCCACTGGTGCCTGTACAGCACCTGGCACCAAGGGCCGCCCTGATCTTAGCTGGGAGGAGCTGGGCAGAATCAAGCACAGCGGAAGCCCCGATCTTGGGCGAGGGGCTGTGCAGGGTCCACCGCAGTGGGGGCCCACCAATCCCAGCTGGGGCCTTTATATGACATTGCAGTACGAGTTACAATCATCCAGTGGGAGAAAAAAGAATGGCTTTGCCAGATCCGCAGCCCTGTTGGATTTCTGGGGGGCCTCAGATACAAGACAGGGGTACATTGCGGAGCCTGTTTTATACAGGCCACAAGAAAAAGTCCTGCCTTTAGCTTTCCGTTTTCAGACCTACCCACACAGCCACCCACTGCTGCATATTTAATATCAAGTATCCAACTCTGAGCCTGTCACAGGAATAATTTGCCTGTCAGCTGGTAGGGGAAGCCTCCCCGCACTGGCCTGCCCAGGGCAACAACTCACGGGTCAGTCTCCTTCACTGCCCTGAACCCAGAAAGCCACACACCCCGTGATCACTGCCCCACAGCTCCCCATAAGAAGCGCCTGTGCGTGTCTGGTGCCTTCTGTCTGAGGATGTCAGCCACACTGCCATCCAGGCCAGGAGCAGGACCTAGAAACCCTGACTCCTATGGTTGTAACCTCTACACCCTCCTGCCGGCCCAGCACTGGGAATAAACCGAGGAGACTGACTCCCCCTCCCTGCTCTGTCCAATCCAGCTCACCACTGGGAAGAGAACCCAGCAGTGTGCTCATACCACTAGACCATACTGCCTCCCCATCGCTGTGACACAGCTTGGTGTTAGTAGCGTAGATTGGACATGCCACAAGAGGGTCATTGAGGCAGCCCTCAGACCTAGCTACCATCCTAACACTTGACAAGGAAGCAGCGCTGAGGGAGATAAGGCACTGTACTGGGAACCAGAAGACCAGGGTTCCATTCCCAGCTCGGCCACGTCCCAACTCTGTGCCTCAGTTTCCCCCCACATTATGTCTATTTAGATTGCAGGCTACATGGGGCAAAGGCTCTCTCTCACTCTAGCAGTCCAGCACGACCAATTTTAGGTAGTTATATGGCCTCCCATTACCACAGTACCCTTACTATATTGAGCCTCACCCCTGTAAGGCAGGGCCATTTTACAACTGGGGAAACTGAGGCACAGAGCGAGTACAGGACCTGGGAATCTCACAGGGACTCTGTAGCAAAGCAGGGAATTCAATCTGGCTCTCCCATGTCCTAGACAAGTGGCTTAACCTAGAGGGGTTGGGGTCCGCATATCTGAGTGGTAATATATATACACAATCTGCTCGCAACCACTCTTTCTCAGTAGTTGTTTTAACTAACTGATCCTGCCAGGGCAAATTGTTTCAGTGACAGTCCATCATCTCAGAAAAAGTCATCTTAAAATGCAAACCCAACAGGAATGAGGTTCAAGTCTAAAAAAAAATAAAAATCAGGATTTATACCCAAGACAGAAATTCCACAATCTTCTCTCCAAATAAATACACAATTGCAACCCCAAAATTGGAACCCAAACCAAAAAAATATACATTCCCAAAATAGAAACTGAAAGTCAAACAACACAATGCAATAAGATAAACACAATGCATAATCCCGCCCTGAAACCTGCAACCTAAACAAATGGAATAAAAGTGAAACCCAACAATGCATTTACACACACCTCCAACCATAATACTGCAACCCAAAGAAATGGAAAAGGGGGAAAACGCAACACAATGTGTGCATGTGTTATATGTACACACCAGAAAACTGCAACCAAGACACAGCAACAGAAATTAAGTTCAATGCAACCCAAACCAGACAGCTAAAATTGCTCCCCCCTTCCCCCCCCCCCCAAAAAAAGAAAAAAATGCAGTAAATAAATAAAAATTCAACAATGTGCCACAGAAGCAAATTGTAAAGCTGGTTTGGTAAGGGGCAGAAATCCCGGCTTCATCATCAATTCAACCCACTTGGGGCTTGTTTGAGTTGCACAAGTCACAGGCAAGTTTTTTCCAGGGAAAACTTCCTGGTTTTTGTGTTTGTTTTTTTATTTTTTCAGTGCCTCTTTCTCCCTCCCCCTTTGAAAAACACCACTGACTCCCAACTCACATGGCGAGGAGAAGAGTGGTGTGCTCGCTCACACCCACACACAGACAACTTCCCGGCCTTGCTACCCCCAAACTCCCAAGGAGCTGAAGTTTACTTTAGGTTGCTGGCTTTCGGCCCTTCCCTTGCGGCTGGGTGTGCAAGAAGATAGATAACAAAACAAAAGCCCATCAAGGCAGGGGGTGGGGGCATATAGGCTGGGAAGATCCCAACTACTGCTAGGAGAGGAACCCCCATCCTCGGGGGGGGGAGCAGCCCCCCACAAGAACTACAATAGAAGAGTTTCTCCACCCAGGAACCTGATCCATTGGAGGACTCTGCCTCTCCTCACCTCTACCAAGAAGACAGTGCATAGTGGGTGGCCTAGCTGGGGTTTTTGGGGGGAAAGGAAGGGGAGTCTCTTTCCATAGAGTGGAAAGGCCCTCCCCCATTTGGAGAAGATTGAGAGAATCTAAGAGAAAAGGGGGGGCAGCCAGGGAACACTCCATAGGGCAGAAAGTTTCGTGAAGGCACTGTGGGGTGGGCAGGAGCTGAGATGGAATGGCTCAGCTCAGGGAGGCCTCTTGGGGAGCTGGGGAGAAAGGTCTGGCTCCCCTCCCACCTACCCTATGCTATCTAGGGGAAGGTGTGCAGGCTTCTTTGACTGAAGGGAGGGGTGCCCTGGACAGGGCAGAAGACATAGCTGCAAAGAGAAGAAAGTTTCCCCTTCTTCACCCAAGTGCAGATAGCAGAGCAGGTCCCCCCAGGATCAGAGGGTCAGGTAGGGGAGCTGCAACAGAAGGGGTGGGGCAGGTCCCCCCAGGATCAGAGGGTGCAGTGGACAGGCAGCAGCAGAGGGGGAAAGATCAGGTCCCCCAGAATCACAGGGTTCAGTGGGGGATGAGACATGGGCTGCAATGAGGGGGGCAGAGCAGATGCCCCCAAGGATCAGGGGGTGGGTCAGGTGGGGGGGCTGCAGCAGCAGGGGTCTGAGGAGGTCCCCCCCCGTCTCAAGAGGTGCAGCAGAGGGGATGGGGGCAGGTCTCCCCAGGATCAGGGGGTGCAGTGGGGCAGGTCCCCCCAGGATCAGGGGGTGCAGTGGGGCAGGGGGCAGGTCCCCCCAGGATCAGGGGGTGCAGTGGGGCAGGGGGCAGGTCCCCCTAGGATCAGGGGGGCAGGTCCCCCCAGGATCGGGGGGGCAGGGGGAGGAGCAGGTCCCCCAATATCAGGGGGTGCAGTGGGGGAGGAGCAGGTCCCCCAATATCAGGGGGTGCAGTGGGGGAGGGGGCAGTCCCCCCAATACCGGGGGGTGCAGCGGGGGGGCCGGGGCGCGGGCCAGCTCCCACCTGTGCACGGGGCGGTCTCCGCGCAGGGCTCAGCTCGCCCTCGCCTCGCAGCAGCCATTCATTGCCAGCCCAGGCGGCTCAGCCGAGGGCCGAGCGCTCCGATGCAGCAGCGGCCGCCGCCAGCCGGGCCGCCCCTTGCATCAGGCGCACACACGCCCAGGCGCGGCTAGCTGAGCCCTGAGCTGGCTGCTTCCTGCAGGGCCCAGAGGGCATGGCCCCCTGCCCCTCCCCCATCGCCTGGGCTGGCCTGGCAGGAAAAGGCTTTGGGCTTGTGGGGGGCAAAGAGGGGGAGAGAAATGGGGGCACGTGGGGATGGATGCATGTGGGATGGGTGGAGGGACAGTGCTTATGGAAATAGATTAGGTGGGGATGGATAGATAAGAATAAGAGAATCATAGGATTTTCTCATATACACACACAGTTATCAGACCACAGAATTATATGATTCTAACTTTTCTGCACTAAGTTGCGTATACTATAAAACCATACACACACACACTAAATTTCATAACCTAACAGTAAGCATATATATCATTTTATAAACCTATCTATAAAGTTGTAAGAGTGTATTATAATTATTATATCATTTTAATACAGAACAAAATCTATAAAGTTTAGTGCAGAAGAATAATGTATGTATATATAGAGATTAAAAAAATAGAAGCAGGATTCTGTTAATACATATATAATATCTCTATGCTAAACTTATTCCTTCCACATTTTGTTAATACATATATAATTTCTCTATGCTAAACTTATTCCTTCCACATTTATATATACATACCAAATTTAACATCCTAGCACTGAACTTATAAAAACTCATAATATGGTTATTTAGAATATATATATGTTTTAGTATAGCAATATATATAAAGTTTACTACATAGAAATAATATATAGCTATATACCAGAATAATACAATAATATTTTACATATAATTTCTTTGCCCTGAATTTATATACTTCTTCATACTTTTTCCTTCCCTTATATATATATCACCTTTAGTATCTTAGCACTGAACTTATATATATTATAAACTAACTTGTATATAAAGTAATTCTATTAGAAACCTATATTTCCATATATTATAATTACACACAATTTTTAACACATACCGGTAAATATATACGTATAGTTTGGTGCCAATTAATCAAATATAAAGGGAGGGTCAGGCTAAAAATATATACATGAAAGGTAGGTAACATGCTCAGGAAGTTTGGATCCAGACGCAAAATCAATCTGCATCCTTGCCAAAAGCAAACAAAATGAAAGTTTCGGGGGAGTTGTTATTTAAAGAATGGATTAGAAGGAGAGTCTCCCATCTCTAAATTTGTATCCAGGGGAAAAATATGGCTGGAGAAATGTGTGCTCATTGGGGAGATTTGGAGTAACGGGAGGTCATCCCAAGGTTTGGATCTAGTATTGATCCCCAAATCCTAAATTTTGGGGGTTAGATTGAAGGAAGTTGCCCCAATTTTGGATCCAGAACTGACCCCAAAACACAAATATGCAGGGCCTGGAGTAAAGGGAGAATTAATCCCTAAAACCATAATTTTTGGTGGCAGATTAGAAGGAGGATTCCCCCAAATTTTGAATGCAGAACGGCCCCCTTATTTCCCCCCATATTCGTCTCCAGAGATGACTCCTTTAAAATCTGGAGGGAAGGATGGTGGACAAAGGGAGAGTTTGCTCCAAATTGAGGAGACACAGGAGTTCTGGATTTTCCAGATGAGGTATGGATTATCCCTCATCCCTCTTTCCTTACACCCCATTTTTATGGCCTTATTTCTGCCATGTGCACCCCTGCAAAGCAGGAACAGTTGGGGATGTGTATGGGTCTTTCTGGAGAGGGACTGGATTTTCCAGCTGGGGTCTGGATGCTTCTTTTTATGGCCCTGGCTCTGCTGGAGGTACCCCAGAGCCTCAGGGTGTCCAGATCTGGGTTGTTAAAATGGCAGGTGGTGACCCTCTCTGCATTTTGAGGGGTACATTAATATCTGGGGTTCTGACCCCACACCCCAATCTGTAATTCAGGAAGAGGAAGAGTGTGGGGAGAAGAGCTAGGATGGGCCAATAGGCCTTGACTGGCTGTGAAGTCGGCAGGCCTGACCTGCTGCAGCTGGAAAGTCTAGGGGGGAGGGTTGGCTTCCTCTTCAGCATCCCCACCCATTCCTGGGGTGCTGCTGAGTGCTGCCTGAGGGGTTCATGGGTCTCATGTGGGAGGAGATGACCTGGGAGGAGTTACACACATTGTCCCCGACCTCCCATCAGGCCTGTGCAGGGGGCGAGGGAAAGGAGAATACAAATCTACACCCACTGAGCCTCTCTGCTCCTGAGGTGGGTCCCTTTTAAAAAGTTTCACAGGCTGCTATCTGCAGTGAGTGATGGGCAGGTGGGGGGTGGGACAGGGCCAGCTATGGATCCCCACCCCTCAGGATAAATGCAGACCCAGGGAGTCCGCTGGATCCTATGGGATGGGGCATTGGGAGATCATAGCTCAGTCTGCAGAGGCTCCTCCAGCCGTAGCACATTTTGCACTCCTGCTGCTATGTGGTGTTCTTAACATGTCTGCATTTTGTGGGGTATCTTGTGCCAGGCCCCAAGTTGTGCCCTGGGGATTTTTATCACCGGGCTGCCTGGGGATCACTCATACTGCAGCCACATTGGGGGGCAGCCTCACAGTAAGCCCCAAAGGAGGGCCACCCCCGCCTGCCTGGGCTCTCTGTCCTAGCTGCTCCCCACATCACCCTTTCTTCTCAATGGAATTGATTTTCCGGTCGCGTTTTGCTCACAGCGACTCAAAGCCTCAAAGTTGTTTGTCCCTCTAGCCGCTCGGTATGCGGCACTTCCCATTGGCCGGATGGGCGTCACCTGATCGCTCCCCGCAGGATACAATATGGCGCCGCCCAGATAGTTGCTGCAGCATGCGGAGGGGACGCTGCGCTCTCTGGGTGAGTGGCGCCTGGGGGAAGGTCTAAACTTAATTCAGCTGTCTTTGGGCCACCTCGGCTCTCAAACTCTTTGCTTGGGGGGAGTTGGGACTTATCCCTCTCTGCGCTACTCTGCACGATGCTGGAACCTGGCATCAGTCCCCTAAACTGAGTCATCCACCCACACTTTAATTTTTCTTTTTTTGGGGGGGTGAAGCCCCCTTGGTCCTTCCAGCACTTTGAACAGGCTCCCAGGAAACATCAGGCTGGTGGGGGGGGCATGTGTGTAAAATCATCATGATGTCAGCTCTTGTAGTTTTATTGTGAGTCTTATTACGCTTGGTGGCTCGTTTGGTCCATCGTCGCCCCCCCCCCCCCAACCGTGGGTCATGAGAGTCTCAAGCTTTTGTTTAAGGGGGAAAAAGTGTCTGGCAGCCTTCATTAGGGCCTGCTGACTCTGAGGTACTAAAAATCCTCCCAGGGTAGCTGAACTACTTTGTTTGGAGAAGGTATTGCAGAAAAGGGAAGATCCTGGGGAAAACTTACACAGGTGACAAGTTTGTGATGAAGAGGTGAAGCAGAGGCACCAAATAAATCAACTTAAAAGAGCCCTGGTCCTAATTAAAGAAATCTGATGATTTTTAAGCCCCCTGTAACCTTTTTTTATGGTGATGACTGATCCTGGATGCTTATGATGGACAATGCTGTTGTACTGCATAGCAGTCCAAGTGATGGAGCAGGGTTCTGTTGTCTGAGCACTGTATTGACAGATGCCCTGTGTCATACAAATGCTTGTGATTTAAGGGTTTGTCTATAACCAGGTTTTGCTCTGATTGCCCCACCTTTTTTATGCAGTTAAATCCCTGCCACACCTTATTGTGGATGTGGTTATAGAGGTATAAAGAAGTGTTGATAAATTTACCAAAACAACATTCTTATGGAGTAGGGCTGCATCCACTCCAGGTGGTTGTAGCAGGGTAGCTAAATCAGTTTTGCCACCAAATGCTGATAATAGCATTTCTGTATCGCATAGAGGTGCTGGGACTAGAAAGACATTAAAAGATTTTGCGGGGCTTGGATACTATGACCCTGACATCCACAGAAGTAGAATTAGCAGGATCATCTGCAAAGCTGCTTAATTGTCCTAATTCCGATCCTTCTTTAACTTCCCGTTGCCATGATGGCTACGCAGAGCTTGTTGATGGTTGATGTAGTGAACTGCTGGTGATTGATAATGTTTCCTTTTGCTCCCGTGTATAGCCAGCTTTGCCTCTTCTCTTCTATTTAGCAAAAACAACGAGAGTCCTGTGGCGCCTTAAAGGCTAACAAATTTCTTCGGGCATCAACTTTCTTGGGCTGTCGGACGCCACAGGTGTCTTGTTGTTTTTGCTGCAGACAGACTAACATGACTATCCCTCTGGAACTTGTCTTCTATTTAGGTGGAAAGTGCTTTTTCAGGGACTGTTTCTGTTCTGTGCCTGTACAATGCCTAGCACAGTGGGGCTGTGACTGGCGCTCTAGGTGCTACTGTGATAAACCTAGCAAATGCGCAATGCCAAACACACACAGTAGTACGGGTGTAGTTTATAAATCTGGGGATCCTTCAGGGATTATTTCTCTCTTGTAGTCTGGAGATGGCTATGACATAAGGTGTTCTGATGAAGGCTAAATTCACTCTGCTGGGCTGGTTTATGAGACACTGCATCCTGCTGCCAGGTGGATCTGTAACAAACCAGCTGGCTGGAAGGGCCCAGAGGTTCCTGTCACCTGTAGCTCGGCCAGCCCGAAAACGCTGTACTGCCAAGGACATGGAGGGGGAATGCTCACAGGAAGCCAATGGTTCCTATCCAAAGCAGTGTGAGGAGCAGCCACCCACCTCAGACCTAGCAACGGACACTGGGAATTGCGCTAGCCCCGTAAAAACTGAGGAGACCGTGATCACGGAGGGGAAGGCAAAGATCATCTTCCCCAATGCCAACGAAGTGTTCTACAACCCTGTGCAGGAGTTTAACCGAGACCTGACGTAAGTACACCCGAAAGGCGGGTCTGGAGCTGTCTTACATGCTTATTTGCACACATGCCCTCCCGCCCCACCAATGGCTGTATCTGAGCACCTCGCAAACCCCTGGGAGGCTGGGCAAGGCTATTATCCTGTTGTACAGATGAGAAACTGAGGCCCAGAAGCCCAGTGACTTTCCAAAATTCATACAGGCAGTCGGACAGAGCCCCAATCTCCAGAGCACCACTTTTCCTCTCCTGTTCAGACCATTCTTCTGTAGTGCCAAGTGCCTGCCATTGGGGCACCCGCTTAAGGTGTCTCTAGCCAGGAGCCCCAAAATCCAGTCACTGTTGAAAAATCATAGCTACCAAGACAGAGAGAACCATTTGGAAAAACTGTAGAGTGAGAGTCCAGCAGGGGACATGGCCTGGATCTGAGGAGAATGTGCATTAAGGCCTGTCTGTGTGTCTCCCTCTCGCTGACCTTCCGGCTCAGGTGTGCCGTGGTGACCGAATTCATTCGCCTTCAGCTTTCGGCAAAGGGGATTCAGAGTAAGTTGAAATGACTCTCAATCTCGCCCTTTCCCCAATAAAAGCCCCAATGCAATGATGGCTCAGTTAACACAACCATCATTCGCACTCTAGCTGTCAAGGCTAGGACCCCTGGAGCATGCTGGCCCAGCCTGAGACTCCTGCTTTGAGCCCCGCGTGTCAGGACAAGGAACTGCCGGGAGCTCAGCTCTGATTCTCTGTTCCTCCCCACCCGTGAGCGGCACAGAAAGAAAATTCAAGCCGCTTCTGTGCTCTCTGGAGCTTGGCCTCCACAGGGGCCTGCTTAGCCCCCAGTAGAAGCTAGTTCTCCCTCTGGCCCCTGAGATGGAAGGAACCGCCAAAACACAGGACACGTGAGCCTAGGGAGCAGATCAGGGGTGTGGCCAGTCTTCGTGTTAGCTCCTCAGCCTGTGAGGGCACCTGCACTGAAGGGCACCCCTAACTTTAGCTCCCTCTGTGTGCAAGAGCAGCCCGGGGCCAGGCCCACTGAGGTCTGAACCCAGAGATGCTTCCCGGTCCCCTTAACGCCAGTCTCTGTGGCGGGCTGGGGTGAGGAGCGGGGCATGGGTGACATTACCAACGCATTGGTCCGCCCACTCACTCCGTCTCTCACAGTTGCTGTCCCAGGAGAGGAGAAGGTTGAGAAGTTGGCTGTGGATCTTTCCAAAGGGGAGGAGGCCGGACCAGAACCAGCGCCTGACGGGGAAGGGCCAGCGCGGGCGGCAGTAGTGGGAGAACTGTGTGAGGTGCGTATGAACCTAGCAGCAGTTTTCCTGTTGTGCTGGGGCCCCCGTCTTGCCCGGCACAGCTCTGAGTGAGAGACGGTCCATGCCTCAAAGAATTCATCCAGGTCCATGCCTCAAAGAACGGCATTCCGGCAGGAGTCTCCAATGCTCCAACAGACGTGATGGCTGGGAGTGGATGAGCCCACTTCAGCCGTGGCTAACGGACCTGGGGCTTGTAGCTCAGGCAGCAGAAGCTTGTTCTCTTCAATCCAGAGGTCCTGGGTTTAATTCCTCATTAATCACCACCCAGGCTTTGGTTGAGATGGGTCCCTTCCCCCCTGCAGGAAGGGGTGCAGATCTTGGAGGGCTTGGCTGCCTCGGGGCTCCGCTCCATCCGCTTTGCCAAGGAGGTGCCGGGCCTCCGGGCTGTGGTGGCCAACGATTTCTCCTCCAAAGCCGTTGAACTCATGGCCAGGAACATCCAGTTCAATGCAGTTGAGCACCTAGTGACACCGAGCTTTGCTGACGCCAGGTAAAACGGGAGATGTGGGGGTGGCCCACTCTGGCATCACATGCACCAATCAGGCTGTTCTCAGTCACTCATGGGCTTGGCCTGAGCTTCCCACGCCAGTTGGCTCAGTAGTAGGAGGGTGAATGGGCTTGTGACTGGAGGAGCTAGGGGATGTGACGGGGCTCTGAGGATGAGAGCTGGAGATCTTCCCAGACTGGTTGGTGTTTAGTGACCCCTGTGCAATGCAGTGGGCAGATTCTCAGCCCAGTTCCCCAGGACGAGTGTCCAGCAGCCAGGATCACAGTTATCTATCCCCTCTTGGCAGGGAGGTGGATTGGAAGCTGTTTGGGGCAGGGATCATCTTTTGTAGTTTGTCTTTGTACAGCACCTTGCACCATGGGGCTGTGGATCAAGACTGGAACACCTGGACACTACCATAATATACCTAATAAATGCATTAGGGAGACAGAGCCCCCTCTGTTTGGGGACTGTGTGAGTGGGAGGCTGGGCCAATCCTGCTTGGCAGATGGAGACCTCAGGTCCCCTGCTAATTGGCCCCCCAGGAGCCTCATGCCCCCTGCTCAGTACCTGTTCCCATCCTGCCCACAGGATGCTGATGTATAAGCACAAGGCGGAGAAGGAACCCTTCGACATCATCGACCTGGACCCGTATGGCAGCCCTGCCATCTTCCTGGACGCTGCCGTGCAGGCAGTGAGCGAAGGCGGTGAGTGAGGGGCAAGCCCCAATCGTGGTTTCACCCAGACTGCTGGGGGCAGGGACGTGGCGCTGCGAGCTTCTTTGCAGCAGTGACTTGCTACAGGTGCCCGCATCTGTTGCCTGTTGATACTGGGCGCTTTGCGATTGGTGAGACACACTACGCCCAGTTTGTGGATCAGTCCGGTTTTCTATAGACTATTTAAACACAGCCGAAAATTCACTACAGTCTGTCATACTCACTAAACCTGGAGAGCTAAGCAGTCGCTCAGAGGATGTGTGCAGGAACGGCTTTCTCCACGGGCCCTGCCAGAGTCAGTGAATCCTCTGGTCCGACTGACGGCATCTCCCACGGAATCAGCCACTGATGGAGTGCATCCCTTTGAGAGGTGGCTTTTTATACCTCTACACGCAACTTTGACCTCATTACCGCTCTCTTAATTATTATATATTCAATCACCTCCATGGGGTTCTCACCCTTAACTACCTTTCTTACTCACCATGAGAATTGGGGCCGTCAAAACATCTGGTGATAGGAGGGTCGTTAGCAAAATTTTCCCTCTTGGCTTTGAAGAAATGTTCCCTCCAGACATGCAAGGATAAATGTTTTCCCATCACTGTTATGTGGAGCTGCAAGCATCCATGTTACGTGTTCCCCTTATTGTACGTGCTGGAATGCAGAAACGGAGACAGCGGCTAGGTTATTTGGCCAGAATAGAGGCTGGAATGGTCAAGCAAGTGACTTACATTGTGCTAGGCCCCAAAACAGGGCGGGTAACTCAAACTGCACAGGGCCTCCAACGGTCCCTTGGATCTAGGGCAGGGGGTCTGGTGGGTTAAAGCAGGCGGCCAGGAATCGGGACTCCTGGGTTCCATCCCCGGTTTCCCCAAGGGCCAATTACTTCCCTCCTCCACCTCTGAAGTGAGGACACCAGCCACTGCCTCAAGCGCTGAACTCCTGGGCTGGGACCGGCTAGGGTGAGTTTTCAAATCCAGGAGCAGGTGAAATCGGTGGCAGGGGGCAGAGTTGCCACTGACTGTGCGCCCCTCCCCTCCCCTTGGGGGTGTCCCCGCAGGCCTGCTCTGTGTCACCTGTACTGACATGGCAGTCATGGCCGGGAACGCCGGAGAGACGTGTTACAGCAAGTACGGAGCCATGTCTATCAAGGGCAAGTTCTGCCATGAGATGGTGAGTGGGGCAGGGTGTCCCAGGGAGTGGGCGGGGCCTCTTCCATGCCCTGCCCCAGAGGGATCCAGCCCATTTACTCCTGGGACCTTGCTTGCGATGGGGACGCTGGTTCCACTAGGGTTGGGCTGAGATCTGACGTACTCGTCACAGCAGGGCTGGGGATCATGGGGTATGGGAAGGGGTGTCTGGCCCCCAGACCCACACCACACCCCATTTCTCCTCCTTACCCCCAGCCAGCCTCGCGGGCCGCTCCCTGAGCCCAGCTCTAGACCCCATCTCCCCCCTGCAGGCCCTGCGGATCATCCTTCACAGCCTGGACCTCCACGCCAACCATTACCAGCGCTACATTGTGCCGCTGCTGTCGATCAGCGTCGACTTCTACATCCGGGTCTTCGTGCGGGTCTTCACCGGCCAGGCCACGGTGAAAGCCTCCGCCAGGTGAGGCAGGCGTGGCGCACGGGTCCTTCCATCCTGGGGCCTGACGGGCCCCTGGCGCTGGCCAGAACTGGCCGGAGAAGCTGAATGTTGCTGTGCGCAGGGCAGGCAACGCCAGGACTGGAGTAGCTGGGAGCTTCCCCCTGCACCCAGCCCTCCTGGGGTGTTCCCCGCAGCGCCCCCGGCTGCCTTCCCACTGCCTGCTGCGCACCCTGCCCTCTGCCCCGCGCCTGGGCCGGCCGTCACCGACTCTCCTGTCTCTGCAGCAAACAGGCCCTGGTGTATCGCTGCGTGGGCTGCGGGACGCACCACCTGCAGAGACTCGGCAAGAGGACCAGCCACGGCAACAAGTAGGGGGCCCCGGGTTCTCCAGTGCCCAGCTGCAGGGCGGGGGCTGGCTCCAGTTCCTGGCCCCGGAGAGCAATGGGAGGGGACCTGTCCTCTGAGCTAGGGACTAGAGCAGGGCGTTTCCCTCGGGACCTAGGTTAAAAAAATTACTTATGCCCAGGACCCAATTACATCTTTGAGCGATACTCTCCAGGGGTGCCGTGACCCAGGACGTGAGGGTCTGCGACCCAATATGACCCATGGCTTGAAAACCACTGGCCTAGAGTGCTTGTTAACTGGGGGCGTTCACTACTGGCCAGTCCATAAGGAGCTGCAGAATGGATATGGGGAGAAGAGGGGAAGGCCGCTCTCGGGAAGGGGGGGTGTTTCCAGCTGGAGCAGGGCCTGGCCTGGGGGATCTCAGGTTGGGGAAGAGGGGGGCTGGAGTGGAAGGGTGCAGCAAGGGGAGTGGCTTGGCCCCATTAATTCTCTAATCACCGATTTGATTGCTCCATCTGATTTCAGTTTTAAATACTCAGCTGCTACTGGCCCTCCCGTGGGCCCCTCCTGTGAATACTGCCACCAGCAGCACCAGGTGAGCCCCCGTCCCCTCCCCACCCCCATAGGAGTGGGCACATTGCCCTTACCCGTTTTCTTCTCCCCCAGCTCGGTGGCCCCATGTGGGCAGAGCCCATCCACGACCTGGCCTTTGTCCAGAGGGTCCTGTTGGCCTTGGGGAGCAATCCAGGACGGTTTGGGACACAGGATCGGCTCCAGGGGATGCTCAGCATGGTGACCGAGGTGAGGGGCCAATCAGGTACCGTGGAGGGATCCACTGCAGGGCAGAAGGGCCCTGTTGGGGGAGGGGTTGTATTTTGGGTCTCAGTTGCAGGTCAGGGAGGGGTCGGGCTTCTGGGCCCCAGGGGGCGGGGCCTGTTGGGTTTCTGGGCCCTGGGGGCGGGGCCTGTTGGGTTTCTGGGCCCTGGGGGCGGGGCCTGTTGGGTTTCTGGGCCCTAGGGGGTGGGGCCCTTCTTACTTGCTCTCCTCTGGGCAGGAACTCAGCGACATCCCACTGTACTACACCCTCGACAGCCTCAGCAGCACCGTCCACTGCAACACGCCCTCCCTGCTGCAGATCAGGTACACGGGGTGTTATGGGGCCAGCCAGCAGCTCAGGGCCCTGGCTACGGGGCAGAGCCGGGGCAGCCCCTGCCCCAGAAAAGCTTCTGGTCTAAACATTCTGAGGGTGGACAGGAAAACGAGGCAGGGAGCCCGGAATAAGAGGACCCAGGTGTCCTGTTGGCCAGGCCATTTCCACCCCCTACAGCCGGGGTGGGAAGCGTCAGACTTATCCGTGCCCGGGAAGAGCGCCCCCTGCAGCAGAGTGCTGACAGCAAGGGGGGGTGCCCCCCAACACCATGGGTGCTGGGCGGGTCCTGAGCAGAAGAGGGCCCCCTCCTTAACTGCCAGGGCTGATGGAGCCGCGTTCCCCCTCCGGCTCCAGATCTGCCCTCCTCCATGCCGGCTACCGCGTGTCACTCTCCCACGCCTGCAAGAACACCGTCAAGACGGACGCACCGCCCTCCGTGCTCTGGGACATCATGCGATGCTGGGTGAGACTGGGGGCTCAGCATTCCTCCTCCCCTGCCCAGCGGGTCACAACTGACGAATACCTGCAGCAACTGAGCGGCTGGCTGGGCAGGGACCCCGCTGTGGGGCTGACAAAGCCGTGGGTCCTACCTGTTCTCCTGGGGGATGCCTTTAGTGCTGAGAGGGGTTTGGGGGGTCCTTCCCCCTTGATGGTTCGCAGATCGAGATTGGAGGGCAGCAGCAGAGCTGCGGGGAGGATGTAGCCAGGGATTAGGAGGGTCAGGACTGAGGGACACGTGGTGGGGCAGCCTGAGTCAAAGAAAAAATTATCTGATTGCCCCCTGCAGGAGAAAATCCACCCTGTGAAGAGAGAGCGACTCTCCAACACCAGCCCAGCTTTCCACATCCTCTCCGTGGAGCCCACGTATGGTTGGGGCCCCAGGGGTCCAGGGGAATAAAGCTGGTGCCTGGGCCCGCTGCTGGGTGTGGAGGATGTGGCTCAGGGTGCAGCATGGCCTAGTGGGGCGAACCCTGGACCTGTACTTTGGTTCTCAGCCTAGCTCTGCCCTAGGCCTTCTGTGGGACCGTGCGTGGCTTGCCTCCCTCTGTGCCTCAGTTTCCCTATTTTGTAAACTCATGATATGGAGCCTGACCTGTAGCAAGCTTGGGGAAATCAGTGGGTCAGAGGCAGGGATGGTCACAGGCTGTGGGGGTGAGAGGAGCCAAGCCCTGCCCTGCTGCACAGGCAGCCATCCAGACACCGCTGTTTCAGGGCAATGCAGCTGTCCAAAGCGGGTTAAGGATGAACTTTATGGGGGTGAACTCACCGTCCCAGGGAGAAACTCCCCCAAGCCCTGGGCTCCTCTAATTTAGTCCCCTCCTTCCTGCCTGGGCCCACAGGGTTGGGTGACCCAAGGGGCTGATCCAGTAGGCATGCAGCTTCTCCCCTCCTCCCCGCACTGCACTGAGCTGTATCTCTTCCTCTGCCCAGGCTCCAGGCCTCCTTCACCATCCGTGAAGACGCCAACCCCAAATCCAGGAAGCAGGGCCTGAAACGGTTCCAGGAGAACCCCCAAGCGTACTGGGGCCCAAAAGCCAAAGCTCGAGCAGGGTAAGGGCTCTCCAGTGTGGGATTCCCGGACTCTGTTCGTGTGGGGGTGGGTGGGTGAATGGGCCGGTTAATTCCTGTCTCTGGGCCTCAGTTCCCTTTACCTCCCTGGGGCTGGCTGGAGACCTAACTCAGTGCAAAGGGCATCTTGGACTGTCACAGCTCAAGGGATGCCTAGGAGGGAGACCTTAATGCCAGGGTTGCCGTTCCACCTTGAACCTGACTCCGTGCCAGGGTGAGACTGGATCAATAGCACGGTCCTACTCCTGTGTGGCTACTACCTTGCCTGGCTGCTAACCCTGGCCTGATTCCATCCTTAAAGCCTCCAGTCCTGCTGGATGTAGGAAATGCCCCTCAGTGTCTGGTGCTGCATGTTATACAGCTGCCATGCTCCACCCCAGAGGCAGCTGCTTAAATGACATTCCAGGCTGGAACAAACCCTGGGCCTCAAGCTGCTGCCTACCAGGGGCTGTTCTGAGCTCAGCTCTCCTCACCCAACTGCTTCCTGCCGTTCCAGGGGCAGCATTTCTACCTCCCTCCAGGACAAGAGGAAACAGAATCAGAACAAACGGAAGGAGAGAGGGGACGAGAGGAGCCACCTGAAAAGCATTCCCTGCAAGAGGTTCAAGGAGGTGAGGCCCAGCCCCCATGCCAGGGAATCCCAGGGAGGGGAGAGGGCCTGGGGGTGAGTAGTGACAATCAGACTGGCCCAGCCTGTTAGGCAGCAGCTGTTGTTTGGAATGAGCCCCTCAGCCTGTTTCCTGGGGGATGCAGATTGGATATGGCTCCACATTTGTATCCACACACGGCTCAACCCTTCAGCCTTTGCTAGCCTGGGCTGCTCCTCCTTCGACTGGGCTGTGGTGGGGAGGGGGCTGGCCGGAGCCTTTTCTCTCCACAAGGAGGGATGATGTGGGCACAGGGGAGGACATGGGATGGGGGACCCTGCCCTCAGCAACAGCTCCCCCGTGCTGCCTTAACTGATGCACATCTTTCTCCCTGCCAGGGGAGCTGTGCCGGGGGTGAGAAGTGCTGTTATTCCCATGAAGCGGCCCCGGAGAGTGGGACAACGGCCAGTTCCCCCCAGTAACCTGCTCTGGGGCAGGAAGCAATGCAGCTTTACTTTTTAGTTCCGCAAAGATGCAATTTTTTTTGTTTTTAAGACTGTTTTCCCTCTCTCTGCCCCCCCCAGCCATTAAAACAAGGCCTCTCTCTTTTAGGCATAAGCTCAGAGTCCCTCTGATGCTTTGGGGGGGGGGGGGGGGAGAGGTTGGTAAGTAGAGCGCAGCTGCAGGGCCAGCCTCAACAGGGTCCCTGTCACAGCCCTCCTGGCCTGTCTCAGACAGGATCTTGGAACTGCCCTTCCTCAGTTTCCCCACAGGCAACTGATCAGGGGCATGTGTGGGCAGCAGGACTCCTGATTTCTCCTCTTGGTTCTGCCCCAGCCCTCCTGGGTGACTGCTGTTCCCATTTTCCTGCCCCAGCTGGTGTCTGCACCACCCCAAGAGAGAGACTTGCTCACACGGCCCTAGACCCAACATTCTTGTTTATTAACAATTGCACTTAGATGCAGAGACCAGGGCCTGCAGCCTGCTGAGTGGCCCCCCTCCCCTTGCCCTGCACTGAAAAGGCAGCTGTGTGTAGAAATTGGAGGGCTGGGGGAAAGAAAGCTGGATTCTGCCCCCCTCCATAGCTTGCAGGGCCTAGGACGGCTGCAGGTTTGAGTTCAGCCCAACCCGGGGCCGCTGCTCCACCCCTGGGATGTTTTCAAAGCAAAAGTCTCCCCCCTCCCCCCCCCCAGTTTCAGGGCACAGGCCCTAGGTGTGCTCAGGCCAGCTGGATCCTGGGGCAGAGGAGGGGGGGGGCTCCCTCTACAGCTTGGCCGCGCCTTGGCGCTGGATGGTGGCCACAAAGGTCCGGATCTCCATGGGCTCCAGGGTGATTCTCAGTGGGTCCAAGGGGGGGGCCACCGGGTGCCTCACTGCACCTGGGAGAGGAAGTTGGGATTAGCGGGTCAGGGTCCTCTTCCCTGGGAGGATGGACACAACCCTCCCCCCCAGCCGAGTGCCTGCTCTCCCTATGCCCCGAGGAAGGACACAGCAGCTGGATGCTGAGTTGGGGCCCCCAGGCTGCCTACCTCCTGCTGGGGACGGGGACCTACCTGTGGCCGGCCTCCACTTGAGCCGGCTCATGGCAGCTCGCTGCTGGTTGGCCCCGAGGTTCATCTCCTGGATGGAGGTGATGGTGAAGGAGGAGAACAGGTGCTGGAGGTGGGGGGGAAGAGTAGAGGAAACACTCAGCTCCCAGGTAAGTGCTGCCCCCTAGTGGCTACCCTCAGCACTGCAGGGGGGCAAGGCAGCAGCCTTCCCACCCCCTTCCTTGCCTGGTACCCAGGGGAATCCCCCACAGTGCAGGGCAGATCCAGCAATCTCTACTGCTTGTCATCAGGCCTGTGCTCTGCCCCAGAGCTGGCTGCATTTCAGTGCCAGGAAAAGGAGCCCCCTGGAGGCAGCTGCACCCACCTCTGGGGTGTGGCATTGCACCCCTCTGTAAAACAGCTGCCATACAAACACCCCCACTTGGTGTGCAGGGATCCCTGGCTGGGGCTGAGGTGCAGCCACCTCCCCATGGGGCACAGCAAGAGTTTTATGCAAGGATCCCAGGCCAGCTATGGGGCTGACAACCTCCAACCCAGAGCTGGCTTCATCTCAGCACCAGCAAAGTCCTGTCTTATCATCAGCTTTGGATGAGAGGTGTGTGGCCAGGCCCCACACTGCCACCCCTCAGGTACCTACCAGGAGATCGAGAGAGAGGGGCTGGGAGCCGTTTGCACTCTCACCCCTCTCAAACTGGTGCTCCAGGCGGATGAGGACAGAGCTGGGCTCCCAGGGGGCCAGCGTCAGGAGATGGAGGCTGGGCGGGAGCTCTTGTGTCAGAGCAGAGAACTGGGAGGAAGGGGAGACATGGTGTCATGGGGTGAAGTGTTACAACAGAAGAGCATGTTGGCCTGGGGGCTGCACAAAAGTCACGCCAGAGCTCAGGACCCCAGCCCTGCCCCATTCCACTCTCTCCCCATCTCTTAGGCGCTGCAGCCTGGACACAGCCCCCCCTCCTGGGGCTGGGCTGGGCTTCCCAGACTGTAGGGGGAAGAGGGCCCAGAATAAGTCCTACTAGCACAGGTTTTTTGGCAAACTCCTTTTACTTGAAGCCCAGTTTGCACAGACAGGTTTTAACCCACCCGGCGGCCAGCAGTAGTCAGTCACCCCCGTGCAGGGTTTGCAGAGGGTACAGCCCCTTTCTCAGCACAAGTTTCTCTCCCCTACACAGAAGTGAGACCTGCCTGTACTAACCCTCCACCCTAGTCGGCTGTGCTTTACACAGGGCAGGATCATTAGCCCCATTTTACAGATGAGGAAACTGAGGCACAGATGCAGTCAGGGATTGGCCCGAGGTCCCCACGCAGGGCTGGGCTAGAAGCAAGACCTTTCAGTACTCTACCCCCTAGGCAACACTGCACCATTCCTTTGAGCCAGCACATTGAAAATGACTCTGGTGTAGAGCTCAGGAGAAATTCTCAGGGGGGAGACTTAACTAACTTTGTTTTAGCACAGCCACGTGTTGAGCCTGGGATGATCACTGGCAACTGAGGTGAAAGGGGGGGAGAGGAATTTAAAATCTGGTTATATCTAAACATAGCTGAACTTTTACCCTCCTGAAATCCTGAGAGGAAAGAAGGTGAATTCCCTCCATCATCTGAAGTTTCCCCACCAGCACAGCTTCCCCCACCTGCCCCCACGTCTTCCAGCCTCAATGGTGGAAGGCCTGGGAGCAGGAAGCGAAAGGTGGTGCTCAGAAAAACATGGATTTCTTCTTTGTTCAGCCCAAGGAGCCCTGCTCCGGAGAGAGGGGAGCTCAGCCTCTGTCCCAGGGGAGCTGTGCTGAGACCGCGCAAGCTCATTTTACAAGTGATTGAGTCAGATAGGAACAAACAGCTGCAGCAGAATTCAAACCCGTGTCCCCCCTCCCCAGAGCCCCGACCAGACACCTGCTTGAGGCTGGGCTGCCCGGGGTGGAAAGGAGGGCCCCCTCCTGGTGCCAGGACCAGCTGGGGCGCCATGAACTCTCGCTCGGCCTGCAGCCGGTGCCGGTCGGCCGAGGACTCCACCGTATCCAGGAAGATGAGGTGCCGGCCCCGCACCACCAGGCCATCGCCGTAGACCCCGGGTTCCAACAGGGGCTCCCCGACCCCACGGCTGTCGTCGTACAGCAACCGCCGGTGCACCTAAAGGGCAGGGAGGGGATGTCAGAGCGGGGCAGCCCCTGCTGTGCTGGGGGTGCGGGGCTGGGTGTGCCCCTTACTGGCCAGCCCTGGTACTGCAGGATGGAGATGATTGGGGGGGGCTCCAGCCAAGAAGGGGTGTTTGGGCAGGTGGAGCCAGGGCAGGACTCCCCTCACCATGAGCTCCAGGGAGCCGTCCGCCAGGCTGCTGCCCCCCTGAGAGCGATCAGTCAGCACCGTCAGCTGGAACGTCTTGTTCTAGGGGAAAGAAAGCGAGTCCAGAGCGAAGGGAGCAGGCCACGCCCTCAGCTCCCCCCAGCCCGGAGCAGTAGGCACAGAGTTTTAACCCTGACTGACCCCCCCCCCCCATGGTTCCAATGCTCTTCTCCCTGCCAGCAGCTTCCTGACGCTCCCTCCCTTGCCGACTTCAGGGCATTTACGCTCCAGCCCCACCCACCCTGACCCCTATTTTATCAGTGGGGAAACTGAGGCAAAGAGCACCCATCACAAACTCCCAGAGCCAAGAGTGCTGGACTCTCTCTCAAAGGACTTCTCCCCCCTCCCAGCCCAGACAGCAGTGATGGGGAGGGGACCCAGCAAGGTGCCTACAGCACCGGGAACAAAGCCTCCCCGCCCAAAGGGTGGCATAATTAGCAGGGCCCCAGCGTCCCTGTTACCTTGATGTAGATGCGACTGTTGACAGGATAATAGTTCCCAGCCACTGGCTCCGTCTGGCTCAGGTTCCACGTGGCCCGGTAATCTCGCCTGCCATGAGGATCAAAGCCCCGTTAGCACGTCGACCATCTCTCCCAACCCAGGGGGCAGGCATGGGGCTAGTTGGGGGGCAGCCTGTGCCCGCAAGACAGGGCTCCCAGCCTGGCCCTGGGTGGGGAACGGGCTGGTCTACAGCTGCAGAGGGATGCTCCCCCATAGTCCTGGGGTACCTCACAAGCAGGGAGTCCCCATCAGGCTGCATAGTCCGCATCCGTCACCCCCAGGGAAGGCTGCAGGCAAACCGGTGAAGGGGGCGTGTGCCATCCAGGGACCTCAAACAACTACGGCCTGGCTGTTCATTCAAAGATGCCCCCATTTTACCGAGGGGACAAACGAATGAAATCCAGGAGTCCTGACTCCCAGCCTCACCCTGGCTCTAACCATTAGATCCCACTCCCCACCCAGCGCTGCAGGGAGAACCCAGGAGTCCTGGCTCTGCAGCTGCCTCAGCAGCTCTGTGCTGGGAGGCCCTGGATTCACCCCCCAACCCCACTCCCAGCATCTCCTCACCCTCCCACCGCCCTCACCTCCGCTCCAGAATCTCCCGTCCATTGGCATCTGTGTAGAAACGTCCATCGGTCTGCAGGGGCGTCTCAAAGCGGCTGATGATCTCCTTGCCCAGGCCATCACTGCAGCAGAGAGCAAAGCAGGGTCAGCCGCACACAGATCCCCCCCCGACACCTGGGGCTGGCCCAGTTTCCATCGCACTGTGTCGATGGGAAACGGGGGGTTTCCCCTTGGCATGGGGATGTTACAGCAAAATTTCCAAATGTTTGGGCTCGGTGGTGTCCCTGCAATGCCTTATGGGAGACGTATGGTAGTTTTGGTGCCTGGTTTCCCCAGTCTACTTTATAAATCAGACTACATCTCCCATGAGGCACCATGGCCAGGGACTCCCATAATGCACCACCTGCCAACCTCAAGGGGGTTGGCTGTGGTGCATCATAGGGAACGTAGTCCAACCAGGGAAGCCGTACCACAAAGAATGGAAACATGAGGCCTTGGAAGTGTAACTCCCACGGTGCCCTGTAGAAGCCACTCCTCCAGAGACAAAGCTGTGGTGCACCATGGGAAATGTAGTCCACCCAGGGAGTCCAGCTTCAGGAGGAAAATGGGAACACGAGGCAACAAAACTACAACTCCCATGGAGCACAGCAGCTCCTCCAAATTGGGATTATTTCAGTTTACAGGCAGTTTTCTGTGACCAAACCCCTCCATTCCCCACCCAGCTCTCTCACTCACTCTATAGGGATGGGCCCCACTGTCCACTCCAGCTCTACATATGCCTGCCCAGCATAGAGCCGCACCACCTGTGAGCACCACGAGGAGAAGTTCTGGTAAACCTCCTGCACCAACTTGTTCTGGACCAGAGCACGAGAGACACGTGAGTACAGCACTGCCTTGTACCTGCTTCTGGATTAGAGTATGCACATTTATAGCAGGAACCCTCATCCAGTGCTGAGATGCAGCTGCTTCTGGGGTGGGCTGTTAGCAAACCACAGCCAATTGAGCACAATGTTGGAGGAGAGTAAGAAAACGATCCTGTATCCAGTTGAAAATGCAACAGGGGTGATTGAAGGATGCTGAAGGAGAACTGCTTTGATTGAGACGTTGTGATAAGATTAGGGAACAAGCCAGGGGTCTGCGGTGATCATTAGCAGATGGGATCTTAACAGCTGGCAACTCTTGCTCTAACCCAGTAGACTCCAGTCCCGCAGCCAGACTGGGGAATAGAACCCAGGCATCCCTCTATCTACTAGACCCTACTCCCCTCCCAGCTAGCTTAGGGCTACCGGCACAAAGGAATCACAGACAAGAGACTTCAGCGCCCACGCCCAGTCCCGTGGATGTTCCCACATCAGGGATATGCCGTCACCTACCTTCACCAAATACGTGCGGGCGCCTCCAGCCATGCGGATGGGCTCGGAGCGGTTGGGCCGGAAGATATACGCCCCAGAGGTCTGGGTGCTGTCCACATCACCAATGCTGGCATTGTACCTTGGGTGGGGGCAAGAGGGGAGCAGATGTGAGAAATCAGCCCCAGAGGAAGGCCTGATCAGCCCAGCGAGACACGCCAGGGAGATACCCCCAGCTCCAACACTGCCTAAGGCAGGGCCGTCCCTGGGGGGAGGGGGGGCGAACGGGGCGATCACCCTGGGCCCTGCGTTGTCCCACTCCCCGCGCTCCGCAGCCCCCACACCCACGGCCATGCTTCCTTCTATTCCCCGCTGCCTTCGGCAGCGAGCTGAAGGTAGCGGGGCAGGGCGGGCCAGGAGCGCTTTGCCCGGCCCCTGGGCCGGCCCTCCCTGCCCCTAGGGTGGAGCAGGCAAGGCCAGGGGCAGAGCACATGGGTGGGGCTCGGCCTCTGGGCTGGCCTGCCCCACACAGCCACATGCGGCCGGCTCCCTGCCTCCGGTCTCGGCCTCCCGGCCCGGGGCCAGAGCCAGCTCCCCACAACAGCGGCCTCGGCTTCCCGACCTGGGGCCGGAACCAGCTCCTCTGGTGGCCTTGGCCTCTGGGGCCGTTTCCCTGGGGGATGGAGTAGGCTGGTGGGCCCACAACGCTCCCCTGCAGTGTGGAGAGGTGGGGGTGGGGCCCCGCCTACGCCAGTTGGCCCAGGACCCTGCTCCCCACAAGGGATGGCCCTGGCCCAAGGGGCTTCCAAAGAATCAAACTCTCCCTCCTGGAAAGTAGCTATTCCTCTGTCACGGATAGGGAAACTGAGGCAAGGAGGGGTCTGGGAAGAAAGGTCAAATGTGAGTCAATGACAGAGCTGGGAACAGACTCCAGGAGTCCTGATCCCCAGCCCCCACTGCTGGCACCACTAGACCCCGCTCCCTTCCCAGAGGTGGGGAGAGAACCGAGGAGTTCTGGGTCCCAGCAGCTCACTCACCAGAAGAAGTTCTGAGACACGGGCAGTGCGATGTCTTTGTCCAGGTTCTGAATCTCCTTCAGGAGCCCGGTTTGCGGGCTGAACAGAACCCGGACGTGCTGTGGGGAAGAAGACAAGAACTTCAGAAGAACCTGACTCATGGGACAACCCACCACAGGGATCTCACAGATCCACCTTGTCTCCAGCTAGGGTCACCCTCCCCTCCAACTTTGGGCTGCCACTCAGCGCCACCTGGAAGGGATGCCCGGGGTCACAGAACCCAGCCCCCACCGAGAAACGAATCCAGCACCATCTTAAAGCTAGTTATGTTATTTTCCTTCTCTTGGAGCCCGTTCCAGCCCCTCCCTGCTCTGATGGTTAGAAACCTGCTTCTCATTTACAGCCTGTTTCATTTCTGACCCTTTATCCCCATTTCTTCTGTGCCAACCTTATCCATTAGCTTCTCTAGCTCTTCCCCCTCCCTAGGAATCCGTGTCATAGGGCAGGATCCTGTTGCGCTAGGGGCTGTACATCATTTATTATGCATATTAAGGTAGCACCTCGGTAGCCCCAGTCACAGACCAGCTGGACACTGGTAGACACAGAACATAGATGGCCCCTGCTCCAAAGAGCTTGCTTCTTGCGAAACGAGGCCCCGTGCTCAGGACAGTACCTCGTTCCGGATCTCCCTGGACGACCAGGCATCCGCCCTGGGCCGAGCCTGCTCCTGGATCCTCTTGGCCAACTTGGAGCGCAGGGTCCCCCTGGCCGTTTTCGAGACGGTATAGGTACTGTAGCCCAGGGCAGGGGCCGAGGCCTGGAAGATCAACTCGTGAGTGGCATCTCCCCGGCCTCGCCTCACCTGCCAGGTGAAGTTTGAGACAGGGACCACCTGGGAAGGGAAAGAAAAAGCGTCTGAGGCCCCGTTGGGAGGGTCTGGACTGGCGCTGTGCCACGGGGGGACATCCCAGCACTGGTGCAAAGAGCAGAGTTGGGTGGGAGACCAAGGAAAATCCAGGGAGGCCGGCTGTCAACCCCCAACACTTCCCTCACCGTCAGTTCTGCTCCCAATGCCCCTTGGGGGTTCTGTGTTGCGGGGATGGAGCTCAATGGGGGGCGCTCCCCCGCAGGGTCAGAGCTGGCTCCAGCACGGTACTAGGGGGCACCTGGCTTTCTAGGAAGACTTAAAACTGACTCGCACTCATTACACAGCCCCAGCACTTTCCGCGGCATCAGGTTAACCCCTGCAGCCCCAGCCAGCCTGTTTGGGTGCCAGCCTGGAAGCACATTATCGCAGGGACCAGTGCACAGAGCAGCCGCCGCCCCCCAGGCTGTTGTGAGACCTGCTCCAGCACAGTCATATCGCCATCTAGCGGCAGCAGCTACCAGCACCATACGAGCTATAATACCGCAGCCACTCCCAGAGATCCTCTCCTCGTTAGAAGATGCCAGAGCCGAACCCCCCTGCAACGGTGGAGCCCCGACTCAGGCAGGGATGGGAACAGGTCAAGTGTGCAGCCACCAGGAGGTGACGAAACGCCGAGGAGGAAGATGCTCCAGCCCTACCTCACTCGGCACTGTTTGGCCGTCGGGATCTGTCACCAAATACAAGGCTTCATTCACTGGCAGCCGGACATTCCAGCTCACGCGCCGGCCCAGCGGGTTGTAGACGATCACCATGAACTAGACAGACAGACCCAGGTTAGTGGGAACCCTGCCTGATCCTCCCGCCACCAGCCAGAGAGAGTGGGTGCTGTTAACTGGCTGAGCCCAGAGAGGATAGAAGCCCTCCTACGTCGCCAAGGTGGGGGCAGGTCCCCCTCCAGCTCAGGGGGGAGCAACCTGCATTCTTGGGGCTGGAGGAGCCGGGGTCGAGGCCTGGCTCCCCCAGCCCGCACACGGGCTGTACGACAGGGAAGTCCTTACGGTGTGGGAGGATTCAGTCAGTGGGCACACACTGATGTTCAGGTGGTTGCAATAGACAAAGTTCTCTTTGCTGCCGCCGATGCTAGCCAGAGCATTACTGACCACGACCTGCCAGAGCAGAGACACCTCCCGTCAGGCGAGAGACAAGAGATCCACCCTCCCCGAGAACCTGACTAAGCGGGGGCGCTGTGTTGCAGGGAGCAGGATGGGGCCACCCAGCCTTGGCGGCTCGCTGAGGTCGACTAGAGGAGGCAGCTCCAGGTTCCAGGGTCACTGGAGGGGAAGGGATGGGCTCCCCACCAAGGAACCCAGGCACATACCTGGCAGGCGTCCCAGCCGGCGGCCAGGCGCTTGGCGTAGTCATTAGCCACGTGCTGTTTCTCCGTCCCACTGACAGCATCATGATGCTGGGCCACCGCCATGGCTCGGCCTGCAGGGCAGCCAGGGTGTCAGGTGGTGCCGGGATTGGGGTGGGACAGGGGCTGCACCAAACACACCTGCTGCAGACAGGCCCCCAAGAGAGGCCTGGGCCTGCACCTCCCTAGCCTGGCCTTTATTCTGGGCTGAACCCCCTGGCCTGAAGGCCCCCACTGCCCCTTAAGCTCCACCATCCACTAGGCAACTTGCCCAAGGTCACACAGAGACAGGAGCAGAACCCAGGAGCTCCGATGCTGGCCTCTGCTCTAACCACTAGACCCCACTCCCCACCAGAGCTGCAGCCAGAAGTCCAGACTCCCATCCCTGCAGCACTGGTCCCTTGGGTAAGCGTGCGGAGGAGGCAGCACCACAAGCTGTTCCTCTGTTCTGTTGACTCCTAGTGGCTGCTGGGGGCAGGAGGAGTGTGGGGGACCCCCAATCACAGGGTGATTCGCAGCACAGCGGCTCACGTACGGAGCACGGAGCTGTCTCCTTCTCCGTAGGGCCCTTTCCTCCCCACCGGACCGGCCAGTGCTTCCAGCTGGTTGCAAACCTGCAAAGAGGTGGGAAAGCAGTGATGAGGGAGAGTTTATCAATAATCCTCCAAGAGGGAACAGCAATCTCCACTTTAAAGAAGGGGGAAACTGAGGCACAGAGAGGTGACGGACTTACCCAAAGTCACACAGAGCCAGGGACTGAACCCAGGAATCCTAACATCTGGCCCACTGCTCTAACCACTAGACACCACTCCCTCCCAAAGCTGGGGACAGAACCCTGGTGTCCCAGCTCCGGGCATCTCTCTGTCCAGCTCAAGAAGGGTGCTGGGAGAAGGTACATGGCACCCACCTGTAGGAAGTTGTTGCTCAGACGTTCGTAGCGCTTGAAAGCCGGCCGGCTGGTGAAGTAGCCTGTCCAGAACTGGTGCGGCCCGTCAGCGTAAGGGAAGAAATCGTCGTATTTGAGAGACCTGTGCGACACCGAAGAGGGTCCTCTCTGTGACTCACGGGCCCAGGGGACCCGCACCTTCTCCCAAGACACCCAGCCAGACGGGAGTAGCTAGCCAGACAGCGCCCCTGTACCCAGCGCCAGCCGCTCCCAGTGTCCGAGGAGCGGAGAGGAGAGTTGTGAGGGGACAGAAGAAACTAGTGAAAAATGTGCTCATTTATATACACTGGTGAAGCCCTAGGGGGCGCTCTGCCCTCCAGGTCGGTGCTGGCCCCACTACTCTGGTGCAACACCGGGGTCGCTGTGCCACAGTGTTTGGGGCAAGCTCAGTAGGGAGCACTCTGCGCTCAGTCAGTCCCCAGGGTGGCCCCGTTATTACCCCTCCAAAGGAGACAACCATCCCCTCTGCCCTGGCACGGCCTCCCTGGTCGGATCCCCGCCAGCCCCGCGGCCCTGGCTCTCACCACGACAGATTGGCTCTGTTGAGCTCCTGCAGGTAGCAGGTGGGAGTGGAGTAGAGGACGTGGACGTGGCTCCCGTTGAGTTGCTGGAAGAGACGTAAGGGGGGAGGAGGCAGATGTAGGGCAATGTGGGGGTGAGGCTGACACCCCTACTGGCCAGGCGTGGAGTCTGCTGCGGCTCAGCCAACATCACGGCTGGATGTTCCAGGTCAGAGCCAAAGGTCCCGGGTTCAAGTCTCGCCCTTGCTAGCTCCTGGTAGGACTCCAGCGTGCAATGGCCCTCCTGGCTGAGCCACGGGGCTCATGGGTCCGGAGGTGGAAACTCAACCCTGGTTCTCGAGTGGGTATCCTCTCCTGCACCCCAAATAGCTCCCCACCTGATTCAGGGACCCTTGCCCAGCAAGGGGCTCCTGCAGTCCCCAAAGCGTGCCCCATTACCCGTGCGTTGACGTGTTTGATGAGCTTGTCCATGTTCTTGTACCACAGGTTAGCGTTCTCATACTGGAAATCCGAGCCCATCGTCATGACGATGTGGTTGGTTCGGTAGTGTTTCGCCTGGAAAGAGAAGGTGGAAGGAGACGCTTCAAGTTCCCCACTCACAGACCCTCCCTGCTCAGCACATGGATCCCGAGTTTACACCTCCCCCCTGCAGGCATGGCTGCCCCACAGCGGGAGCCCTTCAGGCAGCCAGCGTGCTTTTCTCCAGTGGGAAGATTCAGCAAACCTGACAATTTCCCACAGGAAACGGTGGTTTTGCAAAACAGGTGTTGGGTGGAAAAGTCACTGAGACAACACGTTTCTGACCCAGCCACGGCGCAGAGGTCACCTGGTGCTCCGATGACACACTGTCTTGGGCACTAGTGACAAGAATGGCTGGAGAATCTCCCGGCCGTTCCTGGGATACTGCCCCAGTGCGGTCTTGGGCCAACAGAGGAACACGGCGACTTGTTCCAAGACTCAGCTGCATACTGCGACCGGCTCATCAGAGATTGGCCACGTAAGTCACAAGGGGTGAAGCAGTCCTTGAGGCAATCCAGTCGCAGGGCAGGATATTCATGATCCTTTCTGGAGCTGGGCTGTTATTACCAGGCACCGCACCCCACACACCATGTGAAGTTACCACACCAGGGACAGACGTGGTGTCTGGTCATACGGCACAGCAAGGTTACCAACGAAGCCGAGAAACTCAAATCGCCCTAAGGGTCCTTCGCCACAGTGCATCTTTGGCTAGAAAACGACACTTGTGACACTTTCCCCCGCGGAAAAGGAGCAGGGATTTCACATGTCGCTTGTACATTTTCCACCCAATCCCCCGGGAGCCTCCAGGCTCCAGCCAATCTCGAGACTCAGTCACTCACCACTGAGCATCCCAGTAACTTAGCCAAGCTCAGGCACCAGGATGATGGCCAAGACAGGAATCGAGCCACGGGATCCTCACGCCCAGCTCCCGGCACTAGCCACTAGACCGCACACCTCTCCTAGAGCCAGAAACAAGGAGTCCTGACTCCCAGGCCCCTCTTCCCCTCCCAGCTCTCACCTGGGCAGCCGCGACTTCCAGGAAATATGCCACCATGCTGTCCACATTGTTCTCACTGCTCACATCGTCCACGATGGGGTTGTCGGAACAGAACTGGTCCCAGCAGAGGGACGGGGGCGGGTTGTAGCCATTGGGGAGGACACCTGCAGGGGGGGAGGGGGGAAAATCAAGCTGTGTCCAAGCCAGCTCAGGGGTACTCGCTCCCAGCCTGACAGGGGCCCCACCCCAAACCCCTGATCTGAAAGGGCCCATGGCACCTGGCTGGGTGTGAGCATTCCTGGCAGTGTGTGCTCACTGCACACCCTGTCCTCACCCCCACCCACAACTAGGGAGTCTGCCTCTGACGTACAAAAATATCACGGCAAAAAAGGGGGGGAAATAAAAATGCCCAAGGGGAGGGACCTACAGCTCCCTCCTGCCCAGCCCACCCCAAGCAGGCAGGTCAGCCTGTGGGCACTCTGACTCTGCAGCCTCTCCCCGCCCTGCTACTGGCCCCACCTGCCAATCCTGCCTGCCCATTGGTGCACAGCGCTGTCCATCTGTCTGAGAAAAGGCATGATCCTTGTATCGCCTGGACCAGGGTAACCAACCCATTCCCCCCCCCATACACCCCGCCGCCTGGCATCCTAGGGCCTCTTTGCCTCCAGTGTAAGAGCGAATGCCTGGCTCCCCCGGTGCCCCCAGGCCAGCTCACCAGTGAAGAGGTCGGCACTGGGGGGCTCCAGGCTGGCGCTGGCTCTCCAGATCTGCTCCATTTCCCGCAGCTGTTTCCGGCTGGCTTTGTCCTGGTAATCGAGGCGGCCGAAGAAGAAGCCGTCGAAGCCCATCTGGGGGGAGGGGGGGGTCGATGACAATAGCCTCAGTTTCTCACCGGCCACCCCAGCAGCAGCAGAGCCGAGTGGCAAGAGTGCTGGAGGGGAACTCTGGTAACTTCGTGCCTCAGTTTCCCCTTCGGCTTTGAGAGTGGCTGCCAGGGAGCCCTAGGGGGTGTTATTGGACATGCTGTCCTCCCCCACCACCCTGCAAGGGTCAGAGGATTCATCCCCACCAGACGACCCCCTGCCTCTGAAGTCCTGCCTGTTTCAAAGCTGGGGTGGAGTTCCAGGCCCAAGCTGGGCACACACCCTGCAGGAGGCCTCACCTGGGCGAAGAGGGAGGCCTGCTCTCGGGAATGGCCGAAGGGGTCGATGTGCCAGGCAGCGCGGGGCCGGCCGCACTCCCCGAAGGTCTCCTGCAGGAAGCGCAGCCCCAGCGTCATCTGGTCGATCACGGAGTTGTAGTGAGCGGCAGCCTCGTCGTTCATGCACCAGCCGCCATTGATGAACTCCAGCCGCCCTGCGGGGAGGGAAAGGGGGCAGGTCACCCTGTGCGCCAGGCAAACAGGGAGGGCAGAGATCAGCAGCTGCTTGCGCGCAGGAGAGAAGCCGGGACCTACTGAGAAGATCGACAACACCCAAGACAGCGTCTTTCAGTGCCAGCAATGCGTGCGGGCGCATGAGACACACACTGGTCCACACAACCAAACGCTGTGCACGTGTGCAAGGCTGGGAGACGCACAAGTGGGTCCCCATGCGTGTCTGCTAGCCGCACCCACAGGTAGGTGTTTCTGTGACCTGCCTTTACATGGGGGCAGGAGCGGCCAATAAAGAGCTGAATCAAGTTGGGAGAGACTCCAGGTGACCCAAGCGAAAGCCGTGTGAGTAGATGAGATCCACCAGACAGTCATTCCTTCCATGTGTTTTGTGAGGTGCCCCCCAGCAGACGCATATGGTCACTGGGGGGGGAACAAGGCCCACCCGCTCCGCGGGGCCCAGGTGTACACGGTGCCGGCCAACGCAGGTTCTGACGTGTGTGCAATCTCACACAACGGTTCTTAGCTGGGTTGGACTGTGTCATGTAACACCCCACTCCTCAGATTGACCCAGGCATGTGATCTGTGTGTGTCTTTCACACACAAGCGACATTATACCAGCTGATGCTACACAACACACACCCAGGAAGCACGCGATGGTTGTCAGAGTGCAAGTGAGACGCGCACCCCACCTTCCACCCCCAAGCAATCCCTGGAAGTGTCTCTGTCTCCCCACATCTGCCCCACCTAGGCAGACACCCGCCACGTGTGAGCACGTGGGGGAAACCCAGCAACCCTACCCCATCCCCTCATCACCAGAGCCAGCAGCACTGGCCACTGCCTCCTGCCACGAAAGCAGCGCCCAGCTGGGAGCCACGGGACCCCTTACCCTCGCTGACCAGCTGCTTCACCACCTGCTGCATGGATTCCGTCTGCAGCCGCCACCAGCGGTAGAAGAAGGCCACCTCGACGTAGATAAAGCGCTTGGTCGGGTCAGCCTGGAGCTGGGGGATGACTGAGTCCAGGATGTACTGCACCCCGGCGTGTTGGATGTCGTTGCGTTCTGCAGAGGGGAGGCGCAGGGCCGAGCGGAGACCACAGTAGAGCCAAGTCCCCCGCCCACCCAGAGATCCTCCAGGGCTTGATTCCCCTCCTGTCACAACACCCACAGAGGGCTGGATCCTCCCCACCCGCCAACCACACTGGGGTCTCAGCCAAGCCCAGGAGCCGGAGATCTTTCTTCATCTCCACAGCAGGGATAAACACCATCCTGCTCTCTGCCTCCTCACAGAGCACCCAAGATCTGTCTCCCCCCAGAGCAGGGAGAGATCAGCCTCCACAAACAGCGCCCCTCGGAGCCTCACCCATCCACCACCCATCATCCATTCCCCACCCCGAGTCAGCCTGGGATGGAAGGATCCACAACCTTGGGCTGGGCTCTTTTCTCCAAGGCCTGAAGGAGAAGATGCTTCCAAGGCACTGTTTCCACTCACTCCCGGCCTTGATCAGTGCCAAGGAGAAGCCGCCCACGTGGGACATGGCCTCTAAAATGTGACGTTAATATCGAGGCAGGTCAGCCCACAGGCTTGTTATGCCCAGGGAGAACAGCAGGAAACGACAACGGTTCAACATGCTCGTTGGCCAGGCAAGGACCCCCGACAGCTGGCTGGGCTGATACACAATGATCTGAGGAAGCATGGGCCAGTGATTAGAATGTGGAGCGAGACTGGAAGTTCAATTCCTCTGAGGGGAGAGGGGGGGTCTAGTCATTAGATCCCAGGGGTGGGGGGGAACCAGGATTCCTGGGTTGTATTTCCAACACTGGAGAGGGAGCAGGGCCTACTGATTAGAGCAGGGCAGGGGGATTCAGAACTCCTGGGTTCTAATCCCTGCTTAGATTCACTGAGTGACCACTGGTAAATCCCTTCCCCCAACTGTGCCTCAGTTTCCTGATGTATAAAATGGAGAGGATGGCACCGTGCCACATGAAGCTAGGACGCTTAGTCTGTGAGCCCCTGAACAGTCATGAGATATTCTAGCAGACGTTACAGACTTTGTTACGCATCTGCCTGGGAGGCGAAGTGGCTGACTATTTGGTGAACTGACAGCTTTCCCCACGCCTGGAGCAGGCCCCTATACCACAGCCAGGTTTCAGAGGTGCTGAGCGAGGTAGAGAGGAACACAGGAAGTTATGTGCTGATGGAATTAAGATAGCGAATCTCTGAGCAGCATTTCCTCTCATGCTGTGCAAGGAACCACTGCCTTGGCTTGAATTCACACAGGGTCACAGCCAGCAGAAACAGGCATCAAATATCAAGACTGGCCTTCAGCTCTGATCCTGCTGCGTGGGCCGGCCGGCTTAGTGCCTTTGGAGAAAGGAGATCCAGGGCCTTTCTGTCCTTTGGGACTCAGAAGATCTGGAGGCTACAATTCTTGGCTCTGCCACTGACCTAACTAGGTGGCCTTGGGCAAGCTGCCCCCACTTTGTGCCTCAGTTTCCCCATTGATAAAATGGAAATAACACCTCCTTTGGCAAGTGTTTTGAAGTTTACTGATGAAGAGCACTAGGTAAAAGCTAGGGTCACCATTATGTTAGCGTAATCCTCTGAGTTTGACAGCAGCAGCTTCAGTGCACAGAACCCGCCCCCCTCCGCGTCATCTCCTCCACATACCTCCATAAAAATACTGATCCACCGTCTTCAGCCAGCCCACATCATTGTGCGTGTGAGGGATCAAGTGGACATTCAGCATGCCCGGTTTAGTGGCTGGGCAGGACTAGGAGGAGAGAAAGAGCCAGACGTGATGCGAACCGGAGGGGGAGGCGGCAGTGTGCAAGGGCTCTATGGTGCAGATAAGAGGTAACTAACTGAACAGACATTGCTCGTAGCCCAGAGGAGACAGAGGTGGAAAGAGGCAAGGGTCTTCTTCAGCTGCCCTGAGCTGGATTGCTTTCTGCACTAGTGTCTTCGGGACTTCAGCCAACAGTTACTGAACAACAAATCACGCACCAAAAGCAGCCAATTTCTCTTCCCAATGGAGCATGGGAGAGTGGGAGGTACAAGCCCAGGTCCTGAAGATATGTCTGCGCTGCCCTGGAGACACATCCCAAAACAACAGAAGGGGTTTTTCCATGCATGTAGTTAATCCGTCTTCGAGAGGCAACGGCTAGGTTGACCGAAGGTCTCTAGATTGAAGGTCTATGCTGGGGTGGGGTGGGGTCACATTGACAACTACAGCAATCAGGGCTCTACAAATTTCACAGCCCCAACACTCAGAGCTAGGTCAGTCTATCTGTCAAGCGGAGACAAGGCTGGGAAGACAGGACTCCTGGGTTCTAGCCCTGGCTCTGGGAGGATAGCCAGGTTATTGTAAGAACTGGAAGGCTAGAAGCCCGGACACTGGGGTTTTCTTCCCACCTCAAGGAAAAGAGTGGGGTCTAGTGGCTAGAGCAGATGGTCAGGCTTTGCTGCCTGCAGCCCTGATCTGATCACACCTCCACATCCTCCCCAACTGTCAGATGGAAAGATTGCACTTTGGTCAGCGTGCTCAGCTTCCCAGAACTCAAGAGGGGAGGTGGCTACACAAGTGTTAATTATCATAATCAGCATCTCACAGAGAGGAAGCAAGATTTTGGAGGAAGGGGGTAGAAAGAAAGAGGAACGAGAAGCGGAAAGAAACAGACATCTGCACAGTGGAAGTCCCCTGTTTCTAGGGCTCATCCCAAGCTCATTTGTTCACTGCTCCCTGTTTTATTAAACTCTTGAGGGGTGGGGGTGACCCTGGGGAGGGTTTATTATCTGCTACTGCAAAGAACTATTGCCTTGATCCCCCAGCTCCCCACCACAGCTCAGAACGGGGCAGGAGGAGGGGAATCAGATACAGACACTGCAGCTCCATCTGAACTCTGGACTGTCCTGCCTTTCCCACCATGACTCATGGGCACTTGGATTCCAACAATACCCTCCCCCACAACACAAGGGCACCCTCCCCCCAAAAGAACCTCATTCCCCACCAGCCCCTCAGGCCTGTCTCAGAACCCACAAAACAACTGGGCCTCCTTCTCAGAGATCACCTTTTCACCTCTTCCTTCTCCAGCCAGAGCTCCCTACCCCTCTAAAACACCTCCTTGTCCCCCATATCCCCTTTACTCCTTCCCCAGACCTCCTTCAGCTGCTGCTCCCCCCCACAAGAGATCACCCCATCTCCCCTTCCACCCCCCCTAATGCTGGCCCTTTAGTCAAAGCCCTCTATTTATCCCCTTCCCAAAAAGCCTCCTGTTCTGCCTCCTCCAAAAGCTCATCTCCTGAGAGCTCCTAAGTCTCCTACTTCCATTACCTCCTCCACAGGCTCCCACATAGCCCCCATTCAGCCACTACCTCCAACCCCATCTTCCCTTTCTCAGCTCCTCTAGCTTCTTCCTCACACCCTATCTCCCTCAACCCATGAACCCCCTACCTCTCTCCCCACCCCCACAACTCCCTTTATCCAAAACCCCTGATTTCCTTCCTACTGCCTCCCATCTCCACCAAAGCACCCTCCAGCACCCCCATCCTCCTCCACGCTTCTCCTCCCCTTCCTCAAACCCCCTCCCTTCTCCCTCCACCGCCCCCCATCTTTTCCCTTCTCTCCCCCCCCTTGGGCCCCTCTCCTGCTTCTGCCCCTCACCTCGTAGCCACAGCCGGCTACCGGCGTCCCCAGCAGCCCCACGCCCAGGAGCAGCCACACGGACAACCCCATCGCCCCCTGCAGCCGCCCGCTGCTCCCGGCGCCCCAGGCACCAGAGACACAGACAGGGAATAAGGCTGTCATGTGACCAGCCCTCCACATGACATGGCGACCCGCGCCATCCCCTTTCTAGCCCCGCCCCCAGTCAGGAGCCAATCCGCGGAGAGCGGGCGGAGCCACGCCCTCTCGGAGGAAAAAATCCTCCAGGCAAACTGGCGTTCGAGCCGGTTCCCGCCTCCCAGGAGCCCGCCCTGGGCTGATTGGTGGAGAGCGGAAGAAGGGCAAGGAATTCAGCCAATGAGGCCTCCAGTTGGCTGAACTTGCGACGTTCCCCTCAGCCCCAGCTCCATCGCCCCCGCTAGCCTCCCCTCCCCCACCCCTACTCCCACAGCTGCTGCTATGCCCCAGCCCCCCCACTGCCCCAGCCCCCCATTCTGCTCTCCAGCCCCCCCACTGCCCACAGCCCCCATTCCACTCCCCAGCCACCCCCACTGCCCGCAGCCCCCCC
>ML686092.1:1696611-1750338 GCA_007922175.1 Pelusios castaneus
GGGAGACCCCCACGGTGCCCATTCACCCCTGGGGGAGACCCCACGGCACCCATCTGACCCCTAGGGGGAGACCCCCATGGCACCCATTCACCCCTGGGGGAGACCCCACGGCACCCATCTGACCCCTAGGGGGAGACCCCACGGCACCCATCTGACCCCTAGGGGGGGCCCACCAGGCCGGGCCCCCACGGCGATCCCTCCCCCCGCAGAGAGAGGCGCTGGCGGCGCTATCGCGGACCCTATGGGGCAGCCCCACGCCCCGCCCCTCCCAGCCCTGCCTCAGGCCGTGGCCCCGCCCGCTCACCTCAGCACCTTGTTGGGCCGGCGCGGGTCGGCCATGCTGTTGCTGGCCATGGGGGGCGCGGATCGGTGTAACACCCGCGGCCCGCAGCGATGGTTCCGGGCGCGGCCTTCCGCTGCCCGCCCGGCCCGGAGCTCCCCACCCCGCGGGGAAGGAACAGGCGGGGCCGGGGACGAACCTTCCCCCAGCGGCTGGTCCCTGCTTCCAGCAGGCGGGACCAAGGGGCGGAACTAAAGGAGCCGGAACCCGCGGGGCCGGGGGGGCGGAAATGGAGTCGGACACGGGAAGTCCCTTCCCCTTGCTGGGCTCCTGCAGGTACTGAGCGTGGCCTGGGTCTGTGGGGGATGAGTGAGACTGTAAGGAACTGGGGGAGTCTATAGGTGCCAGGCTGTGGCCGCCATAGGGGGCCCTGTAATAGCTGGGTTAAAGGACACCATATAGCTCTATAGGGGATGGCTATAGGGGGTTCTAAATGTGCTCAGCTCCATGAGGCTCCCTGGGTCTTAAAAGGGCGACCTCTGGGTCCCACTGGGCTGCCTCAAACCCAGCTGGGGCCTAGATATTCAGGGGTTGGGTTTGCCTTTGGCCCCACCTCCCTGTGGCCCCCAAATCGCCTTCATCAGGATGGGATCAAGTGCTTTTGTGAGCGACTGGCTGATTTTTCTTCTCCTCTCGTTTCCCCAGGGAAAGTCCATGAAGCTGGAGAATGGTGAGAGATCTGTAGCCCACCAGAGCCTGGCCCTGTGGTGTTGCATCATCCCATCCCCCCACCAACAGAGTCCAGCTCTCCCAGTGTAGCCAGCAGGGGAATTCCCATAGATAGGAGCAGCTGGGGTCCCATCATGGCCTTTCCTGAACCGAAGCCCAAGAAACCTGAGCTGCCCAAGAAGCTGCTGCAGGATCTGGAGTGCAAACAGGGAGCAGTCAGGGCAGTAAGATTTAATGGTAAGTGTGTCCTCAGCGATCCTATGACATGAGAAAGTGGGGTCTAGTGGGTTGAGACGAGCGCCAGGACTCCTGGGTTCTGTTCTCAGCTCACGGAGGGCATGGTCAGAGCAATGGAGTGTGGGGCATTTAAAGCCCAGTGATGCTAGCAGGTGTCAAGTCCAGGCTGTTTGCATCTTGTTGAGTCCTGATGGGAATAAGGGGAAGATGTGACTAAGTGGAGACCTGCCCTGAGTTTCTTCCATTCTTGGGGGGAGGCAGCTGGGAGCGGGACTAGCAGGGAGCCATTCAGAGCAAGAGCACAGCAGGGAGAGCACAGCCGTGGGGCAGAAATGCTGGTTGTGGGGCTGGTGCCTCTCTGGATCAGGCACTTGGTGCGGTGCTGCTGTGCTGTACTCAATCCTCCATCTCTGTCCTGTCTCCCACAGTGGATGGAAATTACTGTCTCACCTGCGGCAGTGACAAGTCCCTCAAACTGTGGAACCCCCACAAGGGGACCCTCCTGAAGACCTACAGCGGCCATGGCTACGAAGTGCTGGATGCGGCTGGGTAAGGGTGGGGGGGACTCCTGTCTTGTAGGCCACTTAGAGTGGCACGCAGTGGCTAGAGCAGGTGGGGGAGGGAAGTGAGTGAAGACAGGACTTCTGGGTTCTGTTATGTCACTGATTCACCATGTAGCACACCCCCCCTTGGTGCCTCAGTTTCCCTGTCCATAAAACAGGGAAAGCTTCACCGACGTGACAGAGATGCAAAGCCTTCTAGATGTGTATCTGTAACCCCTGATTGTGCAGTTAGATGCCCATGGTAATGCTTAACCTTGTCTTCCTGCTTCCCCTCACAGCTCCTTTGATAACAGCCAGCTCTGCTCCTGCGGGGCCGACAAAACGGTGGTCCTGTGGGACGTCGCCACTGGGCAAGTGATCCGCAAGTTCAGAGGTCATGCAGGGGTGAGGCCCATTTGATTACCGCCTGGGGTGGAGAAGAACTACCAGCTGTTGCCAGCATGCAGGAAATGACTTGATTGGGTGCTGGGGAGAGGCCAGGAGAGGCCCAGGTTCCTCTCCCTGTCCCACTGGGACTTAGCACAAGCTACAGCTGTAGCTGGCTGCCCAGAGCTTTGGGGGGAGCCGCTGCCCCATCACTTCTTCCATCAGCCCAGGGAGGGTCCTTTGCTTTCAGCCAGATGACCTGAACCTTTCATGCTACCAGGGTGGGGACTGTATCAAGGTGGTGCTGCCCAGAGGGGCACATAGAAAAGTGGGGATGGCAGGATGGTGAAGCAGCTAGGGGTGGTGTTGAGTTGCTTGTAGGGAGGGTGGTGGGGAAGCTGCAGCCAGTTCAGGAGGGGTTGGGTGGATCAGTGTTGGTTGGGGCCTGCTAACGTTGCTAACAATCTGGGGTGATTGTTTGGGGTGGCCCAGAGACTGCTGGAGAGCACTCCAGGACCACGCCCCGTGTGCCACAATTGTTAGTAAAACCCTCGGCTCCAGCTGTCCTTCCTCACCCCGTCTCTCCATCCACAGAAGGTGAACTGCGTGCAATTCAATGAGGAGGCCACGGTGATCCTGTCAGGTAAGTGACCCTGCTCTGTAGCCTGTTGATTCACCATGTCCTTGAGGAACTCTGGGGTCCAGCAGGGCTAGATCCATCCCGGACCTTACCCTGACTCTTACACCAGACCTGCTCTGTGCTCTCTCCTAGGCTCCATCGACTCCAGCATCCGCTGCTGGGACTGCCGCTCACGCAGACCCGACCCCATCCAGATTCTGGATGAAGCCAAGGATGGGGTGTCTAGCCTGAAAGTGTCGGATCATGAGGTCCTCTCTGGGTGAGGGGTGCTCCACTGGGGCAGGAAGGAGTCTGGGGGGGGCAGCAGCCCCCGCAATTCATCCCTGGGCACACGTACAAGTTGGATCAGTCAGAGCCCCCAGTTGTGGGAGCGGGGCCCTGACCAAAGAACCTACATCAGGGTTGGCAGAGGCAGCTAACCCCCACCCAAGGATGTGCAGCCTCAAGTTTGACCCTTGTGGGTCACTGTATGAGGGAATGCAGCTGGTTCGGGAGTTGACTCCTTTCTGCAGCTATATTCTCAGGAGCAATGTGTTTGTGGACTAGGTGTCATCCTTTGTACTTGTCTGGTAACCCCTCCCCTTGTGCCCCCCAGCTCTGTGGACGGCCGCGTAAGGCGCTATGATCTGCGCGCAGGGGAGCTGTACTCGGATTACATTGGAAGTGAGTGAGAGAGAACAGCTGCTGCCGGGCACCCCTGCGCTGATTGTCTAGGCCAGTGGTTCCCCACCTCGTGGGTCGCGACATGCTTGGCAGCATGTTACGACCATACAGGATCCGAGGCCATATCCAGCCATCTCCCTGGCTCTCCGCAACACTCCCTGCTGTGTGGCGACATGCCGCTGGTCTAGGCCAGTGATTCTCAACCTCCAGCCCAGGCTGCACACAGCTACGGCCCGCATCTTTAGGGCCATACGCGTAGCAGTGGATGTGGGCTGCATGTGCGCCCCACCATGGAAAACGGGTTGAGAACACCTGTCCAGGCTGGTCTCGTGCAGAGCACAGCTCAGAGAATGTCCCTGGGTTTATTTCTGTTTGAGCGAGTGCAGATCTTTTAGGAAACATCTGACGGGGACTTAAAGTGCCACCTGAAGCATGGGCCAACAGCCTGATCCCACTGAGAGCAAGATCCTCTAAGCTGCTGACTGCAGGGGCCGTGGGGAGAGGAAGTTGGCTTGTCTAATTAAGGGGCAGGGAACGGCCTGTACCCAGGAAGCGCAGGCTCCAGTGTGGGGGACATAGGGCTGTTCTCCTCTAAGGCACTGGCTTGTCCCAGCCCAGGAAGGGAGATGGTTGGGGGAGTTGTTGGGTGGGAAATGGGACATAGAGCCTTTCCACTCTGGCTGTGGGGGAGGCCTCTTATCTAGCCCCAGGGTGGGCTGGCTCAGCCTTCTCCCAGCACCTCCTAGCGCTGGCTCCTGGTTCCCATCGGCTCCAGCACCTGCTGCTTCATCCTTCAGGCCCCGTCACCAGCGTGTGTTTCAGCAAGGACGGGCAGTGCGTGTTGGCTGCAAGCCTGGACTCCACCCTGCGCCTGCTGGACAAGGACACCGGGGAGCTGCTGGGCGAGTACGTGAGCCCCAGATCTCCCCGTCAGAGCTTGCCCCAGGCCACCCAATTGCACAAGCATCTCTGTGGTGCAGCCCCACTCTGAGTCTGGTGTCTTAGACACACACCCACCCACTACCCTGATGGTGAGCACTTGATTCCACTTAGGCTCCTGACTCCATGAAATCAAGGGGAATTAGGCACCGAGATTCCTTTGCGGAGCTGGGCTGCTGGGACCTTCCTTGTAACTCCAGCTCTCTGAGGGGCCCTGTACGTGAGGAAGGGCTGCTTACGCCCAGCCCAGCCTCCGGCACTCAATGCTGGAGGAGGTAGGGGGGACACTGCGCTAGCCCAGCCAGTCGGATCCAACTGGGTACGCAGGGAGCAGCGTCCCATTCTCCCCCCGTGTCAATCCTGTCCGATCTCTGCTCTAGATACACAGGCCACAGGAACACGGCCTACAAGCTGGATTGCTGCCTCAGTGAGGACGACACGCACGTGGGGAGCTGCTCGGAGGATGGGAAGGTGCATTTCTGGGACTTGGTTGAGGTGAGGAGGGCTGATCAGAGGAAGTTTAACCCTGAGCAACCCAAGATGCTGCTCCTCCTCTCCCTGCTGCCTGGATCGTTCTCACGTGGGGCTTTCCTCCTCTGCAGGGCTCCCTGACGCTGAGCCTGCCCGTAGGCAGAGGAGTGGTGCAGTCCCTGTCCTTCCATCCCAGCGAGCCCTGCCTCCTCACCGCCACCGAAGGGCGCGTGCAGTTCTGGAGGGAGGCATCCCACGCAGAGCCAGTGGCCTCTTGAGCTGGAGCCACTTGTATCCTTCCCACTCAACCACACACAGACTCAGCCTGGGGACAGCTGCTTTATTGAGCCGGGGCCCAGAGTCAGGCCCCTACGGCACGGAGGCGAGCTGGGCTGCTTGCCCCACCAGCCTGTGACCCCAAGATACAGGGGGAGAAAAGGTAGGGGGTGCACAGATTTCGCATGGCATTGGCAGAAGAGAGCAGGGGCTCATGCAGGGAAGGTCATGGTGGGTGGGCGTGACTAGATGGATTGGGAAAGCTGGATCTACTGAACAGCATAGAGGGGGAGTAGAACACAGGACCCCACCCCTAGAGCTCAGCACAGAAACAGCCATCATGCCTCCCCCTGCGCCCCCAGCTCCTGTTCCTCTGCCTGAGTGACGGCCAAGGTTACAAGCCCCAGTGGCCCCAGCCCTGCCCATGGCCTCAGGCTCCTGAAAGCCCCTTGGTTTTCCCCCCCCCCCCCCCCCCCCCCCCCCGTCACTCCCAGGGATTCTCACACTCCCCCGTGCTGCATTAACTCACGTTAAGGGCATTCTCCCCTCCCACGTCGCAGGCACGGAGGGGCTCAGCAGCTGATAAATACAGGAGGGGGGCGGTGGTGATGAGCTGCTGACCCCAGTTAATAGCTGGGTTGCCCGAGTGGGGCTGCGGTTGACCCATGGATGGCAGCACAGACCCAGGCCAGGCAGGGGGGATGAGCACGCTTGGTGTTTCCCAAGAGCCGAATTTAAAACTTTGTTAAAAGCGGCCTGGCAGGCCCGATCCCCCGCACTCCACTCAATAAATAAAAGACTTGATGGAAGACCAGGTCCCAGTCTGAGTCCATAGGGACAGAGGTAGATGCCAAGCTCTGCCAGCAGCCCATGGGAGTGATCCTGCTCTCGTCTAATGTCTCTGTCCACCAAGCACCACAGCCCTGGAGGTGAGGAAGGGCACCCCCACTCTGTGGGTGGGAGGGGGAGTCATTCCACCAGTCAATGGCAGAGCCGGGATTAGCGCTCAGCCGTCCCAAGGCCCAGACATGGCCCAGCCCCTTCCCCAGTTCTGGGGCCGTGCGGGGATCCCATGGTGATCCCAACAGTCACAGGGACAGAGGATGGGGACGGGAGGCTGTCTCTGCTGCTGGGGAGGAAATCAGGCTGGGTATGAATCCCCTTCCGTCCCAGGACCAGAAGTCTCGTCCCCAGCTGGACACTCCACACTGCGTTCCCAGGCCAGGGTGCCGCCAGACGAGGAGGGCTCAGTCGTGCTGCTTGTCGGAGGTGAAGGCACTGGCTTTCTGCACGAAGGTCTCTGCGACCAGCAGCGGGAAAACCAGGGAGGCATCGGCATAAACCTGCCACCAGAGAGCAACCGGGGCCGTGAGCACAGGGAGCCTTGCCCCACAGATCCCTCCTCTCTGTCCCCCCAACATGGACCCACCCGCTAGACCTCACACACCTTCACCGGCTTGGCATCCATGCGGATCTTCCCCCACGACACCGCCTCGTCCGGCCGGGCACCCGAGTCTGAGCCGTCGAACTCCTGCGCCGTGTTAACGTAGACGGCGTAGTCGGCACCGTTCCTCTGCAAGCCAGGCAGAAAGGAAGTATGGCATCAGGGCAGGTTTCTCCTAGCCTCCCCCTCCTCCAGGGGGGCAGTAAAGCTCACCCCACCCCTCCAAGTGTGACAGGGGAGGGGATGTGCAATCCTCAAACAATCTGGATCTAAAGCGACAGCCCAGCTCACAGCTAGCAGGGGACAATGGACAGACAGACGCACCCACCCACCCGGTTCATGGCACATTCCCGGTCTGAGCCATCCCTCACCATCAGGTTGGCGTTGGCGATGTGGTGTTTGACCAGCCCGCCGCCCAGGATGATCATGCCCGTCTTCTTGGCGAAGATGGCTTGAGTGTTGATCAGCCGCAGATCTGATGGGAGCGCAAAGAGACCATGGAGACCTCCTGCTCCCACCGCCCCCTCCCTGCCCTAGCCCTTCGATCCCACTCTCCTCCCAGAGCTGGGAGAGAACCCAGGAGTCCCACCCCTCTGCTTTTTGTTGGGGTGGGAGGTTGCAGCACTGGACGGATGGTTCCCAAGCACCTGATAGGAATGAGGTACCTCTGGCACTAGGAATCCCCCCCAGCACTGCAGTGAGGGGCTGGGGTGAAGGTACTGAGCTATCAGGACGCGGCAGAGAAAGGCCCGCGCTGTGGGGGGCCTGGACTCACCTTCCACGATGTCCAGCACCAAGCCGGGTTTCTTGTAGGAGTGGAAGAAGATCATGTCCCCCAGGGATCCATCCGTCAGGGCTGGGCTCAGCACCGGGATGTTGTTCTGCCGAGGGGACCGTGGGGCAGTGTGGAAGAGAAGGGACGGGGAGTCTGGGTTATTTCCCCCAGTGGCAATTGATGTCGGAGGGGGCGACGGGGAAAACAAAGCAACACACCCGCCTGGGGGAGACTCTCCCTCAAAGCCGCCTTGCTCAGGAAGCAGGGCCACCATTATAGCAGAGTCTAGACCCCCCCCCGACCCCCCCCGCGCAAACCAGGATCAGACCCCGTCAAGCCAGATGCTGCAAGAGACAGTGCCTGCCCCAAAGAGCTCACAATCTGAAGAGACAAAGGGTAGGAGGGGAAACTGAGGCAGAGGCTTGCCCAAGGCCACCTGCAGGCCAGGGGCAGCACTGGGAACAGACCCCCGCTCTCCAGGCCCGGTCCAGCCCTCGTCCCCCTGGGAAATGCTGCTTCTCATGCGAGGAGAGGCCGAAGGCGCCAAATCCAGAGCTTGGCTAGATGCCAACCACGGAGTGGGAATATGAGGGAGGAAGGGTTTGGAGGGGGTAGCTGGGCCCCTCTGCTGTGTGAGGCTGTGGAGTTTCCCCAAAGCAGAACGGATGGGAGTCCCAGGGAAGAGGCTGTCAGGGTGGGACCCAGGGATCTAGCCTGCTGTCCCCCACCCCATCACCCAAGCTCTCCCAGAGGGAGATCACTGGTGAATCAGCCGGTCAAATCCTGGCCTGGGCAGGGTTAGCCAGCCGCTGCCAGAACCCCCGAGGGAGGAACAGACATGACCTTGAAGCACAAAACCCCCCTCTGCTGCCGCCCCCCACATCCCCCCGACTCCGCCAACCAACCTTCTGGGCCCAGTAATAGACCGACTCGGGGTTGTTAATTTCCTTGCCCAGCCGTGCGATCATCTTGGACGGGCTCCACTTCATGCCCTGCGAGACCCAATGGGCCAAAGCTAGAGTGAAATCATCCGTCCTGCACAGGCAACCCACCCCGCCGTCCAGTTCGGAGACGCGGGACCCTCAGCGTTCACCCACCCATCTTACAGCTCCCTGCCGCAGTGGTACAGAGGGCCGAGACTCATCCAAGGGACAGGACCCAAGAGTCCCCACTCACTCTCTGCTCAACCCATGGACCCCCACCTCCAACCCCAGACCCAGGAATAGACCCCAGGAGCCCTGACTCCAAGCCACTTGCCTCCCATCTACACATGCCAAGTATTTTGGTAGGTGATTGAGCAGGGATCAGGTCAGACAGCCTCCCAGTGTCCAACAGTACCTGCAACAGCCCCTGCCTGGGACACAGGCTCCCCCACCCCCTGGCTCTCACCTCCGTGTCCTGCTCGGCCACCATCTGGTCCAGGATGGGCATGAGCCAGTCCTCAAACTTGCAATAGTTGTCATTGGGCACCAGCAAGTTCCCAATCCTGGAGAGGAACAAGTAGACTCAGGCCCTGGCCCCTCAAAAAGCAGCTCGGCTCAGCCCTTCCCTGAGCATCACTCTGCCCCAAGGCCCAGGGACACAGCTGAGACTTCCTGATACCCAGCGATGGAGGGAGCAGAGAGGTTCCTGGCACCATCCTGGCTGGATGGATTGAGGGGCTGGGAACAGGTAATGGAGTCTTTCACCCAATTCCAACCCCGAGATCCCACTCCCCTCCCAGGACCTGAGACAACCCAGGAGTCTTGGCTCCCAACTACATCCCATCCCCCCCCCAGCACCAACTTCAAACCCAGGGATCCTGCTGCCTGTGCTTTCCTCCCTAGACCAAAGCAGCCCTCCCTGCCCCTGCCCCTGCCCCGTACCTGTTGATCCCACTCTGCCGAAGCTCCTTGCCCCGCAGACTGAACTCCCCCACGTAAGTGGGTGCCAGGCATTTGATGAGATCCTCTTCCACGCCGCCTGCTGTGGTGACCAGCACGTCCACCTGCAGAGCACAGTCCCTGCCCGTCAGAACCCCCCACTCCTATCCCTGGACCCCAATGTTGCCACTCCTGACGGGGCAAGGGGGCAGCCATTGTCCAGGTGTCAGAGCCCTGCGCCTGGGGGACACAGATGCTCGATGCCAAGGGTTGGGGGTAGTTGGTAGACAGCGCCATAGGGCACAGGGGACACCGACCAGGGAGTGCAGGGAACAGGGCCAGGGGCCGTACCATGTTGTGCTGCACGAGGTAGCGGATGGTCTCACGGATGCCTGAGCTGATGAGGTTGGAGGTGAAGCCCAGGAAGATGGTACAGCCCAAGGGCTGCCGGTGGCAGGGGTTCAGGTCAGCGTGCGTCTCCTCCTCCTCACCCAGAGGCTCCAGCTTCGCTGCAATCTGGGAACCAGACCAGCCACAAGTCAGGGAGCCTAGGCTGGCAGGTCGGGGGCACCGACCCCGTGCACAGATGCCCACGCTACTGGCCCCCATCCCCTGCTTCTTGTTGGCAGCCTCAAGGAGCAAATGGGACATGGAGAAACCGAGGCATGGAGTGGGGAAGTGACTCGCTCACAGCCGGCCGCAGACAGGCATAGAACCCAGGAGTCCTGACTCCCAGCCGCCATCTGCCCGCTCCAAACACTCAACCCCACCCAGGGCCAGGACAGAACCCAGGCATCCTGGCTCCCAGCCTTCCCCGCTCTCACCATCCTGTTGATCTCCTGCACAGCCTGCCCGAAGCTGGTGGCCTGGAAGCCGGTAGTGAGGTAGGACTGGAGCAGGGCCCGGTGATCCAGCCCGCGGTCGAAGTCATAGCCCCGCACCTGCAGGCTCCCCGCTGGCAGGTCTGCGCTAGGCTTCAGCACGGCCGCCACAGCCACAGCAGGGAAGCCCTCGCCCACGCTCTCCATGGGGCAGGCGCCTGAGTGGCTCTGAGGGTGATGGGAGATGGGGCAGAGTCAGCCCCCCAGATCTCAGGGAACACCCGCTGTCAGGATCTACTTCCACAAGCTGCTCCCCCGCCCTCCTCCAGGCCCAATGACAGCCCCCCCTCCCTATCAGGCCCCAGGGACCCCCCCCAGTGCCAGCCCCCATCCCTCCAGACCCCCATAAGCCCTCCCCCAGACCAGTCCCCCCACAGGAGCCCTCAGTCCTGCTCCAGGCCCTAGTGATTTCCCTCAATGCCAGCCCCCCAACCCTGCCAGACCCCAGGGACCCCCCCAGTGCCAGCCCCCCACCCCTCCAGGCCCCCAGGGCTGCCCCCAGCCATCCAGACCCCTATAAGCCCCCCAGACTGCTCCCCCCAGTCCTGCTCCAGACCCTAATGAGCTCCCCCAGTGCCAGCCCCCCAACCCATCCAGGCCCCAGGGACCCCCAGTGCCAGCCCCCCTCCAGGGCCCCAGGGCTGCCGCCCACCCCCCAGCCCCGGCCCGGCTCCCACCCGTGTCACACTCACGCCCCAGCTCCAGACCTGGCCGCCGGGAGGCTCGGGCAACCCCGCCCCGCCAGGTCACGCATGCGCCCCGCGGAGAATCCGTGCAGCTGGGCGCCGCCATCTTGCCTCTGAACCCCCGCGGCGCGGCTGGAGCCGTACGCGCGGGAGCCGCCATCTTTCTCGAACGAAAGCCGACTATGGGGGCCCTCAAGGGTCAAGAGGCCTCGCCAACGCCAAGAGCCTCCTTGCTTAGGGCATGTGTCCAGTACTGGAGCCAGGCTCTCCCCACTCCCACCCTCCCTGGCCCAGCTTGACCATCTTCCCCCCCCTTTTTAAACATTATCACTCTCCCCCCACCACACCCTCCCTACTGCCCTGTCTATCCCAGGCTCCTTACACCAGATCAGCTTCCCCGAGTGTGGATGCGGCTCAGTCGCTGCCGGCCCACCCTGGGAAGGGGAAGAAGCTATGCCAGAGTAGGGCACCTGTCCCCACCTTTCCGTGTCCATCTTGGGGTTGTGCTGGTTTAGCTCGTCTGGGGGACCTAGGGACGGCAATGCCTGAGACGTTCCTACTTCTGCTACTGCAGAGCCAGGGGCCGACCCAGAAGCCTCTGTTCTGCCATCTGTGGCTCGTATGGGGACTCGACGCTGCACTGGGGCAGGCCGGCTCCCGAAGCTCATAATGTGGCCTGGTCCCTCTGAAAGGCACCACGGCAAAGCAGCCCCTTTTCTGCTCCCAGCACTACATGCCATGCTCCACAGACAAGTCCATCTCAGCAGTCTCTGAGCTGTGAAACCAGGGAACTTTACCGTCTCTTTCCCAGTGTCTCCTAGCAGGGCTTTTCCAGCACTGAGCTGGGTGGAAGGCGTCTATATTTAACAGTGAGGGTAATTAACCCTGGAACACTTTGCCCAGGAACGTGGTGCTGAATTTTCCAGTCCTGGTAGTGTTTAAATGAAGATCAGATGTTCTTCTCAACAATCTGTTCTCCTTCAAACAGGAATTGATTCAGGGAGATCCCCTGTTCTGTTATACAGGGGGTCAGACTAGATGATCACAAGGGGCCCCTCCGGCCTTGAAATCTATGAACTAGCCCTTCCCAGCAATCGTGCTGGCTGGAATGTGTCCTACCACGTGCTACCCTGGAGGCGTTGAGCTGCAAACACTGGGTGCAGGCTGTCACCTCTAGCAAGGCTCTTCCACCAGTGCCCATCATGGTGGTATCCTCAGTTCCCCTCCATCTACTGCCCCACCCTTATCAGATTCCCTCTGCCCCTTTGTCACCCACCCTCACACAGGCCACAGATCCTCTTCCAGATGGTGCCTGCTGCCATCCTGTTGCTCCTCACACATCTCTGGTGAGGCGGAGTGTGGGGAGCAGCGGGCAAGCCCTGATCACGTGCTGAGTGAGACCCAATCCAGACAGAGCGGGATCCTGCTGCCCTGGCCCCATGAACAGATTTCTCCTCTCTCTTCTCCTTTGTGCCAACAGCCATGACGTCCTGGATCTCAACTGGCCAGATGGGCAGGATGCCCAATCAAAGGGAAGTTTGTTTTCAAACCAGAGCAATTGGCGCTGACCTACAACCGTGTCTGCTTACCTCTGGGGGTGCGATGGCACTTTGCTGGGTGACGTTTTGCTCCGTACAGGGTCCAGCTGATTTCAAAGGCATCAAAGTATGTGGGGCAGGTGGGGAGGCATGACTGGACGTGGCCTGCGGTCTAATAAAGACACTGGAGGGGGGGATGTGGGGCAGTGGTCTGGTGGAAACTGAAAATGGGCTTCCTCTTCTTGCAGTGGTACAGCATCAAGGGAGCAGGCCGGGCTCCAAACTGTGCAGATGTCTTTTGGCATCTGAAGTGAGCAGAGCAGCCCTATCCATGCATGTGCAGGAGGAGACTGATTTTAATCCCCCCTCCCCTAAAATGAGACGATGAGGAATTGCCAAGAGATTGGGATCAAAGCCAGGCTCTAAGAGTGGTTCACCGGCCACACCACCGGAGGCTGAGTTTCACAGGTAGCAGGATTACGCAAAGGGCTCATCTGCCCAGCACTGGGACTGCCTGTCCCCAGGTCAGGAGTGACAAATGGTGCAGGGATCAAACGCCAATCCTGGGCAGCTCAAACCTGCTGCCGCCAGCCACAGGCTCATTCTTTGGGACCATGCTGGCAACACCTGTCTGGTTTGTCTTGCCTATAAGGTCTCAGTGAACGGAATTAGCTTGGAAGAGAACCCAGGCGTCCCAGTCTGGGGGAAGCTGGGGGCAGTGAGATGGGACTCCTGGCTTCTGCACCCGCCTCTGGGAAAGAGCAACTGTCCAGAGTTTAGAGGAAGGACTGGGTGTCAGCATTCCTAGGTCGCATCCACCGTTCTCAGAGTGGGGTCTAGTGGTTAGAGCAGGGTGGGGCTGGGCGTCAGGACTCCTGGCTTCTAACACAGCTCTGCCGCTTGGCCTGCGACCCCCACGCTCTGTGCCTGTTTCCCCACTATTGCCTGTGGCGCAGAGCAGCGGGCAGGAGAGTGAACTCACTTTTCCAAAGTGCTCCAAGACCCTTGGGCGCCAGGAGGGACAGGAAAGGATATTTAACATTATGACCCTAAACATGTTTGTACACAGCACAATGCAGTCTTGCTCCATGAGTGGGGCAGCTAAGCGCTACCGTAATACACCTAGTTAACAATGGAAGGATAACGGAGATGGGTGCCCAGGCTTGCTAGCCCCAGATTCAGTGCCTGCCCCAAACCATTAGTCTGCACTGTCAGCTATCGGCTGTGCCCCACCCCACAGGGGGCTACATTTCAGGGACATTTGGGATTCTTTGGATCTGCTGCCATTTAAATGTTATTCAACCCCACTAGGAACAAGCTTGAGGCCTAACCAACTCATATCATGTGCAAGCCCGATTGGAAGAGATTCAAGGCCTAAATGGGGAGCTAAGGCCCCTCTCATCCATCAGCACATACCTGGGAAAGGGCAAGGCGGGGGAAATTGACATGGCAGGATTCTGGTTCCAGGGGATCTTTCCCCGGGGGGATGGGTCCGAAGTGGCAGGAGAGATGTAGTGCTCCCCCCATAGGGTAATGCTGTACAGAGGCAGCTGCTGCTACTCATTGGGGAGCGGAGTGCAGCGGGCCGAAGCACATCAGGGCTCAGGCCGTTCTGTCCTCGTGCCCCTGTTTACAGGGCAGATTAAAGGGAGCTGCATGCGGGGAGCGCTCTAATTGCCCAGCGCGGGTGAGGTATCAGGCCCACATGTTCCGGGAACAGGTGGTTTAGCAGGGCAAACGGCCCAGCAGAAAAAGTGACCCCAGCAAGATCTGCTGTAAAAGCAGTTCCAAAAATGGGGGGGGCAATGTGGGGAGATGAATCGGGGCAGAGGCGCCTGGCTGGACCTGATCACACCTGCCTCTCAAGGAACACCTTGGCGGAGCTCACTCTGCTCCGGCCTCCACCAGTGCTGGCTGTGCTCAGGGAGGTGGTGTTTGTCAAGACAGCTTGGCCCAGGCGTTCCTGCAGCTGGACCCATGGCAGCAGCGGCTCTCCGCCCCCGGGGACAGGGAACTGCTTCCATAAAGGGGCAGCCGGGTTAGTCTCGGGCAGCCAAACAGACAGGCAGTCCTGTGGCACTTTTAAAGAGTAACAAATTTGAGGTCACAGGTTGGGGGCCTATTGCAGGAGTGGGTGGGTGAGGTTTGAGGCCTGCATTGTGCAGGTCAGACTAGATCGTACTGGTCCCTTCTGACAAAGTCTATGAGTCTAAATTTCTTTTCTCCCATGCAAGTTCCTGCGATAAACAAATATTAGTCTTTAAAAGTGCCCCACGACTCCTTGTTTGTTTGGCTTCAACTAAAGGGAGTGAAGGGCTGAAAATCAGACTCCTGGGTTCAGTTGCCAACTCTGGGAGGGGAGCGGGATCCAGTGATTAGAAGAAGGGAGTGGAAGTCAGGACCTCTCTCTCCGGGACCTCCCTGAAACAGGGATAGAACCCAGGAGTCCTGGTTCCCAGCATGCCTTGCTCTGGCCATTAGACCCCACTTCCCTCCCAGAGCTGGGAACAGAACCCAGGAGTCCTGGCTTCGCCCACGGTCTAACCACTAGACACTGCTCTCCACTCCACCTGTGGCTTTGCTCACTTGACTCCCCTCTCTGGGTCCCCAAGGCACCCAGGGAGCTGGTGCCGTAGTGACTGGAGCACGTCCTGAGCCATCTCCCAGCCTACACCAGCCCCTTTGAAGACAAGAAAACCTGCAGCATCCTGTGAGGAGGCCAGAGGGGCTGCTCCTGTCACCCCCTTCCAGCTCCCCCTGGCCCTACAGCCCCAGCCTGGCACTAGAGAGCGGCCTACAGAGAGGGAACATCTGGGCTCCAGCTGGGCCCCCCCCATCTCCACCCAGCCACTGGGGAGCAGCCTGGGAGGGGGCCTGACATAGTCCCTGCTGTATCCCTCCTATCACCCTGCCTCCAGCCCAGGCTGTGCAGCCTCTGCATGCAGAAAGCAGAAGACTTTCTGACCCTTGGGGCCTGAGCCCCCTCGGTGTAAATGACCGAGGATGCTCCAGGATCTCCCATACTACAGAAATCCCCTTGTCAGTTACAGCCTCGTGCTGCGCCAGCGGGAGGGGGATCCATGCCAGGCGTGACGGTGGCAGAGGGTAGGCGCTAACCCCCAGGACCAACTGTTGGGACAGGGACCATTCTAAGCCCCAACAAATCTATCCCTCGGGGCTGAGTGGGACTTAAATGGTGGGGCCAAACTGGCCGCCTCATCCCTGGATGGGAGGAGCCCACAAGAGGAAGGAGTTAGCCTCGGTGGCCCATTCTCTTCTCAGGACCCTCCACCACCAACTGTGTAGAACCCCAGGAAAGTCACAACCTCCCATGCCTCAGTATTCCTATCTGTAAAATGGGGGTGGTACTTCCCAGGAGGGGGATTGGGAAGCATTGGGTTACTAGGGTGATACGGTGGACACAGACAGAGCTCACCTCTGTGTGGGAGGGGGAAGGGCCAATTACTGATGGCATCCAGTTCCACTGGGTATTGACCCCACCCCCACCAGCTCCTTGCACACAGGGGGCAAGAACTACAACTACCTAGTGACCAGGTCGGGCTCAGACCCAGGGCCCTGGAACTGGGTTTTGGCTGTTTCACTCTGTGCAAGGCACGGTGCCCTGCTCACGGCCGATGGTCCCATAATACCACTACTAATAAAGCATCCGCAGGCCAGGTCCCCCCATGCGAGTGTTTCACCGAAACGCACACGGACTCTCTCGGTTCCTGGTTCGCTGGTGCTGGGAGAAGCTGCCAGGTCTGCAGTTTTGAGGCTAGAGGGATTGAACTGAACATAAAAGAGCCTTGTGATTTCCCTGGAAAGGGATAGAGAACCCACTCGCATTTCGAATCAGATCCACTCTGGCAGAATATTTTAATGAACAACATCAGAACATGGGTCCCAACTTAGTCCCTTTAACTTACGCCTCAGCTCTGGAATCGTGGTTTGATCAGCCCCTACCTCGGTCTTCCTCAACCATGTTTCTCCGTTAGCAGTGAGCATCGTCAGGCTGTGCGGAGCTGGGCTGGATGGTCATTGGTTCTAACCTGTTATGGCCGTCCGCCCAGGAGAACCAACTACTCCCTGCCTGCATGGTGATCAGAGAGGAGCCAGGGCTCTGTGCGCCATGGAAAAGCAGGTTGGGGAGAGAGGCAAATAGCATGGGCCACGAGGGAGTCAAGCAAAGACTGTGGTATTTGAGGAATCCAGAGGGTAGTGTTGGGGGAACCAGAGAGCGCTATGGTAGTGCAGGGCGTCTGGCAGGGGTAAGGGCTAGATGGGGAACCCAGGCATGGAAATCACTCTGGAAACAGCAGACCCAGGGCGAGCTCCGGCAGCAAAGCTTGACCTCCCAGTTCCTCAGGCCTCAAACAAATGAACAACAAACAGGCTGGAACTCTGGCCACCCCAGGCAGGAACATGGGTGCCAGGTTCAGCGCCTCCCTCTGGGGCCCCAGCTGCAAGACATGGCTTCGCAGATTCAGGTCTCCATCAGGCATTGAGCCTCCAGATTTCCAAAGACAAGCCCCCAGAGGCAGCTACTACAATGTCGCCTTCCACGCTGACCTGTGGGGGAAGCAGGGAGCAGGTAGAAATGTGCACGACAGACCCAGGGGATTGAGACCATGTCAATCTGGGATCCCATGGAACTGGCCCCAGCAGTCCTGGTAAATACACCATTCCTGCTCTACTTCAGAGTTAGGCAAAAGGGCAAGGCATCCTAGCATCAGCATGGCCTCAGAATCACTCCTTGGGGCAGCACAAGGGGGAGGGAGCTCACTTCTGGCTGATCTGAATGGTCACCCGCCCAGGCCAATGGAAGAAAGGGCAGGAGATGTGGCCCGGGGCGGGTGCAGGAACATGACATTGTTGTAGGGAGGTGAGAACATACAAGTTGACTAGGACATCTGGAAGCCCAGTCCCCCAGTCCCGAGTCCGAGTGCCCCTCCTTACCCCGTTCAGCACGTTGCTGTGTGTCCGTGAACAGATGGTGCGAGGCGGATCCGTCGGAACATGTATCTGGAAAGAGAAAACACATGGGGGCAATTTTCCCAGGGCTGTGTGAATCCGTGAGGAGGGATGTGGGGAGCCTTTCTGTGCTGTTTTTAAAGGGGCCCACTGGTGCTTCAGAGATTGACACGAGGATGCCGCTACCTCAGGATGCTGTCTGGCTACCGATGGCCAGCAGGGGGGCAAGCTAACGCTTGGCCCATACCTGACAGCTACTGACATCTGATCAGAAACGGCTCATTTGCACGCTGGCTGTTTGTGTTAAAGAGGAACAAGCTCAAGGGATGAAGCTGAACATGCAAAGGGCTCTTCCAAGGGCCTGAGACACAATCCTGAGGCCCCTCTGGAAAAGAGGTATCACCCCTCGCCCCCACCCAGGGCTTTACAGATGGGGAAACTAAGGTAAAGAGTGGGAAAGCAGCTTGCAGCCAACTCTGCGGAGCTGGAGTCAGGACTCGGGTGTTCCTGGCTCCCAGCCCCACTGAGCACGTCGTGGGGAGTGGGAGGGATTGCTAAGGAAGCATGGATTTTACCCGCAGCGTCTTGTCGGTGGAGGTCGTGTACAGAGTGCCCAGAGAGTGCCAGATCCCGGTGATTTGGGACTGGTGACCCACGTCGAAGTACTGTGGGGAGGAAGAGAACAGTGAGCCCTGGGTGAAAGACAACAACGGGTCTCTCTGTTCCTAGCCCTCCTGAGTCCCATGCGTCTCTCTTCCTAACCCATCACTTTGCTGCTGGGGACTCTCATGCATCCGCACTCCAAGCCCCACCAGGAACAAGGTGGCTCCCACCCCAGGGTGATGTGGAGGCCCCGTGTCTGGAGTGTCTCAGGCAGATCACACCAGGATGCCATGGGAACATAGGGATTTCAGGAATTCATCTGGCACTGTCACCCCAGCATCTGAGTGTGCGATGATCTAAGCGCACCCTGCTGTGAGGCGTTATCCGCATACAGAGAAGGAAACTCTCGTGCACGGAAGCTAACGCCACACAGGAAGTCTGCCCAAATGATAGGCCAGTGCCTGATCCACTGTGCCATCCACCCCAACAAGCTCCTTTGCTGCTCTCAGCTGGATCAAGCAATAAATGGGTCATGGAGCCCCATCTCCCCGGCCCTCCAGAGTACAGGGACCCCACACCCATCCAGCATGGCTTAGTGCAGGAGAACCCGCAAGGGAAATTGATGATGAAACTGAGATGGGCTGGCTTCATAGCCCAACCCACAGGCAGGCAAACAAGCCACGTGTGTGTTTTTTATCATCTGGGCTGAAGTCCCCGCCCAAGGGGAACTGGATTTCCCGCTGGGGTGATAGTACGGGGAAAGACCCAATGTTTAGTGACACGGCATCCCTCTGCTGAGGGCCAGATCAGGGAGACCTGCATACCCGGACATGCTGGAAGCTGCCTCCTCTGTTTTCAAAGACGTACAGCAGACCCTGGTTGTCCCCAGCCCACAGCTCCGTTCCCTGGTAGGATGTGGAGAGAAGATAGGACTCCAGCTGGGGAAGGGAAGGACCAGAAAGAGGATGGCAGAGATCTGGCAGCATATCTTGGTGAAGAGGAGAAAGTGGCTTAGGTTTCAGAGGGACCCACCAGCCCCAGAGGCTCAATGTGGAACACAGGCCCTTCAGCATGTATTATAGAAGTCTGTTTCTTCCAGTGCTGCACCTCTAATTGCTGGTGAATCAGCAAATGCCTCGCTTAACAAACTGAAAGATCTAAAGGTATTTGGCAGTCATTAAGCAGCATCCTTCCTCCATGAAGCAGAGATCTGTTATCTCCATGTTACATCCCCAGGGAAACTGAGGCACAGTGAATGGCATGCCAGAGATCAAACAATGTCAGCAGCAGGGTTAGTAACAGACCCAGGAGTCCTGCCACCCAGCCCTCACTCCTCCCACCCCAACACCCTCCCTCAGATGTAACCAGCTCTCAAGTGTTAGAGTCCCTGGTGCAGACAATTACATATTCTCCTGAAAAAAATGACCTGAAGGGAGTGTCTACAAATGCGCATCTTCAGCCTCTCTGGGATGGCGTCCAGGCAGCTTCCAGTGCACTGAGCAGGCAGAAGGGAGAGAACCACCCACCTGCAGCCTCTGGAGGACGCTGTTGGCCCGTCGGTCGAAGACGACCAGCGTCCGGTCCTCGCTGCCAGAGATGATGAAGCGCTCGTCGGCCACAAGGGACAGGACGGCGTTGGAGTGGAGCTTGCGACTCTTCACCAGGGGCTGGGAGGCTACCGGGAAGGGAACAGCGTCAGGACTTCTGCTGGGGATCCTAGGCAGATGGGCCCTGAGTCAATTTCCCTCCCACATACCCTCTAATGTGCTTGGGGGTAATGCATGGTCCATCCTGCATCCCCGCCCACCCAGCCAGGGAGCAAGCTGATCTCCACCCCCTAGCCATGACCCACACCCTGCAGTCAGGGGGCCAGCAGATTGAGACAGTCCGGACTCCTTTGTTCACCCCTGTTAGAGGATTATGGTACACGTGTACACAGTATGCCTTGGGAGGAGGTATTTGAAAACCCATCATTTGCTGATCATTACTTGGGAAAAAACGTGTGGCCATGTTGCATGTAAAGTTATAGGATTCCACTATGTGATACTGAGACATCTTCCAGCACATTCTGGAGGGCACAGAATGATAGAATCATAGAAGATGAGGGGTGGAAGGCACCTCATGAGGTATCTAGTTCAAACCCCTGCTCAAAGCAGAACCAACCCCGACTAAATCATCCCAGTCAGGGCTTTATCAAGCCCAGCCTTAAAAACCTCTAAGGATGGACATTCCCCCACCTCACTGGAAAACCCATTCCAGTAATATTAATTATATGGTCAATTATGTTTTATCTTTATTTCTTCGTGACCAATTCTGACTTTTATCTGTAATCTATAATCACTTACAATCTTTCTGTAGCTACTAAACTTGTGTTATTCTTTGGTGTTTGGGAAACTTCATTTGGGATAACAGGGTTTACGCTTAGTATCACCAGCCCCAGTTTACAGAGCAAGCCAGTGGCTGGAGTGGAGAACGGAATCTCAGGGCCACGGGACTGTGAAAGGAGCCACTGCAGTGGGCCTGCCGGGTTAGTGGGTGCAGAGATAAGCTGGTGTCTTGATCTTAAAGCCACCCAGGGACACTAACCTCGTGGGTCATACACCGTCACCCTCTTGTCGTAGGTCCCAGTGACCAGGATGTCAGGCAGGTAGGAGACACACAGCACGGCAGCTTTTCCTCTGGGAGTTGTGGAGGTGGGGAGATTGGGGACAAGACAGAGACAGGGAAGGAAGAACAAACATGAGCCTTCAGGACAAGCCTTGTCATTCTCCTAGGGCTAGATGCCCCTTTGGGCCCTCTGTTCCCATCCTCTGCGCAAGAGCTGTCTCCTCCCAGTTACCGCAATGTCTGAGCACTTCACAATCTGGTTCCCTCCCCATTACCGTAAAGTCAGAGCACCTCCCAGTGTTTACTGTACAGATCCTCAGTAGTGTCGCGTAGGACAGTGCTTCCCCACCTTTCCTCTGCCGCAGCACACCTCCCTCAAATCATGAATATTCAAATTAAGTCATGAATATTCATGAGCCATGGCATACTGGTTGGGAAATGCTGCTATGTGGGGTAGCAGGGCAAGAGTGGCAAGAGAAGGGAGGGGAGATCAGGAATGGCTTTGTGGGGTGGCAGGAGAGGAGAGGGGAAGGAGTGGCTATGTGGGGTGGCAGGAGAGGAGAGGGGAAGGGTGGGCAGGAGCGGCTATGAGGGGTGGCAGGAGAAGAGAGGAGAAGGGAGGGCAGGAGTGGCTATGTGGGGTGGCAGGAGGAATCTGGGGAGAGGGAAGGTAGGGCAGGGGAACATGGCACAGTGCCCCCTTCCCCCTGACATCCCCTTTCCCAGCAGCTCCAGGGACCCCAGTCAGGGCCAGATTGGGCTGCCACCGGCTCTGGGGACCCTGGCCAGGGCTGATCAGGCCTCCAGCAGTGGCAGCTCCAGGGACCCGGGCCTGGGCCACATAGGGCCACTGCACAGCCCACGTGGCTGGGCTGAGCAGGGCGGTAAATTTAAAATCACCCCAGCTTCCGGCAGATTCTCGCGGCACACCGGTTGGGAACCACGGGTGTAGGGCGGTGCAGTTATTCCCATTGTATGAGTGGGGAAACGAGGGCCAGATTTATTTAGGCACCTAACTCCCATGGACGTCACCGAGGGTAGGCACCTAAACCTTTTAAAAACCTGGCCCACAGTCCCACTGGGACTCAGAACTGAACCCTGGTCTCTAGTGTGCCAGGTTAGTGCGCTATACACTTCACAAATTCCCCAGCCTCTCGGACTCTCCATCTGCCCCACTTGGCTGTTATTTAAGCCTGTGATTGGGGGGGGGGGTCTTTTGGCAGGGACTGCACAGAGCAGAGCCACGTTGTAGCAAGCCATGTACAGGAGATGCAGGTGGGAGCCAGAGGCACAGAGCGAGGCGGAAACAGTACCTGATCTCCCCAAACTGCTGCCCATTGGCTTCCATGTCCCATAACTTCACCGTGCTGTCCCAGGAGCCCGAGCACACTCTGTTGTCTCTTGAAGCCAGTGACCACACCCAGCCCTGCACAGGGAAAGGGAAAGGAAAGGGTTAGAATGGGGGGGCTGCCCTTACCTGGCATCCTCCCCCAAAGCCCTTTAGCCCTGCAGACCCTCCGCAACACAGAGTTAACCCTGCTGTATGAATAGGGAAACTGAGCCACAGATGGGGGAAGTGATCTATCCCAGGTCAAAGATTTCAAGAGGTCCCCATACCCCCTCCCTGTGCTCTCCAGAGCAAGGAATGGATTAGGACCGTGGGGCCAGGGAGGGAACCAGCTGTCCCAGTTCAGCCCCACAGAAAGGAACAAGAAAGATCGCATTCAGGGCAAGAGAACAGGGGAGATGGGGACTGGACCACAGGGCCTTTCCTCTCTAGGGTGTTTCAGCATGACTGGTATCCACAGAACAAAACCCCATGCTGTAGCTATTGGCACCAACTAGCCCCTCCTTCCTGGCACAGTGAAGGCTGGAGATCAACCCACTTCTCCACCCAACAGGGTGGGATCGGTGGCAGGAGGAGCTGGCTCTCCAGCTGAGTGGGGCCTTTCTCCTGCGCAGAGGAAGCCTGGTCCGGTAGGCAATGCAGTTGGTGGCGCGTAGACCCCAGCAGGAAGGGCGAAGGCCAGGTTCCCACCTTGTGCGTCCCATGGCGCTCCGTGCCCAGTGCTTTCACCAGCACCTTGTCTGGTGACTTGCCCAGCTCCCGCAGATCCCACAGGTTGACGTTTCGATCCCGGGAGCCTGAGACACAGAGAGTCCCACCCTGCAAGAGAAGGACACCAACTGGCCACAGCTGCTAGGAAATGGGAGCAACCAGTCAGTCACTGGTGCAGGAGCAGAGATGATGGGTGGCTCAGAGGCAGCAGGATGTGGTTAGAGGAGGGCAGGGCTGGGTTTCAGGACTGCTGGGTTCTACTCCCAACTCTGGAAGGGGAGTGGGTTATGGGGAAGCTAAATGCCAGGACTCCTGAGTTCTGTTCTTTGATCTGCCAACAATTGGCTACATCACCTCAGGCAAGTCACTTCCCTGCTCTGTGCCTCAGTTTCTGGGAGCCCTTAGATGATGCGTAAAGCCAACTCATTCTACAGAACTCCCGGAGCCAGAGACCAACCTGGGACACGCCCCGCCCCGTACATGGCCTACTCTGGACATGACTAGAGATCAGCAGCTGTTGAAACCCAGAAAAAGAACCCAGGAGCCCTGAATCTCACTGCACCTCACACACTTTCCTACCAGAGCCAGGAGTAGAACCCAGGAGTCCTGATTCCCAGCCCTTCTGCTCTAGCCTCCAGACAGCAGTGGCCAATGCAGGAGGAAAGCGGTACTCACCTGTAGGAGCAGAACGGAGTCGATGGAGGCGAAGTGGCCGTTGGCGAGGGAGAAATACTCCGTTCTCCTGCCATCACAGGCCCAGTGGCTGAGATGCTCCTCCAGCTCCATGCAGGCAGCTGGCCAGTCGAAGTCCTCTTCTGCGCAGGAAGGAAGGGATTGCAAGGGTCAGGGTGAGGGTACCCCGCTCTGGGCATCCTATAGCCTGGGTGGGGAGGGAATCTGGGGTGCCAGCACCACTGGGAGCTTTGATCCCATCACCACACCTCCTCCCCTGCACCAGGGCTAGTTGAGGCTGTGTGAAAATTGCTCTTCTTAGAGGGCAGGTCCCAGTGCAGCTCCTTTAAATGGACAGTTGGCAAAGCTAAGCCAAAGCACTGCTGCCTTGGAGCCTCCCACACCACCCCCCACCTGCTCCAAGGAAGGACAGGATGGCTACTGCCATACAGAAGTGAGCTAAGGAGGGGAGGGGACTTGGCCACAATCCCACAGGGAAGTCAGTTGCAAACCAGGGAACAGAACTCAGGTGTCCTCATCCATAGTGCAGCCCCCACCCCACCTCCAAACACTAGACCCACCCCCTTCCAGAGTTGGAGAGAACCCAGCAGTCCTCACGCCCAACCCCGTTCTAACCATTAGGCACAACTCTCCTCAAGAGCTGGGGATGTGACCTGACCTCATCGTTACCCTCTCCCCACGGCTGGAACCAGCATCTAACTCTCAGAGTAATAAAGTTAGCTAGGAGACCTCTTTGAGGCCCATGAAATATCGTCTGGTCCTACAATAGACTCCATGAGTCCCAGCCCTCAGCCCTTGTCTCTCCTCCAAGTCCCGCACCCAAGGAAGAAAGCCCAGCGGAGACTTACCTTCCACCACTGGGTAGCACCCACTGATCCTCGTCTCAAGGCGAATCCTCCAGGTCACTGGGTCCTGCACAATCTCCCTGAGGGTCCGACAAACCAAGGGCAAGACCTCGAGAACAAACCTGGCTTCCAGGTAAGAACAGATCTCCAGGATCAGCTCCTTAGGGAGGGCTAACAGCCCAGAGGTCACGTCGTCACCCGTCAAAGACTTCTTCAGCTCCAGGGGAGACCTGTGCTCTGATGCTGGGGTCTTAGGTCCCACAGCGAGTGACTCGGGAGGCGAACACGGGGCCTTGCGGCTGGGCTGAGCAGAACTGAGCACACGGTCAATGTACTCCTGAGCCTGCGCATCTGGATCAACCTTGTTCTCTGCATCGGAGTCGTTGGAGCCTCCGGGGTCCTCAGAGGAATTCGGTGCCAAGTCCATGGCTGCAAACGCAGTGGGGACAAGGAGAGTGAGGAGCGCTATAGGAACCAGGGTAGCGTATAGGACACAGAGCAGACTGGTCCTTCTACCCCAGGCACCCAACAGAGCCAGGCAAGGCCCAGTCCACCAGCCCATCTGGCTGCGGTGTGCGATCAATGGACCCCCGTCGGTCCCAGCCCATTCAAGGTCCCCGGGAAGAGCCCAAGAACTTGTGTTTGGAGCATCTGCCGGGCTGGTCGGGCGCCAGGCTGGAGACTCCCCCCTTTCCCTCAGCACCTGCCCCGCCGGTCACTCACCCCCGCTCCAAAACCGGCACGTGGCGGGCGTCAATTTCCAGCCCTCGGCCCCTTCGACGGACTCGAGAAAATCCCGCCGCAGCCCCCGCCCCGGAGCCTCCTGCGGCACCAGCCCGGCCCGCGTCCCCGGGCCCCGAATGGGGGAGGGGTGCGGACAGACAGACGTCTCAGCTGTCTCCCCCCCGGTTCCCGCCGGCAGAGGGACCCGCAGGGACGGGGGCGGAGACCGGAGGAGGGGGAAGGGAAGAGCCCCGCCCCCACCGGCTTGTCCCCTCCCGCCGCCCCTTCTCACCTCCGAGCCGCACCCCACACTCCGCTCTGCCGGGCGGCTCCCCCGCGCGGCGTCCCGTCTCCAGGGTCACCAGAAGAGCCACTTTTTTTCCGGCGCTGAATGATGACGTCACGTCCCCGTTCTTGTCACATGACCAAGCCCCTGCCTATCTGGGCTGTGAACGTCCTCAAAGGGCTGGCCTCAGACGCCTCCCTTTTGTGACGTCACGGCCCTATTATGACGTCACACGACCGGGCAGCTGCAGCCAATTGGCCCTGGCCCTCCCCAGGGGTGCAGGGCAGGAGCCAGGACTCACCCTCACCCTGGGGCTGCTGGAGCCTGGGGCAGAAGCAGCCCCCAGCCCTAGCAGCCGGTCTCGCACCCAGCGAGCCAGGCTTTGGGACAGTTGCTCCAGCAGGGAGAGGTGGTTGCTAATCAGCAGCAGCAGGAAAGACGCATTGAAGATAGGAAAGTTACAGAGTGGGAGGAAATTAAATGCAGGGGAGTGGATGACATAGCATCAGGTCAGGCTGTAACAGCAAATCAAAACAGGTGTTAGGATTCAAACACTGGGGAACAGCACATAGAGGAGGGGGAGGTCAAATCACTTGTTGCAATGCGAGAAAAATCCATAGTCCCTGTTTAACCCCAAGACAACTGAGTCAAATTTGCATATAAATTCGAGTTCTGCAGACTCTCTTTGAAGCTGTGATTTGTTATTCATCTGTTTCAACACAGCTATTAAGTTGTCAAGGGAGTGAGCAGGGAGATTGAAGTGTTCCCCTATTGGTTTTGTAGTGTTGCAATTTCTGATGTCAGATTTGTGTCCATTGATTCTTTGGCGCAGAGACTGTCCTGTTTGTCCAATATATAAGGCAGAGGGGCATTTCCAGCACATGATGGTGACTTGACGACTTGTTAATAGCTATGTTGAAACAGATGAATAACAAATCACAGCTTCAAAGAGAGACTGCAGAACTCGAACTTATATGCAAATTTGACTCAGTTGTCTTGGGGTTAAACAGGGACTATGGATTTTTCTCACATTACAACAAGTGATTTGACCTCACCCTCCTCTATGTGCTGTTCCCCAGTGTTTGAATCCTAACACCTATTTTGATTTGCTGTTACAGCCTGACCTGATCCTGTGTCACACACTCCCCTGCATTTAATTTCCTCCCACTCTGTAACTTTCCTATCTTCAAAGCATCTGACGAAGTGGGATTTTCTCCCACGAAAGCTCATGCGATAAATAAATCTGTTAGTCTTTAAAAGTGCCACAGGACTCTGTTGTCTTTTTACAAAGATGGCATGTATTATTTCCACTTTACAGAGAAGGAAATTGGGCATGTCACTTCCCCTCCCTGGGCCTCAAAAGCACCCCATAAGCCCATGGCAGAGCAAGAATAAAAACCCCTACCAGCATCTGAGATGTATAAAGAAACATGGTAGTGAGAATGCAGACCAAGGGCAGAAAGCTATGCAAGTCATTTTACTTCCTGGGGGATTCAAGAGTGCTTTGTCAACATGCAACACTACAAATAAGAGACTAGGGGAACACACTCATCAAGTAAATTATCATTCTTCCCCCCCAGCTGTCAAAACCCAGACATCTGCTTTAGGGAAAAAAAACAGCCTAGACACACTTGTAGACTGGAGTCACATGAAATTGGTTGGTTTTTTTTTTAGTTGACAAAATTATACATAAAATGAGAAAAATCTCATTTCAGCAAGGTGCAAGCAGCGGCTTCAACACTAGGTACACTGTCACCAGAGGAAACAGTACGGCACATTTACAAATATACAAATCCAGGGTTAACAAACAGGAGGCAGAAACTAGAAGCACTTAAAAAAAATCCATTTCAAGAGGCAGTCAGGTCCAGTAGCTTAAACTTCACGGTCCAAGGAAGAGTTCACAGCCTTCTTTCATCAGCCTATGCTTTGGGAACTTAAGACACTTTAAAAAAAAATTACATATAGTGCAAGGGGATGCCACTTTATTTAGCAATACAGTTCTTGTTCATGCATTTTAAAGATCACACCAAACCCTGCCCTAATGGAAATCCATTTCATCCGTCTCGAGGAGAAATGGAGGGAAAGGGAATGCTTAAAAATAACGCACCATTAAAATGCAAAGGAGAAAAACATCTGTTAGTCTTCCAGAGACCTGCTCAAGACTTACACCAATAAAAAAAATTAAAAAAAAAAGGAGGCTGAGCTGAAGGAATGCATCTGTTTAGTTCCCCATCCCTTCTTTCCTCTAAGGTACAAATGCACTTAGAGCTGCAGGCTGCTTGAGTCTCCCCTCACCACTCAGATCTTCAGAGGGAGAGAGAGTTAAAAACAAGGCTCGGTGCTACACCAGCTAGTGAAGCCACAGTAGACACTAAGCTCACCTGGGGTGCCACACTCCACGTTTTGTGGTGCAAAGACCCATTGGGATGTTTAGTCAGTGAACTCCAGTGCAAAAACTTAGGAGGGTGTTAAAAGCATGCTTAAAAAAGTACAGAAAAGGAGGGAGAAAGGAAGCGCTAAAAAATAGCGAAGGGTGAAGGAAAGGGTTCAGTGAAGCTTAAGTTACTGTGATATCCCACAAACAAATGCTTTTCAATGGACACAGGTGCAGCATGACTGACCCCGGAATGCCCGACTGTTGCAGAAACTGGTTCCCCCCGCTGCATGACATTGCCACCCAAAAGGAGACGGTGGGTTCCTCTCTGCAAGGTGCTGATGCAACAGCTGCAGCCTTGAGAAAGATCAGATTTTCCACAGTTCAACCACAGGTTCTTCTTCCTCCTGTCACCTGCCTGACTTTCAGTTTTTCAGAAAAGGAATCAGAAAGCAGACATCCAGGAAGGAATCAGTGGAGCATCCTCCCCAACATGAACTTGAAGAAAAGTCCGTGTCCCAGCGGTGCTCTCCCCTCAGGAGAATGGGAATTTCAGTTCATCACTCCTTTCCCATGGCAGGTGTCACTTTGGGAAGTGATCTCTTTTCATCCCGCAATCAAGTTGATTCCAGACAGATCAAACAGATCCAGACTCTTCCTAGCAGTACCTCCCCCACACACTCATTTATTCTTCCACCTTTAAAGGGTTAAATCTTCTCACACCCACACAGTTGCCTTCTGACTGGTGGCAAGTCAAAACACACCCAGACTGTCAAACGATGCTTTCACAGCACATTACCTCATTTACAATTAAAAAGCAGTGGTTACACTGAGTCAAAGCTTTCAGCATAACCAACCCCTGATTTTTGGTTTTTTTAAATAACCCAGGGACTAAAATTCATGGGAGTCTTGTCAACATTCCAACTGAGCATGCAGCAGAATTCATGGACTTGTCAAAAAAGAAAAAAGTTGGACTGTTGCCTACACGAAGCTACACTTCCATCCTTTCTGGGCTCCACTAGCTTGACTGCTCTGTTTTATTTTGTAAACGGAAGTGGCAGATGTGGCATAAATTCCATTAAGACAGAAAGCGTAATTAACCATAATGAATGATGCTCCTCGGGACAGAGGGAACTGTGTGTCCCCCTGATTGGGTGCACTATAAGCCAGGTAGAGACTGGATGTCTGATCTATGGATGATACAACTACATCACTCCCGCCCTAGTCACTTCTATCTCCCTCCGTCCGTTGCTGAAGTAATGCAGTCACAGTGTCATGAGACTGGTTAATTCACTGCACGGGGTGGGTGTTTTGATTTTTTGTTTTAAATAAAAACATGCTTCTCTAACAGTATTGGTTACAAGGACCCCCTTCGCGATAAAATCGACTGGCTCTCGGCTCAGGAGGTCCTCATGGGTTGGTAGGTTTTTTTGTGCATTGCGTCCAGTAAACGCCGCCATGGAAACTATTTCAGAAAAGGTTTTTCGTTTCTGTTTAAGTTTCTAGATGAAAAACGATTACACTTAATTATGGGCTACTCACAGGATTACTAGTCTACTTCTGTCACCATGCACTCTTGAAGAGGTGAGGAAAAACTGATCTCAAACACCGGTGACTGGAAATATTTATACAGTAGTTGTTTATATTATAGTTTAACCCTTCACTTCTCGACAGCTACATTTTTAACCATTAGAACTTTTAATCCAATTTTAGCTTTTTGTTCAGGTCTGTGTTTTTAAAACCTAGCCTTTAACTGATTTAAAGTTATATTATTATTATAAGCTAGTCCTTTTCTATTATGGCCCTAGTTAGATCCCATTCTCAGGAAGTGTTGCAGTTTAAGATCGCTCCCCTATTTCGGCCCATGGCCAACCCCCACCCCCATCCCCATCTACCAGAGATTACCTCGGAAAAAAAGAGGAAAGAGCCCCTTCTTCCAACCGCTGAGATTCCCTGGTTGCTTGTTTGAATTGATCTCGGAGGTCCCCCCCTTTAAATTTCAGGAGATGGGGAGGGAAGTCATTTTATGTCCCACAATGCTCCTCCCTTCCTCCCTAACCCCCCCTTAACAGGGCTCTGCAACACCTGTGGACGAGTTCCCAGTAACCTTCCCAGCACATACAGGAACCTAGAGGAGAGAGAAGAGAGGGCACCGGTCAGCTGGGGGTATTCTTTCAGGCTCCCACCCCCTCAAATAAAGCTCGTTAAAGAGCTGTGGTCATTACTAGAGACATTTTGTCTCCCCTGCTTTTCCTGGAAAACTCTGGCAGTGGGCTAACTAGCAGGCCCATAACACACAATGCAGACGGGGAAAAGATTTTTATCCAGGTTGGCTAAAACTTGTAGAGATACCAAACGTCCAACCAACGGTTGGGAGATGAGCTCTTTGTTAAAAATCCAACCCACTGCTGACAATCCACAGTTTAGACAAGCAGGGAGTCCTAGCAAAACTAAGGGAGATGGTACGACCTGATGTTTTGAAAGCAAAACACAAAAAGCCCAGCAGGTTGACTTCCTATCCTTCCCCTCTTTGGCACATCAGATCAAATTTGCAAACTCTCCACCTGCTGACTTTACTTGTCAAAACTCTTTGTTCCAGGAACATAAAAGAGGTATTTTTGGGGTGAAGAGAAATATTTAGGCTGAAGTTTTAAAGCTCAGGTGCACTATAAATATGAAACCTCATTTTCAGCATCCAGAAATCCCCAGCTTCAACGGAAGCTAACAGTACCCAAGGATCAGGCCGTTTTCATTTAAGTACCTAAAGTCAGGCTAGGAAATCTGTGTTGACCTTAGTCTCTTTGTTCACATGTTAAAGGTGAGCAAATAGACTGGACATCTGGGCTGGTAAGTCTTCAGAGGTTTTTCCCCCCCCATACTTCATACCTGTCCTCAGCACCTCAGAGAGATTGCGCAACTGTCCTCATTTTATATTGTGGAAACTGAAGCAGGAATCCTGATTCCCATTCTGCAACTCTAACCATCAGAGGACGCTGCCTCGCCACGCTTCCCTGACACTAAATGTCTGGTTTACTTTTCACCAGTTACAATAGTCTCTCAAACAGAAACTGACATTTCACCTAAGGATCTGAACCTGATTTGAAAGTGCATCAAGCTCAAGCCCCGCCCCAAAAAGGGAGACATCACAACTCCACTAGAGGGAGAAACTGAGGCACAGAGAGGAAGTGACTTGTCCAAGGTCTCAGCGAATCAGCAGCAGAGCCAGGAGACTCCCTGTGCTCCAGCCACCTCACCACCCAGCCTTCCATGGAGTCTCTGCATCAACTTCTCACCGTATTAACCTTTGAATCCCATTTGCTAGAAGAAGGGGGGGGGGGGGGCAGCACTAATGAGTGGTTTTAGCCCTAAGAGAATGGGAGCTAAAGTCTGTGCTCAACACCAGCACACTGGCTGATCCATCACATCCCCCAACCCCTTTGGGCTCATCCCCCAACCCCTTTGTCCCAACTCACCTGGCACGGTTTCTCTGTGTTGCTTAGACCCCGTAGAACGCGGCTAGCCTCTCCTTCAGCAGTGGAGGGAACTGCTCCGAGAACTGCTGCCAGTTCTCCTCCCCAACTTGGTCTTTGAAGCCATGAAGGATCTGAGGATGAAGAGCAGCGAGACGTGATTGCACAAACTTGCGTGTGGGCAGGGGAGCTGGAAATCCAGGTGCATTACTGCAAGAATTCTAGGTCAGCTTCGCCCACTCTCCATGCACCGCAGGGTTTGCTCCACGGTAGCAGAGGGACACGGTCAACTCTCTTCTATGACTTTGGAAGTGCAGAAAGAGCCAGCACTGCGATCAGCGGAGACTAACCCAAGAGCTGCAGGGATTCACACTGGTCCCAAACAATCCAGCCGATACTCATGGTGCCAAGCTCCAAGGCTGCCTGCTGACAGCTGTGCTTGAACGTGCTGAATAAGCCAGGATTAACAGAAAAGGTATGCAGGTACGCATGTGTGGCCAGCATTTAAAATGTGCTCTCCAAACTGGCCACAAAGGCTCCGACGCGTACATGCATTGACAGCAGGAGGCTAGCTAAGCTGCCGGGGCTCCCAGACGCAGTGCCTCCCCCAACCCAGCTCCCAGCTCTGCACCAGGACTGGGCTGAGGTCGCACTAATTACGTCAACCCCTGTTAATAAGGCACCAAAGTCGGCCAGTGTTTAATAATGTTTTTGACCTGCAAGTGCCACCAAGCTGTGACAGCGGCATGCCCTCTGAGCAGGGCTGGAATAAGACATGCTGAGGCCATAAGCTATGTCAAGATCCAGAGAAAAAAGTGTATTACGTTATAAGGGTCATCAAAAAATAAATGATAAACCGTTATATTTGCATATATACAAAGATACAACAAAAAACCAACTAAATAAAGCATACACCTTGCAAAAACCTCATTTGCATTATCAATTTCAATTAGCCTCATCTGAAGCTTACTTGACTTGTGCCTAAATCCAGCACTGCCTCTGAGCACTTCATATACCTGAACCCTCACTAGCACCTTGCAGAAGACCGGCTCCCCAACGTATAGATGGTGAAAGAGGAACAGAGCTGAAAGACCCCATTCCCCATGCAGTCACAGGATGAACCCAGGAGTCCTGACTCCGCCCCTAGATACAGAAGAGGGCTCCCTCTCAGCCACAGAGCTACAGATCACACCCATCAACTCCTCTGCTTGTGATGACAAACAAGTCCCTCGTCGCTTGGAGGCCAACTCAGGAAGTGTCCCCCTCCCACCATGGACAGTCTGTACAGCTGATCCATAACTGAACTAGGAGCACAGCTGTGTGAGGCACCTTTTAAACCCCCCGCCCCCCCATACAGTGCAGGACTTACCTTATAAAACATGTCCCTCAGGTCATCCTTAGGGGTCACCCATGAAGCAACCGCATCACAGAAGAAAATAAAGTCCTGCAACATGATAAAGGTGCTTGGGAAAGAGCCAATACAGACCCCAGTGCACCGTGAAGCGAGAGAGGCCAATTTTAAAGCCAGATGGGACCTTTACATCTAATCTGACCTCCTGAGAACACAGACCAGAGAATCTCTCCCAGCAATCTGTGTAGCAAGACCAGGGCCTCTGGATGAGCTACAACAAATCTTTGAAGGCAGACTTGCTTTTAAAAGTGCTGGTCTATGATAGCACAGCTGCTTCCACTCTTACACCAGCCTTTACTTGGAGGCCGGAACGATGGAAAAGCCACCACGTCCCTAGGATCGTTGCTCTAACATTTAGCTACCGAAACGCTAAAATGTTGCCACCATTTCTAGTCTGAATTTTTCTAGTTTCAGCTGGCTCTCTCTCATTTTCCTGCCAGATTAAAGAATGGTCTGCTGCCAGAACAGAAGCCCCTGCGCAGACTGGGTTTATGGTAAGAAAAGACACCGCTTTGGGGACCCGTCTGATATCACAAGCAAAGCAGGGCCAGGGCTTAATGAGGCAAACGAGGAAGAAGGCAAGTGGCTTGGGAGAGGGCACTCTCCCTTCAAAGTCAGCGCTGACCCCAATGACCATGTGCAGCACTAGGGGGTGACATGCCAAAGGGAGCAGGTGGGTGACTGTGTCCAGCTCCTGCTCCTGCAGTCAGCCAGAGTGGTTGAAGGAGGTCGAGCCAGCTACCCTGGCTGTCCTGCAGCCCGAGGGAACACTGTGAAGGGGCTGGCTGATGCGCTGTTACCTGTACGACTCCGCCAGGATTCACCCCAATCATCATACAAATGCCGCGGAAGGCAGAGTCCTTCTCTTCATTATCCCTTATGTTCCTGAGAGACGTACACCTGCAAGCCAGAACAGACACCCCTCAATCAGTCCTGGAAGGCAGGATGTCCTGCCAGGTGGGGCTGGGCAGAGAGGATGCAACCATAGCTAAGCAGTACTAGAATTAACACCCAGGGATCCCTGATGTTAGATCAGAGACATTCCCCATCCCCCAAGCCGACATTCCCTTCTCATCCTTCTGTTCCTATATGAGAGGCAAACAGTGATTTCCCGCAAGCGTGATGGCAGAATTGGGATTAGCACCCAGATCTCTGTGTGCTCCAGCCAATATCCCCACCATAAGGCCATCCCGCCTCCTTCCCCGCTCAGATTCTCATCTGAGGCTTCAGCTGCTGTAGTAACTCGGGGCTCTTTTTCTGGGGCTGCTGGAAGCAGGCTGAGAGCTCTATTTGCCTTCCTGCCTGCTGGGGCCTGGTCTGAGCTACCCTTCACGCACTTCTATTGAGCAGCCTTGTCTGCTTGACCCCAGCCCATGGCAGCATGAACAGACTCAAAATCTACCTGGGGATGGGGATGGAGGGGTATTTTAAACAGGATACTGAGTTACATCTGTAAGATCCCCACTGGGGTTGGGCAGGGAACTCTGTTAAACCTGCGCTGCACTGGAGATGAGGCCAGCCAACTTATCTCCAGAGCAATCTGAGCTGCAGGCTCTGCTGAGACTGTTCTTGGCCTTGGCTTATGGAAACAAGCCCCGGCTTGTATTCCCTTTGGTCAAGGGACTAGTTTAGTTTAGTCCCCCAATCTCCCAGGACAGAAGCTTGCTGCGGTACCTGCCAGTTCAGTTAGAACCTGTCCCCACTCTGGGATCTCACATGGCGTTTCACCAAAATGCCGGCCGTTCCCCTATGAAACTCGTGATTCCAGGAAATGCCAGGCAAGACCGGCACAGTGCATGGAGCACAGAGGGACAAACTGCGAGCCCAGGCAGCTACGGGGCAGGGACGGGAGTCAAGTCATTACTAAAGACTGGCAACCCTCTCCCCCACCTTGCAGATGGAGGTTGAAGCTCCGTCCACAATGAAAGACATGTTTATGCAATAACCTGCCATCTGCGAGGGCTGTGAAGTGTCACATGAACGGCTGGCAAAACTGCTCTGTCAGGCTTTTTCCTGGCCCCTCGTTATCGGATTTGAGCAACTCACATTTTATCCTCACAGCTGAGACAGGGCCGGGCTATTACTCCTCATCTTGCAGATGGGGAAACTGAGGCAGACACACTGGGTGACTTGTCAACAGTCCCAGAAAGTCAATGGCAGAGCAGGGTCCTTAACTCAGGCCCAGGTGAACTGCCACCGTCTATGTCTCAAGTGCAGAAAGGCATGGGTGCTGATCCTGTTCTCCCAGCCTGCCCACAAGCAGTGCCTCACAAGGAAAATAGTCTAAAAACCCTGCTCCCGGAAACTGTCCTGGGAAGTATGGGCGTGGGACATTAATATCCCAGAATGCACTGCTGCAAACAGCTCAGAGGAAGATCCTGGATCACTGGAAGCGTTTTGCCGTTTTGCACTCGCACGTCACTATTGCACAGAACAGTCCGTCTACCCCCAGGCAGCAGCCAGGAACCATTCGGAGAAACGAGTTCTCTGCCAAACGCTCTCTTCCCTCCTCCCTCTGCAGTGTCACTAACCAGGGTCTGATAAACTGCTGCAGCATCGGTGCGACCTCCTGAGGGCAAACGTAACCCAGGCGTCCGATGGTGATGGCTGGAAAAGAAACAATCCCACCATGGAGCTGAGCAGCAAGTGTGGGGTGTGTGTACCTCCTGAGAACGCGGCACGCAGCGTCAGAAGCCGCTAGAGGCCAGGAGGAGAGACGCCTTCCCCTCCAGTAGCCAGTTCAGATCCGGCCAAGCTCAACAATAAGCCAATATAAACTGTTGGGTAGCACTGGCCCAGTTCCCCGGGGTGAAGCATCCACCTTACATAACCCCAGTGAGCTGCCTCATTTTCCTGCTAGAAGACCAGATGGGCCAAAGACCTGACTCGGCCCTCGGCCTTTGGATGCCCTCCAGAGCAGAGCTGATGAAGTCTGCCTGGCCGCCATCAAGGCTGTACATGTAGATTTTGGCTGTCAACTGGCTTCTTTCACCAGGCTTAAGGCCCGTGCTGCAGGAAAGCTGCCTGCAAGACCCAGGGTCCAGCTGTTCTGGGGCAGTGTTCCTTTCAGAGCAGGTGCTGGGGTGAGGTTTTGGGCTGGGAGGCAAGCCAGCAACCCTACTACACCATTTAAGGGTGGCCATGGGAACAGCAGCTCCTCCATCCCCATCCCATTTATTTCCATCGAATGCATCTCCAACTGATGGCAAATCAGTGTTTTCCTGGCCAGGCCTTGTTCCTGCTGTTCAAACTGGTTCTACTCTTCGGAGCAGAATCCAGCCCATCCGCTGCAATTCTACCGTGTGCGCAGAGCCAGAGGAAGAAGACACGCTGGGGGCCTCTGACTCACCTGTGTTCTCCAGCAGCGTTTTGGGGGTGTTTGGCCGGTTGATGATCTCTACTAAGTTGTTGAGGACCATCTGGACATACGGCTGCATTTCCGCACCTGCCCAGAAGTATGGTTCCATCAGCTCCCCATTTTACCCCTACATCAGCCCTTCTTGGGCCAGGTCTCAGGAGGTTCATATTCATTCACAGACCCCGCCCAGGAGGCAGAGCAGGATTAGCTCCACTTCGGATGAGGAAACTGAGGCACAAATAAGGCAATGCCCTAGCTCAATGAGAATGCTGACCTCCAACTCCCTGGTCTATGCACTAGACCTCACTCCCCTCCTAGAGCCAAGGACAGAGTCCCGGAGTCCTGACTCCCCACACACCCCCAGGATGCGCACACAATGCCAGATCCACCGTCCCTTTGCAAGAGGTGGGCTCTCCACATCGCTGTGGTACGAGAATCGAGCTAGCACCAAATGCCAAGGGTCACCATATCGAAAGCAGATCACGACGCCACTCCCACCTGCGCCCCGCACTCGACAAGATCAATGCAATCTGCTCAGCTCTCGCCTGCTGGTTCTAACGTCAATGCAAACAGAACTCGCCGCCCCTCCCCAAGGTTTTGCAGCCCAGGGCTCAGTGTGGGTGCTCTGCCTTTTCACTGGCAGGGAAGGACACAGTGTGGACGTTCCTAACAGCCCTGGCATGGGAGCAGGTTCTTGGCAGGTTTACCCATCTGCATGCAGATCTCTCCAATGGCCCAGGTAGCGTTATTGCACACCGAGATAAATTCCGGGTTCAGGTTGGTGCCCAGGATAGGCATGAACTCAGCTGAGAAGAGAGGAAGAGGAAGGACAGGGGGTTAGTGCTGTAAAAGCTGCAGGTGGGGCACGAACTCTAGTCTACGATTATATCTCCCCTCTGCCCCACCCAGCACGGCAGCATCTGGGCACTTCCCAGGGAAAAGCCACAACAGCCAAGTCCTCAGTTGGCTTCGTGGCATCTCTGATTCTTTTCAGGACCAGCACTGTACGAAGGGGCCTACGGATGAGTCAGTTCTTCCTCCACGCAGTACTGGCTGGAGCCCCTCAGTGAGACTGGGGCCCCCTGGTGCCAGCAGCTGTCCAAATCCAGAACAAGGCCCCAAAGAGCTCACAGGTTGGACAAAGGAAACAATCACCACTCCCGTTCTACAGATGGGGAAACGGAGGCACATAAGGTATGTAATGACTTGGCTGAAGACACGCAGGGAACCTGGGATTGAACCCAGCCTCTCCCATGTTCCAGCCCCACACACCGTCCACAAGGCTGGCCTGTCCCTCTGCCATGCCCTCTGGATCAGACAGTATGAATACTATGACGATCACAGCAGGAACCCCTGCTCTCCCAGTTTCTCCATCACTTCCAGAGGAAAGAGGCCCAGGTGACGACGGCAGCAAAGTGAGGGCTCGCCGCAGGGACCTACCGATGCAGGGCTTGACGTGCATGAAGCAGGCTTTGGTGAGATCTCCCAGGAGAGCGAAGGAGCTCTGCCGAACCTCTGGCATGGTGTCCTGCACGGAGCAAAAGCGATAGGTTAGAGACTGGGTGTGAGCCACCCGCTCCAGGAAGGCAGCTGCGAACCCCAGGTCCAGGCACCACTTACCTGCATGCACTGGAAAAGCAGAGTCATGATGTTACTTCTGGCCACCAGCTGCTCCACATGGCACCCTAAGCCCTCGGCCAAGCCGCTCAGCAGATCCAGGGCCACGATCATGAAGTCCTTGTCAGGGGCCTCGTACTGGTCTGGTTGCTGATTGTACATCTGATCGGGAGAGGGGTTAAAGGCGTTTGGCCAAAGGGAAATGTCTCTCCCCCCCGCTCGTAGCCCTATGTTCTCTGGAGGGGAGGGCTGTGCTTGCAGTTACAGCACAGATTGGGACCCAAAGGTCCTGGGCCCAATTCCTAGCTCTGCCAACAACCAGCTGGGGGACCCTGAGAGCCCCACCCCAGCCTCAGTTGTCGCATCTGTAAATTGGGGAGAACGACGCTTCCTTTGCTTTTCTATTTCGATCATACCCTCTCTGGAGCAGGCTCTGTCTCTTCCTAGGTGTCCCAATACTCTTAGCAACAGGGGCCCCACCGGCTTCCAGGCACCAGCGCAAGTTGCCCATCTCACCCGCAGCGAGGAGTCCGGCACTTACCATGGCCTGGGCAAGCGTTTTCTGCACCAGAGTCACGCAGCGCTGGTAGACAGGCTCACAGTACGGAAGGAAGCCACTCTGGAGAGCAGTTGCTACAGATGACAAGCACTGGAGACAGACACACGGCGTCAGTCCGTTCAGTTGGGTCCATCAGACCCAAGCCCCTCTTTTACCCTGATCTGTTCCAATTCACACACCGCAGGGATCTACCCATCCAAGCTCTCACACAGTCGGGCCACCCCAGCACAACTGGCACAATGGAAATCTGGCCACCCTGATGCTTCCTGGAGCCAGTGGTGACAGCTGGTGCTGAAGATAGGAGATGCACAATTGCACCTCCCAGCCTGCTGTCTGCCACCTGTTCCTCACAGCCACTCACTTCTAGGAGAGGGAAGAGATCTTTGTCCTCATCCTTCAGCTCATTCCACTTCTGGATCAGCGGGGGCATCAGCTTCTGGATGTACTCCTGCAGGAAGGAGGCAGGAAAACAGACCAGCGTTATCATGGTAGAGATGTGTGGGGAGGTTACACTGCAGTCCATCTCCGGTACTTTTATACATTCCCCACCACCACCACCCCCAGCCAACCGCACTAGAGTCTTCAGGGCAGCGCTCCTGTCCCATTTTATAGCTGGGGAACTGAGGCACAGAGGGAATAAGTGACTTACCCAAGATCTCACTGGGAATCTGTGGCGGAGTTGAGACTTGAACCTGGGTCTCCATAGTCCAGATTGGTGCCCTAACTATTGCACCATCCCCCTCTCCAGCAATCTGAGCTCAGCCCAGAGTCTCAGAAAGAGAAAACAGTCAACACTTTGCTTCAGGATTCGAATGTCTTGTATTTTCTCCCTTCATCATTGTTTCTGGGCTGGGAGCTGCCTGGAAAGTGCACTGAGCAAGGCCAGTAACACAGCGCTGGCTGGCAAGAAAGTGCCACCCAGCCATCTCACTCAGGGATTCAGGTAACCGCTCAGGTCCTGGGGCTGACTCCACCCACGTTAACGCCTCTCCCCGGCAAGTTTGTAAGGACAAGGAATGAAGGGGTCACACGTGAGGGGAAAGGCGCTTTGTGACCGTCACACTGTGCAGAGGAAAGCAAAAGCGACGGAGCACAGAAGGTGAACATTAGCACCGAAGCCCCAGGCAGTCACAGTCGGACGACGGGTGCAGGTGGGACGTACCGGCTGGTTTAGGTGATGCCCCACGGAATCGGCGAGGGTGCCAATTGCATCGTAGAGGATCAGCAGGTTCTTGTGCTGGTACTTCCCAAAGGCAAATACCAGCGTGTCCAGGATGAAGCTGAGGTATGGGACCAGCTCCGTGCAGGCCTCCTCCTCCAGGGTTGCAAAAGCGCTGGGATAAGGAAGGAAACGAAGAAGCAGCCTTAACCCAAACCAAGAGAACCTGAAAAGTCCCATGATGTGGGCACAAAGCCAGAGGCAAACTCAGCAGAGGGCAGCCAGGTAAATCCAGCTCAGGAAGCAGATAAAATCCACTTTGTTTTTCTTCCAACAAGCCAGCCCAGCTGCTGGCTTTGACCAGAAGCAGACACCCATCTCCCCGACCCATGGTAGTTCTCCAGATCAGACAGTATGAATACACAGTCAGTCACGGTTAAGATCAAACTTCAAGTTCCTCATCACATCCAGAGAGAGGCACTGCGGGAGATGGGTGGGAAGATCTCGTTTGGGCAGCAACCGTGCCTCACATCCAGGAGCAGCCTAGGCAGCCCGTGGATTTTACCCTGACACCATCCCACACCCAAGTACCTGCACGCTGCCTCCTGCACCCTCTTGTTGCTGTCGAGGATGCGTTTGAGTAGCTCCGTCATCAGTGGCTTGAGGTGCATGTCGGGGGGCTGGCTCACCACCCAGTGGGCGTAGCGGCTGAGAGTCCAGCAGGCGATGGAGCGCACCAGAGCCTTCTTGTCCGAGAGGCACTGGATCAGGTGCGGAATGAGCTCCGGGAGGTAGGGCACCATGCCCTGCATGCAGCCTGGGAAGAAGGTCTTTGGCTCAGATGACGCAGCAGTGGGTTTCCCCTCCCCCTCTAGCCTCCTACTGGACAGTTCAGCCATAGCATTACTCCTAGATACTGCTAGGCCTCCCCTAAACTAACCGTGATCCCCCATCCCTTAGCAAAGCACTCAGAGTCTCTGGGGAGGGGGAACTGCTGGGACACAACTCTCAGCCTTTCTTTGCCAATAACGTGTGCCAAGGTCCTCGGGCCCAAAACACAGAAGACGGGGGCAGGAAACCCCCCTGCCAGTGGACCTGGGCACACAGAGGGTTGCAGGCAAGGGTTCGATACAAGCAACAGAGACCTCTGGAACTCACTGCCACAGGACGCCAGTGAAGCCAAGAACCCAGCAAGATTCAAAGAGGGGTCAGGTGTTTTTATGGATAAGGAGGCTAGCCAGTCAGAACACAGTGCTCCCACAGCGCTGGCACAGTATAAAGCCACATGCTTCAGGGTTTAAACCCATCTGATCATTCGGGGTCAGGAGACCTTTATGGAGGGCCACAGCTGCTACTGAAGGACTCTGATGCCTTCCTCCAAGGCATCTGGCGCTGGCCAGTCAGAGATGAGATGCTGGGCTACCCGGGGCTGGCAGTTCCTATGTTGTCACACAATACAGCTACTGGAACTGTCCAGTGGGAATTCTCACCCTCCCTGCCCCATAGAGCACTGCACACTAGGTCTGTTACTGCTGCCCCCCCAACTCCCCAAGCACTGAATGGCCTCCGCAGGTTCCCTGTGGCCATGAGTCATCACCACCAGACCCACCTCCCACACAGACAACACTTACCTTCTGCAATAGCGCCCAGGACCAGAATCCCAGACTCTTTGACGACCCACTCCGGGCAGAAGAGCAGCCCCTTGAGCAGCGGGAGGAGATGAGGAAGGAGCTCATCTCGGAACACGTTCGCCAGGACGTCCAGGGCGGCAGCCGAACACTTCCCTGGAGAGGGGAGAGACATCAAGTTGCATTGCCTACACTCTGCCCGTACCAAATCCAGGGACCTGCCGCGAACCCAGCCCCTCCCAACCTACTCAGATTCCAGTCCGAGAGTGTGTCATCGTCATCGTCCTCATCCTCCCCATCCTCGTCGTCCTGCGTCCGGTCCTCCTCGTGCTGCAGGGTGACCGTGCGTGACTTGTGGAAGCGGGGCTTGATGTCCTGTTCGCTGTCTGGGATGGCCTCATCCTCTTCCACATCGCCCTGGGGCAAGAGGGCAGGGTTAGGCTACGAACTGACAATGTAAGACAGACCGCTCACAGCCTCTAGTGACCCACTGCCCCTTCCCTTTAACAGAGAACTGGCGCTAATGGCTATGGAGGGGCAGCTGGACTTCCCACCCCGCCTGGAGAGACGCACCCAGCACCCAGGCCAGCACAGTTCTATCTGAGACGGTGGGCATGCATGCAGGTAGCTCGCCCACCCTGCTGGTCATGTTACCATAATTACATGCATGCTAGCACGCGTCCATCTCCCCGAGATATTCACTCCCTGCCTTCACAACACGCTGCTCCGGCCCCTGTGGCACATGTGTCTGTGCTGAGTATGTCAAATCCCCTCACTCTATGGGAAAGCATTGGCCCCCAACCATCAGCCCCACCACACCAATCCGTAGCACTTCTCATGGATCTCAAACCATCTCACAAAGGAGGTTGGGATCATTAGCCCCGCCGTCAAATGCTTCGTCAGCACAGAGAAGGCAGGGGACGTGGCCAAGGTCACCCAGCACAGCAGTGGCAGAACTCGGACCTGAATCCCTGGTGCTACCCTCCATTAGAAGCAAGAGGTTGTAGGATCAAGTCTCTGGGATGTCCCGGGCATCATTTTGCAGAGCGCTCGTGGCAGTGAGGACTCCCGTCCCTAGCATGCTTCTATGTCAGATTCCCCTTGATAGCCACTCCAGGCCACACCTCCGTGGATCAGACAGTATGAATACAACACCCATCACTAGCATCAGGCTGGAAGTCACACATCATCACTTCCAGGAGGTCATGACCTGATACCTCACCATCTTCCTCACCTGAGCTTATGACGACCAGATCCCTTTCCTTACTAGAGCATTACAGGAGTGCCCCACGATCAAGGCCCCATTGTGCCAGATGCTGCACGGACACAGTGCCTGCCCAATGTAACTTTCACATTAAACAGGGAAAGAAAACACTGGGCCCGCTACGCAGATGGGGGAACTGAGGGGCACAGGCATTAAGTGACACATCCAAGGTCACAGCAGGGAGTCTGTAGCAGAGTTACAAAAACAACAGAGTCCTGTGGCCCTTTTAAAGACTAACAGATTTACTTATCGCATGAGCTTTCACGGGAAAAAAATCCCACTTCGTCAGATGCTTTGAAGATGGGGAACTTACAGAATGGGAGGAAATTAAATGCAGGGGATGAGGCTTGAACCCCCATCTCCCAAGTCCCGGCACAGCATCTCTAGCACATCCTCCCTCTAGAAAGAATCCTATGAAACAGGGCGTTTCCCTGCCCGTAACCCACAGAGGCCTCCACCCTCTGCTCACCTCATTGCCCCCTCTGACAGTGCCCCCAGAGGGTCTAGCAAGTGCCAATGGCAGGGGTGACCTGATGTGAATGTGTGTCCCAGAAATGGATCGAGACCTGGGAACTAGCTTCACTCAGCACCCAGTAGCAAAGATTAAGGCGTTAGTATTATATGTATTATGGTAACGCCAGGGAACCCAGTCATGGCCAGGATTCCATTGCGCTGGATACTGTGCTTTATTAGGTGTATTATGGTAGGACCCCAATGTGCAAACAGCCCAGAAAGGCAGTTCCTGCCTAAGGAGCTTTCATCCTCAGTTCACTAATGCTGTAGTGCAGCCACAAACACCGCATAAATCAAGACGTCTGCTAGGGAAAGCGTCTCTTTCGATGCGCAAACAACGATCTAGGTAACTCGGGGGCAGACAGCTCCCAGCCCTTCGAAGGGATGATGTGAGAAGAGAATTTCACGTGGACTTCAGTCATCGTATTTAGCAAGCATTAGTCCCATTTTACAGCCAGGGAGGACTGAGGCAAAGAGAAAGGAAGGGACACAGCCAAGGGCACAGGAGGAATTGGTGCCAGAGGTGGGATAGAACACAGGCATCCCGGCTGTCCCAGGCCCACCCTCCCGTCTCTCTCTGGACCGACAGGCACGTACCTTTAGCAATATGATATCAATTTCAGAGTATTTCATTCCATTCACCAAGATTGGAATCAATCTGTCAAGAGGAGGGGGAAGAAGGGTAGATTCAAAAATCAAGAGAAGTGGAAATCACAGAGCCCAGTGCAGAGCGAGGCAGGCGCCTATAACCAGCCAGTAGGCGACCACAAAGGGAACAACCGAGCGAGTTGTTTTGTCCGCAAAACGCTTTCCGTCGTTCCACTACTGAAACCACCTGCAACGAGCCAATGGCGTCCCTCTGAAATCTGCCTGTGCAAAGGCCCCCTAATCAACAGCTAGACAAGCCAACCGGAGACTGCGGCTACGTCTACGCCTAAAAAGCTCCAGAGACACTCTATGGTGCTCCACCATAGACTCCCACTACAGCTAAGGTTTCTCCTGTCGCCACAGTTAATCCACCTCCCTGAGGGGCGGGAGCTAGATGGAAAAATTCTTCCATCAACATACCGCTGTCTACACCAGGGGTTAGATCTGCATAGCTATGTCTCTCCGCGGGGTGGATTTTTCACCCTCAAGAGATGTAGGCGTCCAGCATAGACCAGCCCTGAGCAACGACCCATATCCAACTGCCCAGGCCAGGCTTATCCCATACTTGGAGCCATCCAGGCCGCTCTCTGCAAGGCAGACTGGGCCTCGTCTACAATAGCACACAACTAGCAAAACTGTTCTTGCTCAGAGGTATGGGGAAAAAAACCCCGAGCAATGCAAGTTTTGCCGGCATACACATGCGTGTGGACAATGCCACATCTCCCACCGACGTAGCTACTGCCACTCAGTGAGGTGGTTTTATTATGTTGGCAGAGCTGCGCCTCTAAGTTTTAAGTGTAGACTTGCTCTGTGCTCTGCCCATTTTACAGACCAGCAAACAAATGTAACATGCCCCGAAGCAAATCAGTGGCATAGCAGGAAAGAAATGACTCCCAACCCCCAACACTCTAACCATTCAAACCCACGTCCCTTCCAGAGCTGAAGACAGAATCCAGACTCCCATCTGCCCATCATAAATCCCACCTTCAATTTCTTTAGTACATAGATTTCCTGTTTCCTAAAGTGTTCCTTCTTTTCAAACAGAACTAAGTAAATGTTCCAGTAGTGTCTGCACACAGCATGGAACCCAGGCGTCCTGACTCCCAGTCCTGTGCTCCGTCCATTGCCCCCATCTAGAAGACTAATAAAGGCTAGTGAATAATGTAAATCTAGGGTGTGGTGAAGGCAAAGATCAGGCACTGAACAACCCACCAGAGCACTCAGGCCTTGAGTGGATCGACCGTAGCTAAACTCCTAAGGATGAAGCACCAAACCAACAAGATGCACACGAACCTAGCCAGGATACAGACCAGCCACCCTCAGTTTCACCATTGTGTCGAGAGCCAGTTCATTTCCCGTCAGGTGCACTAGCAGGACGTGACCGGTGAGCTCGCACGCGAACTGGAGCTAACCTGGCAGCAGGCAGGCGTGTACACAGAGCAGAGCCCATGGGCAGTGGCAAGTCATGGATCCATGCAGTTTTAGGCCAGGAGGGACCCAGAAATCAGAATCGGACCACCAACGTATGTCACCCAGTTACCCTTGCATTGAAGGCCCTTAAACGTGAGCAGGAGCCATCACACCCTCAAAAGCACCCTGCCCTTTCCCAGCCCATCTCAGGCTCACTAAACCTGTTGCCCCTGACTGCCTGCAGTGACCGCCCCGAGAGGTTTCCACGGGTCCCCAACTCGCACCCAGCGTGTACAGAAGCAAAGCTACTCACTGCACCAGATGCGAGGACAGCACCTCTTTGCAGATGGGTTGCTCTGCAAGCGTCAGCCAGAACTCGCAGGCTTCCAAGGCCACGTTCTCATCATTGTCCTGGGTCCTTTGCAGCATGTACTGGGGAGAAAAACAGCGATGACGTAAAACACCAGGGGCTGGACAGGCCCGTGACTCAGTTCCCCCTGCCTGAGATTTGTTGAACCTGCCTTGGAACGAGAATCTCCTACATTTGGCCTCCAACCACCAAACAAGGCTGAAGATGGTTGCTGGATACATTTTTGGATGTTATTTGACATGACCTGCAATAGCAGGGAACTAAACAATGACCCAGGAGGTCCCCAAGAGTCCTACATGCTTAAATGCCGGCAGGCAGACCCTCCCGTCTGATCCCAAGCTACTCTGGGGGGTGGAACACCTCACTGTGAACATGTGAAAACTGGTGCCCCCGTATGACGGTAGGGGGCGCAATGCATGGGGCATCAGCCGACATTCCTGTGCTCTGCAATCAACCCAGCATCACATCTCCGGGTAGAGGCTGTCTGACCGAACGCCAGCTGGGGAGAGCTGCCCATAGTTGGGAAGCTGGATGATGGGGCCTCTGCAAACTGACTCCCTAACATATCAAGCACTAGGGCATGAGGAAGACATGGTCCCTGCCTCAGGGGCAATCCCAGGGAAACTCGGCTTCTGGGACTTGTCGGGGCATCAAGATCAAGCCCAGGACTGGAGCGGAACAGGCAAGCAGCTGCCAAAGGGGGGCGTTCACACTGACCTGAGAATCGAGTCACAGCGCAAGCTGGTTTACTAGTAGGTCCGTCGCTCCGTCTCCCACTCATGCATTGGCACTATCCACCCCCAAACCTGGCGGCAGTTAATTGCTGATTTGACCCACCGCATCCCCATGCCACGAACACAGAAGCCCAATCAGACACAGAAGAGTCTCCCGCAGTGGAATCCTGCACTCACCTGAATGATACTGTGCATATGAGGGATCAGGCGATCGATCCGGACCTCCAGCAGCATCACCAGCGCCCGGCAGACATTCTTCCGAACCTCGGGGTCTTCATCCACCGCCAGTGCAAACAAGTGCTACAGGGAAAGAGGAGCTGAGACTCACTGACACCTGCAGTCCCGTGAGTGTGAATTTCCTCGCTGACTTCTGTGGCATGGTACAGAGAGGCCGACCCAGTCCCTACGCTATTGCCTGACAGGGCTGGAGCAGCCTTGGTTTTCGAACAGCGAGGTTATGGTTACACTTGAGTGAGGAGGGATTTCCACACACTACAGGGCCTGCGAAGAGCTGGGATTGAATTCCGCTGCACTGGGCTGTTCTGTCTCGCCCTACACAGGCAGGCCAGTTGTACAAGAAGCTACATAGATAGCCTGGATTGCGAGACACAGGCCAGAAGCCCAGGGGAGGTAAAATGGATGCAAACAAGACACGAGACAGGAGACACGAGGTAGTGTCTGTACAAAGGAGCCAGAGAAAGCTTGCGAACATGTCTTGTGCTAGGCACAAAAACAATAACGTTCCCCGCCCCAGAACAGCAGATAGCACGGCTCGTGGGCTAACCCGCTGGATTAAGAGGCAAGAGATCCGGGTTCTAACCCTAGCTCTGCTGGGTGACTTGTGAAAGTCACTGCACTGTTGTGACTCAGTTTCCCCAACTGTAAATCGTCTTCATAAAGCGCTTTGAGCTCTGCGGGTGAAGAGCACAATATGAGCTGGTTTCTCACTGCACTTCAGAGCAGCTGGTGTTCGCTGGGAGCGTAGGGTGGGTTGTGGAGTTGCACACTCAGGGAGGTTTGCTCCGAGGCCTTACGGAAGAGCCACGCCGAGCACACCCAGTGGAGTGCAGCAGCATTAGGGTGGGCCGATCTGCCTAGGACTATCCAGGCACAGCGCTACACACGGGTTGGGCCTCTCAGCAAGGTGGGCTGGAACGCCTCCCGCCCAGCCTGGCTCCTCACCTCGATGAAGGTGTCGATGTTATCCATGAGCGCCTGAGCGCGATCCATGATGAACTGGTTCACACAGGCGATGGCGTGGGACCTGAGTAAAGGGGAAAAGAAGTTAATGGGCCAGGTGTCACTTCAACCACCCCTCCAAAAAGGGCTACTGGGCAGCATGACCCACTGGAGGGACCTGGCTTCTATTCCTGGCCCTGGCATTGGCCTGAAGTGCAAGTCACTTCTCTGGCACCTCAGTTTCCCCATCTGTTAAATGGGGACAACGGGAGTGCTGGCCTTTGAAAAGAAATACTACGTAAGAGCCAGGCATTATTACTGGGGTCGTGAGCTCAGCTTCCATGCTCAAGGGGGCATATATTAGCCAGAGGGCTGATGATGACTAATACCTTCAAGTGAGGTGCTCAGAAGTTACAGTGATGGGGCCAGATTAGCAAGGCAAACCTTCCCAGAGAGATGCTACTTAAAGCTCTGAGCAAAACACAGCCCAGCATCTGCAGCAGGGTAGCTGTCATAACTGGCAACTTGTGCCGAATTTTCACAGCTCCCTCTGGGTCAGCTGTTCGTGCTATTTAGCTCAGTGCTCAGCAGGAGGCCCTACATTCTGCTCATGAAGAGTGGTGGGGGCAGTGTGGGGCATTTGGAAGTTCGTTGGTATCTCCCCTGCCATCATGGTTTGGGTCCGGTACTAGCCCAGATATGTCCCTCAACGCAGAAAGCAAACGCACTCAGGGAGGGGAAGTGGGATGGACAGAGCTCTGGAGAGGTGTCACACGCACCAGCACGACGGCGAAGAGTGCAGGAAGCAGGGCTCAGTGCTTCCCGCGCCACCAGGCAAGTTCATACGCACCTGATCTTGGGGCTGCAGTGTTTGAAGAACTGCAGGAACTTGGGAATCATGATGTTCAGGGGTCGGTTCAGAGCATCGCTGTCCAGGAGCTCGGAAGAATCCTCACAGATCTTCTGCAAGGCACCGAAGGCCCCCTAAACACAACAGATGCATCAGCTCAGAGAAGGCCCACCAGGAAAGAGGACTCATTACAGCCTTGTAAATAAGAATTCCAGGTTACCGAGGCATCCGATAATCCAAGGGTCCTTTTTAGCCTTCCCTCAGAACCTCAGCCAACAAGCCCAGAAAGCAGCCAGTAAAGGGCCCAGTTAAACTGAGGTTCTTAGGGGAACATGGGTCTTAAGATCTGGTGAGACAGCACAGCACATGCTTTCTTTTAGTGGGGATATTCCTGAAAGTGGCATCCCACCAGAAGCCAGGAGTTCTGGACCCCTGACTCCAGTTCTAAGGTTAACGTCACACCACTTCAGTTTGCCCACCTGATAAAAACCTATCTAGCCTCCATCCCAGGCTCATCCACCCAACCCCTGCCTGGAGGGGTTCCTCCAGGCTGGGAAATACCATCCCACTATGGCTGGGGAAATGGAGGCCCAGAGAGACGCACCCATGGTCCCCACTACTACACCCAGATTTTCAGAGTCCCAGCCCATGATACCTCAGCCCCAAGGCCCAGCGCTGGGAGCCGACAGGGAAAGGTGTGTTTGAAGGGTGCTTTGGAGAGTGATGCAAAGACAGCTTTGTACAGACAGACGCAGGGGAAAAACAACACATGATCCATAAGCCGTTATGGAAAAGGGATGGAAACTGCAGCCTGTTAACATTCCCAGACCCAGCAACATCTTATACAAGCGCTAAGTGCAACAGCAGCCATTAAAGCTACTGCGGTAACCATAGCTATGGAGAAGACTGAACTAACCGCCATAAACCTGCAGAAGACTGTGGCCTTGAGGGTACGTCAGTGGCCTGGGACACCACAGACCTGACGCTAGTCCTTGCTCTTCCACTGAGCTGCTGCACGACCTTGGCTTCCCCTGTGCCTCAGTTTCCCCCCTTTGTCTTTTCTATTTAGTCTGTAAACACTTTGGAACAGGGATCACCGTCACCCCACCAACTTTGGGTGGAAACAAATTGGGGTTTCACTGTAACCAGACAGTACCCAGACGCAAGGGCACTCCTCTGCAGCAGGTGGGAAAGGCTCTGCCAAGATTTATCCCTATGTGCGTCTCCGCTTTCCACAGACTCCAAGCTTTGTCCCACCCCATGGGAGAGTTTCGCAGCTAAACAAAGGCGCTGGTGCCCCAGGACCTGCATCTTAAATCTCTGACTAATCAAGAGTATCACTGACGGAGTCATCCGAACCCCCGGCAACCGCTTTGGGAAGGTGTTCGTTCAGAAGGCCAGACAAGGCACTGCTATTAAGCAAGGACAGTTTAAGGCTCTACACCCTTGTCTATGGCGGATGAACAAAGGTGAGTGCTGGGAGATCTATCCACTTGTAGTAGGGTTCAGTCTGTCCTGTTCTCCATGTCCCCCCTCCTCCTGACTCCAGGATAGAAGGGTCAAGACTATGCGGGAAGGGAAGAAGCAGTTTTCCTGGGCACCCCCTTTCAGAGAGCCTGTGACCTGGCGCTAAGACCTTGCATGATGGGTTACAGTCCCATTCACTCAAATGCGAGCCAGCAGCTGGGCCAAACCTGAGTGGAACTGTGATCCCATACACTAGGGTCCAACACCTGGAGTGGGGCGCTGGGTTCACAGGAGCCACCACTATTGGGAGTTTGTTCTCCAGCCTCCTCACCCCAAAGGCTCCCTATGAGTGGCTTTTGGGGGGGGGGGGGGGAGAACAGGGGCCCCAGTTTCAGATTTTGCCCCAGGCCCCCAAAAACATCCATGCAGCCCTGTGAAAGACAGTACTTTCTCCTATCTCAGTGCCTCCCATCTGAGGAATTCTAAGCGTGCTCCTCTTATCTAGGTGTTGATTTGTCTGCCTGCGATCTCAGTTCAACTTGAGACACTTGGGGGGGAGGGGAAATGTTTGCGGTGGAGATCACACTGGGGATCTCTGGATCTCAAAGCACAGACATCTACGATCTGAGCTGGAGGACCCCGGCCTGGCAGCTGAGCAGCTGCACAGACTCATGTAACTACGTACTCCAGTTTAATCCAGTGCCTAGAGAACCATGCTACGGTTACGTTAGGAAAGTAGACTCATTTTACAAAGAGGAAACTGGATTTGAGTAGGTGACAGAACATGCCTTCTCCACACACAGGTTGAGAAACAGCCCCATCTAATCTCGCAGCCCCCCACCGGACACCGTCTCACCTCACACGTGTTGTAGTCTTCAGAGTTCAGCAAGTTGCACAGCTGCGGCAGGAGCTCCGGCCACATCTGAAGCTCACCCTTGGAAGCGATGGTGGTAATCAGAATCCCTGCCGATTGGAAACACGCGCTGCATTTCACTCCTCACAGTAAGCTCTGGCTCGTTAGACCGAGGGGTCCATTCACTCAGTGTCCCAAAGTCTCTCTCCCACACGTGGGGGGCATTTCCCACCCCAAATAGGTATAATCGCTTTGGGTTTCATCAAGCAAACCTCTAGAAAGAACGGCTGCCTCCAATCCCATCAAGCCATGCTACAGTCAGAGCCTGCTGCCCCTTTGGCAGGATAGCCGTGAAGGGCTAGTTAGCCGTCTCCCGGAACCACAGGTCCCAGAACAGTGATGCTAGGAGAACTGCTCAGTGCAGCCCAGGTCCAGAGGCGTCTGTCTGAGACTGCTTCCGAGCATTCGGTAAGCACACCCTTCTCTTTACAGACACACACTTGCTCCACATCTCTGTTCTGTGCACCTTCGACCCACACCCACTCATTTTTACTGATATCGATCTACAATTAAAGTTTTACCGGCTAACTATGGCAGTAAAAGGCATGGTTATTTTAGCAACAGGTACGCTTGCAGAAGCCCTAGCACAGACCCAGCCTACAGGGCTGTGTTACAGTACAACTGCATCTACATTAGGAGACTGCTCTCCGCTTTAGCTAGAGTTTTTTTATTCCTATTGGTCCTGCAGACAGGTGAGCGAGCTGCTTTCTATCCAAACTCGCCTGCTACATTCCCATTGCGGAATCTTCATTGCTGCTGAAGCGGAAAGAGCCCAGCACCCATCGTTAGAGAAATCCTCTTCTGAGGAGGACACAACGCGAGCCGTTGATCATTTCCCATGACAGTGAGCACAGCCTCGCTTTAAGGGGGTCATTATAATATATTCCTCTCCCCTACAAGCACATTTACTTACATGGTGTAAGCACATGCCTGTATAATGCTACTTGATATTAGACTAATTTCCACGGTGCCACCCTCTCTCTTCCCCACTGCTCTTACCAATAGTGGCTCTGATGAGAGAGGATGCATCCCCAATGTTGTTCAGACATTCCTGTTTAATGAACTCCGCCACAGGCTGAGGGAAGCTCTGGTAGTGAGCCTTCACGTTGTTCTTCAGGATCAGCCCACTGAGGGAGCGCGTTGGTTCATCTGTTTTGAGACAATTTTTGGGAAGAGGGTGGAAAAGAATCCCATAAACAGCTGTTGCTCACTGAAGGTGGCTGCATGAGTGTGAGCGACTAGGGGAGAAGAGATTTCTATACGCATCTAGTTTGTAAAGCACTTTGAGAGCCTAGGGTGAACGGATGTCAAGCATGCGAGTGTGCTGTCTACGTTCGTGTGCCTAGAATCTCAAAGCTCCCAAAGGTTTAGGATGCAGTTAGCTACCTTTTGTTGTTATAGTCACACTGTGCCTTCAACTAAAAACACAATGGCTTGCATCCACTTCCAACAATCCCCTTTGGCTTTTTATAGCCCCTTGCAACGCACTCCTAGGCTTTCCATTACCCCTGCGTGGAGAGAATATGGCCTCCTTTTGAAGAGCCCAAAATGAACAAGAGGTGAACTGGCTCATTGAAGAGCTCTCAGCATGTTCAGCTGAGCCTGGAATCAAGGAGCACAGAGGCTTGGTGCCTCTGCTGTAACCACTCACCCATGATCTCCCCCTTAGCTGACAAGAGAACATTAGTCCCAACTTGGAAAGGAAGACCAGCCCAGCGGTCAGAGCACTTGCCAAGGACAAGGGTTCAGTTCCTGCTCCACGTGAGCAATCTTGGGCAAGTCTGTTAGCCTCATCATGCCTCAGTTCCCTGTCTGTAAAATGGGTATAAACACCACTGCCTTGCTTCCTGGGGCTGTGTGAAGGATAAGATTGTGAAGAAGACAGATACTATAGTGATGGGAGGCCATTTCAGTACCCAAGAATCACAGACTCCCCATATCCTGCTCCAACTACTGAGCCAGTCTCCCTGTCACAGTGAGGCAGAGAACCCAGGAGTTCCAGATCCCTACTCTAACTGCTGCCGTAAGTCACCGTCACTTGAGAGAGAGCCTAGCTTTTACAGAAACACCTCCGGAAAGATCATTTTAAAGGATTAACTTCCAACTATTCACAAAGAAATCTCAACAGGCATTTTAAGTTTATAAAATACTCTGGCAAGAACCTTGGGGGGCTGATGTCAGGCCTGGACTGGATACAAACTCATTTAACATGCGAGAGAGCTGAACTCATATGTGACTCTGGAGTCCCCGCTCCAGGAAACCCACCTCTCAACACTCACTATTTTCTCTTCTCTTGCTCACAAGTTATACCAACAATCCCCAGCTAAGAAAATTTGTATGGAATAGACACTTAACGGCCCAGGGATAAGTCCCCATATATCTTCCGTGCACTTTCAGCACAGTGGACAACGGCGTACCTTCAGATTTCAGTCGTGTCAAAACAAATATCAAGTAGTTATTGAAATCAGGGAACTGGTTCAGCTGCTTCAGTTTCTACAGTGCTAGGTTAAGGAAAAGGGGTCACAGAACAACACAGGGATTTTAAAGGAAGGTTGATGCACAGCATCTGTTTGGACCAGATCTGTGCAACATTAAGGACCACATGGGCACCTTCCCAATTCCATGTCAGTGGCATATATTCTTCTAAGCTAAAAAATAAATCCACAGACAGGAGTCCTTTGCCTGAACATCTCTACAGAGAAATGGTTTCTTATTAAGCCTTACTGTTGGCTATCTCTGTCCTCACGCTGCTCTGAAAAGGATAAATTATGTCCTTCCATTTTAATTATCAGTACAATTTACACAGCGTTGTCGAGCTAGTGAAGCGAACATGCACAAATTGGTCCTGCAAAGACTTTCTAGACCACAGCCTGGCTCACTGCAAGGATACGTCTTGGACAACTCGCTGCATGGCAGTGTTAGGAGACTGGGAATCTTTGAGTAGCTGCAGCACTTGTTGTAGGCCCTGCTCATCCGGCTGCCAATCCATGGTGCAGAGCTGTAACTACAACAGAAAAGAGGTTAATGACACTCCATGCAGTGCAGCTCACTAAACTTGACAGAAGAGCATGAGGCACGGCAGAACTCTGGTTGTCGGCCATGCTGGACCTGCACCATCTAGGATCTGACACCGTTCTGATCGACAAATTGATAGCCGTCTACGAAAAGGACTTCTCAAAGCAGGTAGGTCCTTCCTGCCTCTATACAGAGGCAAGAAAATGTTCTGCTGCTTCTGCAGAGACTAAGCTTACTGAAAATGCTCTTGTTAAGATTTGGGGGGTGGCTTTAGCCAGGATATTAGTGTAACATGATAGAGCTAGAGCTCCACCCAAGATGCAGTTTTCCCAGGAGCCTCAATGGGTGCTGGATCATGCCCTCCTTGGATGGAAGAGGCACACTGTTCTGCTTCTGTGCAGGATCGCATCCATCTCCAGGGGCACATAGATATAGGAATAAGAGCAGGGAAACCAATGGAGAAAGTTCAGGCTGATGGGAAATGTTTCCTTATTGCAAGCCATCTATTGGATTGCAGAACTGACTTCCCAAGGGAAGCACCATCATTTGACTTACTTAGAAATGGACCAGAGGAAAAACAACACATTGGGTGCACTAGGGCAGGGGTTTTCAAACTATGGGTTGGGACCCAGTACTGGGTCACAGACCCTC
>ML686092.1:1760338-1774752 GCA_007922175.1 Pelusios castaneus
GTCTGACGAAGTGGGATTTTTCTCCCACGAAAGCTCCTGCGATAAATAAATCTGTTAGTCTTTAAAAGTGCCACAGGACTCCTTGTTTGTTTTGCTGACTTAGACTAACACAGTGACCCCTTTGGAACTAATAAATAACGTACAGCACCTAGCACAGTGGGATCTTGATTCAGGACTGCACAGTGCTACAGCAGTACAAATAAGGGTACTTCAACTCTTCTTGGTTAGACACCGCAATTAACTCCAGAAATAGAAATGCTGGACAGGAAGGTAGCTCTAGAGGTCAGGTGGCCCAACCCCCATACCTAGCCCATTCCTGACAGGTTTTTGTCTTTTGTTCAAATCAGGAGTTGGGAGGAGGTTCAGCCCCCGGATTCCTGTTACCAGAGTAATGAGCTCTGTCTTTCGGTTTTGTAGGAACATGAGCCCATCCCAGTGTATCACCCCACGCCGAGCCAGACCCGACTAGCCACGCAGCTAACGGAAGAGGAACAGATCCGAATCGCCCAGCGGATCGGGCTGATCCAGCACCTGCCCAAAGGGATCTTCGATCCGGGCACGGAACCATCGGAAAAAAAAGTGAAAGAGTATGTCCTTTGCTTCTGACGTCCTTTGTTTCTTCTCTGAGCCCGGGCTTAGTGGTGAGGGTTGATGGCAAACACCGTGAAGCTGAACAATCTGCCCCTAATGCATGTCTAAATAGTCCTTAGAATTTACTGCCTAAGTTTGCACTAACTCCAGAATTGTCATGGAAACTTTCCAGCCTTGGCAGAAAATCGGCTCCCCTGTGAGGAAAAAACCACGTGCTAGGTCCCTGCCTGTGGCATTGCATGAGGCTGGATGGCAGCTGCCTAGAATGGAAAATTTTGAGGGCCAGGTCCTCATCTTCATATCTTTTTGCTAGAGCAGCCAGCTTGCCAGTCATCCACTCCAAATATTGTTCTACGCAATGGGGTGATCCCACTTCTTCCAGACCACTTCACTTTATCATCAGACCTTTTCAGCATAACCCAACCCTGACTCCTCCTTGAAAGCTAGGTGCTTGTTAAGTTTGGCGATTCAAAATTCAGCGGGTATTTGAGAGTGTCTCCCGTTGGGAGGCGGGAGTGGGAAATAACTCACTTTTTCTATTCAGAACAGGGCACCTCTTCACTCTGTCAGCATCTCTCAGAGCTGAAGGGCAAGAGATCATCTAGTCCAGGGGTTCTCAAACTGGGAGTTGCAACCCCTTGGGGGTCATGAGCTGTCACCCCAGCTGCCTGGGAGGTCACATTCAGAGGCTTACTCTGTGAAAGGCTCCTCCCCAATACAAACCTTTGAGAACCACTGATCTAGTCTGACCACCTGTGTATCTCAGGCCATTAAAATTCCACCCAAATATCCCCATGGCTTTACATAAACCAAAGCTTTTCAGAGACTAAATGCTGCCCCAGGCAGAGACAAGGAGAGAGATCAAGCCGCTCTGTGCCTGAGTCCCCTGTGATGCCAGGGAATTGATTAGGTGATGGATGCCTAGATCTGAAGTGCTTGAAGAGTTTTCCCACCTATAGTCTCCTGTATAGTCAGGAAACCAGATCAGAAAACGGCCCAGTCCAAAAGCCAGTGTATTAAAGTTACAGGCATGTGAAAAAGGGAATGGAAGTCACTTTGTGAGCTAATCCCTTCGCCAGCATCTTGATCACTGTTCAGCTGTTCTTCAAAGCATCCGATGAAGTGGGATTTTCTCCCACGAAAGCTCCTGCGATACATAAATTGGTTAGTCTTTAAAAGTGCCACAGGACTCTGTTTGGCTGACCTAGACTAACACGACTACCTCTTTGGAACCGCTCAGCTGGGTTCATCCTGCTCAAACAGATGCAGCATCCCCTACTCCATAGATAGAGCAGGTGGTGTTTAATTTGTAATAAAAGAGGTGCTGACAGGTTTTTTTTTACTTTTGTGACTGACATGACAAGCCCAAAGATGTGGGGCTATGAACTGCCAAGCCCAGAGGTTCCGGGGGTTGGCCCTGGCACAAATTAAACACTGGTAGTAGACACATAGGGCCAGAGAGAGGCAAGGAACATGATGAGAGGTGTGGAAAGATTTCCACAAGAGGAGAGATGGGATGGGGCTGAATTGAGGGGGCAATCAATGAGGCCTAAAGGAAAAACTGTTGAAAGCTGATAAAAGGAAATGTCTTTTGCACAGTACATGATCCGGGCTGTGGAACTCTGCCACAGGATATCTTACATACTAGGGATTTAAAACCCGCCTGGATGCTCTCAGGCTATTGAGAACACACATGGTTACCTTAGGTGGGATGCATACTTCTAAAGGGTATAAATCCCCCCTGATTGACTGGGTAGCAACAAACTTCCCTATAGGGCATGTTATTTCATCATTGTCTTCTGGGGGCACCTTCACTTTCCTTGGAAGCAGCTCGTTTGGGGCGTTGTTGGAGTGGGATACTCGGCCGATGCAGCCTTGTAGTTCTGGGCAGCGGATCCAGAAGCGGTTGGTTGTACTCGCCTCTGCATCGGCGGTTTGGCTTCTGCTTTTTAACACGTGCAGGGTTAACTGCCCCGGTGTTGCCTAGGTGTGCGATGGAGGGCTCTGCATGCTGCTGTAGCAGAGTAAAGGGACTTTAACAGCCCCCCCCACACACGCAGGGAGCCTCCTTGGCCAGCGTGGGGCTGGTGGGAGGGCTCTGCACTCCCCATAGGTGGCAGAAAAAGGGCCTGGTCACAGCACAGCACATTGGCTCTTCTTTTTTCTCTGGGCACGTGGGGAACAGAGCAGGAACTAAGGCATATAGGGGGCAGGATGGAGACAATGGGTCCAGGTACCTCTCCACTAAGCACGTCCCCATTCTCTGGCCACAGGTGTGTGATCTGCATGCTGGATTTTGTGTATGGCGACCCCATCCGGTTCCTGCCGTGCCTGCACATCTACCACGTGGACTGCATCGACAGCTGGCTGATGCGCTCCTTCACCTGCCCCTCCTGCATGGAGCCAGTGGATGCTGCTCTGCTGGCCTCCTATGAGACTAATTGAGGCTGAGCGGCGGTGGTGGGGTCCACGCCGACGCTTTGAGGCTGGGGACCGCAAGGAGAGGTCGGAAGAGCACAGAGGGCCGGGAGCTGTTCATTTTGCACACTCACGGGATACACCAAAGACTCCTGCGGCAAGCAATTCCCGCCCCACTGCCTTGCGGCTCATCCAGAACCGTTCGAATGTGGCTTCGGCTGAATGTCGGTTCAGGCTGCCTCTTCAGTCTCTGTGTTAATGTCAGGCTGGGACTTGGAAGAAGTCAGAGCTGGGCCAGGCTTTTACCTGCGTTTAAAAGCTGGCGTCGGTATTTAAAGCTCCTTTCCTGAGCCCTCCCAGAAAGCAGCATGTGCCTGTGCTACGCAGCCCCTCTGACTAGCTCCTAGCTGGTGCTGCCTGACTTCGATGGGATGGAGTGTTCGGCTGCAACCCGTTAGAGTGCGACGATATTAGTGTAACACAAGAGGTGGACTAATGAGGCTAAATAAAATGCAGGTGCTGAGTCCCTCAGTAGCAAACGGAAGGTGCAAGATCTTAAAGGTGCTGGGGCTTGCGCTGCTCAAAATCTCGCTTCTTTAGGGATTCTTTTGTTTGTCTGTGCTTTAAATAGTCACAACTCAGCTCCCTTAGCACCTGTTTTTCTGCTCCCCGGGGTGGTGGCAGATGTGCTTAGCTCCTTGACTGGCTCAGAAACCAGACCGCCCATCCCAGCTGGGCTGCAGTGATGGAAGCCGCTCAGGGGCTTATTTTCCCTAGTTGCTGTTACTCGAACAGGAGTTGCCGTCTCTCTGTAGGAGGTGACTTTAAGTAGGACTGTTACACCAGGGCCCTTGGTGATCCTCGCACGATGAATGACACACCAAAAAGACACTAACCTCCTTAGTGTAAAATTTGGGTTTGAGGTGGCGGGGAAACCAAACCCTGCTCGTTTGATCTCTTCTGCTTTAGAGATTATTCTCACCAATCAGATGATGTTTTAATATTCCAGCTGGCACAGCTGCCTGAACAAAGCTATTTCCTGGAGGAATTTCCCCCTCTCCCAAAAAGGTTTTATAAATTGTCTCCATTTTTCAAAATAAATAGTTTCCATTAAGCCAAATCTGCTTGGCATAACTTGGTTTTTAGCGTGTCACAACTGAATGGATTTAAATGCAGGTTGCTTCCTTCGTGCTATTTTAATTGGGTTAAATAGGGTATGCCAGGTTAAATGCACTCGGTGAATGTTTTCCTTTTTAAGGGGGGGGGGGAGCGGTTTTGCTCCCTTTGAGATTGCAACATTGTCATTAAATTCTGCAATAAAGAGAATTGCCTTCTTAACCGGCTCTCACACTCCCAAAACTAGCTGAGTAGAAAATTGGAAACTTAAGAGGCAAAGTCTGCTCCATGAACTAGGAAGTTTTCTTTAGCAGGACAGGAGACCCAGCATCTTTCCTGTTGCTTTGACACTTTAGCCCCCCCTCAATGAAGCCAGCCAGTTTGCCTTCCATGCACTCAGCTGTCTAATGCTCATAGTGTGGGAATTGCGCTGCGCCCCCCCCCCCACTAGTGGCTAGAACCATTTTTAGCGAGTTGCCATTTGGATAGGCAGTCTTATGCTGTTTTAGCGGCTGACAGGCCAGAGGTGTGAAAGGGCTTTCTGGTTACATGTTGTCCTTATCAAGGATTTAGTGCTTGAAAGTTAAGACTGATGTACGTTGCGTTTGAACAGAACAATAAACTAGATTGCCTAGCTGTGTGGATTTTTCGGGGTAAGCCTCGCTGACAGCTCGTACGCTGCAATCAAAGCCCTGAGTATCTTGACAACTCTGGATCACAGCACACATCTGGAGGAGGAAATTATCCCCATGTCCCGCTGGAGGATCGAACTGAACGGCACTGAGAAGGCACAGCACGCGAGCAGGGCTTATGACCACTGTAGCCATCTGTCATGATCTACATAACCTCCCACCCTGCAGGTGAGCAGATGTCACTCTCGTAATGGCGGACAGGGGAAAGGAGCGTATTTCTCATGCGGCAAGAACGCAGGAGTGGGACTAAGCCATGTTCCTGGTAGGCCAAGCCAGGTCCGTGACACAATGAGAATGCTACCTGCTGTAACAGGTGCTTGAGAGGATTAACCCTCTGCAAACTCTATGGGGGGAGGGGGGGGTTCTCCACCCAAAACTACCTACCCCCCCTCACACGAGATCCCAGCAACCCTGGCTGTGGCTGCCAGCTACATTTAACTTCCCTAGAGGGCAGCTCTGGACTCATTCCCTGGCTGGGGTTAGTTTCTTTCTCATCACTTGCTGCGCCTGTTTGCCTTTGCTGGAGCCTGGGTTGAGAGGGGACCCGTAGTCAACACTTCTGGGCAGGGGCAATCTTAGGGTTTCCAGAGCTTGGGCAAAAGTCAAGGATGGGGGGCCCCATCCTTGATTTTTGCCCCCCGCCAGGCCCCTCAGCCCCAGGCCCCCAGCCCCATGCCACTCCCCAACCCTCTGCCACGTCCCAACCCCGTGCCAAGGCCCCTGGCCCCCCCCATAGGTGCTTTTAGTGGGTGGGCAGCCAGGTGTGTTGCAAGACCCCTCCCCCTGCATTGCCCATCCGCTAAGACCACCTATACTTCTGGGACAAAACTCAAACGTCCCCAGAGAAGGCAAAGGCCAGTGAATGTCACTGAGTCAGGGTGACCGTCCAGCAATCTTTTCTCCTCCTCGCAAGGCCGGCAGCATCATTCGGTAGCTCAAACACAAGGCTGGCAGGAAACAGGCTCAAATCCTAGCCCTGCTACGGCCCGTGCGTCCTTGGCTAAGTCTCTTCCCCTCGCTTTATTCTATTTGAAGTGCTGGAGGGCCAGGCTCAGCCCCTGCCACATGCAGCACCTTGCACCCTAGGGCCCTATGTCTTGGTTGGGGTTTCAAGGCTGCCGTTCCTGGGTGAGCAGCATCCACGCGTGTCCCACTCCCTCTAGCGAAGAACCGTCTCACTTAGCCATGTCCTCACTGTTTCAGCAGGGGGGGTCGTATCCCTGCAGCCTCGGGCCTGAGGTGCTCAGGGATTCCTTCCCAGCAACTGTTGAACTCAGTGTGCTGGGGCGCAGGGGAAAAGCAGCACCAGAGTGCTTTCACCTGCAAAGCATGTGGGTTCTCGCCTGGCTTCTCACTCAGCCCAAATTGGGGTGAGGGGCCCTCGGCTTAAAGCACCTTCAAATCAAATCAGAGCCTCTTAGGGGACTGAAGTGGGGTTTGGATTAAAACCAGGTAGGATCCTGGGTTAACAGGACAGTGTAGACGCAGCCCAAATTACTTCCTTTGCTCCTTCTACTCAAAGCACTTCACAAACATTACCTCTGGCCCCGGGAGGTCAGTACTGCCCTCTTTCCACAGCTAGGAAAGCCCGGCTAGAGCCAGCAGCTTCCTCCATCCCCTTTACTGCAGCTGTACCTGTTAGCAGCTGGCTGCTGCCAGTAAAGCCATTCACACACACGAGACAGTCGAGTCAAAACAGAGCAACACGCCATGTAAAACAGACCGGCTGACAGCAGTATTTACAACAGTTTATTTTAAAAAGCCAGTTGTTTCAGAAAAACGATCAGTGGCTTTGATGGCCCCTGCCAGTGATACAAAGGGGTGAATCCGGAGGACAGCCAGAGCGGACAGGAATCACCAGCACAGCAGTTCCAAGGCCCAGCCTGTGTAAACCTCTATCCACGTAGGCTGCCGTCTACAATAGCAGCTGCCAGCTATGAACCTCCTGGTCAAACTAAGGTAAAACATGGCAATGCACAAGAGATTCACACCACTCATCTCTACCTGGGGGATCTACCCCTCCAGGACTGGCAGAGAATATGCTGAAGGAAAAGCAGCCATTTCCTCAAGGTGAGCCACTTCTAGGGAGAATTGGACTCCCCCAAATATTCCAGGAACAGTTCCAAATTGATTGACAGAAGCAGCTCTGGATTCTCAAACCCGGTGCTGGGGAGGAACATCACCGTGAACAGCCGAGACTAGCGAAGCAGCTGCGAGTTTCCAGCAGATCAGCCGGCACGCGGTGGGCCAAGGGATTCATCACCTCATCCGAAGATGGCACGAGCCCAAGATTTAAAACCACTGAGAGCCCCAACTTGTGGGGGAAATAAAAGGCACTGAGCCAGGGTCACAGGACGAAGCAGGGGTTATAAGCTGCAGGCCCTGGCTTTAAGCCATCATGGCCAGCCATAGGGACCATTCTGGCATCCCCGTCCTCCTTTTTCAGGGCATGTGGATGTTATGCTGGAGACAGCCTCTGCTTGTTAGATCCTGCCAGCAACAGGTGCTGCCTTCTGCACTGCCTCCAGCCGCAGTTTTACATGTCACTCCCCCCCAACACTGGGGTGAGTATCTTGGGAGTAGGGAAAGAGGCAGAGCTGAAATGACTTGGTCACAGCCGCAGTGAGCCAGGGCCAGTAAGGCCTAGAGCTCACACCACTCTGATGGCGCATGAACTCCAGCACACAGCCCGTTTGTGACCAGGCTGCAGTAAGAGGCCTGGGGACAGCTGATTTGAGGTCTTCAGGAACAATCTTTTTAAAGCTTTAGTCACATATGGCCCTGACCCTCCTGAGACCACCTGGTGGAGCCAGCTTAGCTTAAAAGAGCATCCAAAGGCCTTCTGAGAAACACACCCCTCCCGTCACACCGGCAGCAACTGCGTGTCACAGTTGCAGGAGTTTGTTAGGCAGATGCAATGGCAGGTAATGCCTCGGATTGCCCAAAACCACTGGAGGTTGTGTGAAGGAACCAGGGGCCCCTTCTACACTGCAGAGGAACTGGGACAGGAAAGCAGCATCTCAGAATAGATACAGTACATGGAAACCACCACGAAACAGTAACTCAGAAACCCTTGATTGTTCTTGAAAACACTGAGCACCGGGTAATGGAGCAAAAATATTGCAAGGAGCACACAGACCCTTCCAGAAAGACTGCCCGGAACATAGCACCAGCGTCAAAGACACCCAACAAAGCAGTAGCAGCTTAAAAATATCCAAGGTCTTTAATGAGTAAATGCAACTGCAGCATCCGCTTGATGCCCGCCAGCTACCACCTACGGTTTCTACTCAAAGAAGTTAGCTAGTATGACGCTCAACTTGCTGAGACGGTCGAGTCCTCAATGGGAGAGAGGGAAGAACAGGGGTGGTGGGCTGGGTTCTTGGATGTGAACATATGTGGAAGCGAGTTGTATTTCACACGCGAGAGCTGGTGATTAGATTTTGTTTTGAAAGCCAGAGAAACACACAACATTGTAGGGGTTCCACTATTCTGGATTTTTTTTTAAAAAAAAAGCTACAACTAATTCAGAGTCTGGACTTCCCAGCAGGAACAAACGAAAAACAAAACTAAGTAAATGACAGACTAATGAAAGTCTCGGCGTGCCTGGGTATATAAAAAAAGTCTGTGCAACCATCCACTGGAGCCAATGCTAGGAACAGCTGTGTTAAGTTCGTGGTGACTAGCTACCCTCCTTCGCTGTTTTAAATAAGTATGTACAACAGAGCGTCCTCATGGGAGCCGGCTGGAAGAGGGGCTATTTAACAAGGGGCCGTGTTTTGTCATCGTCGCTACACTGGTGAGCTTTGTATTTTTTCACTTCTGCCATGTATTTGGCCCAGGCATCTCCTTTATTTGTCAAAACCTGCTGAGAGACAGAGAGAGGGGAGGGGAATTCAAATGCTGTAACCAAAACACACACGCGGAGTAGATTTCATTTTAAAAGCACTTTACACTAATTTGCTACCTGCCAACCCCTTTCCTCACCTGGGGAGGGAGCTGTTGCCCCAGTGGGGACATGGAGAGGATGCTGCTTCTCCCAGGTCACAGCAAGTCAGCCCAAGACTAGAATGCAGGAATCTTGACTCCCAGCTTTGGGGACAGAATCCAAGAACCCAGATTCCCTGCTCTAAGCATCAGAGCCTCCTCCTCAGGCCAGGAATAAAACCCAGGAGACCTGGCACCCAACCTCCAGTTCTAATCCCACATGGAGCTTGGCGCTCAGTTACACCAAAGCCCCTTTCACCACAGACAACTTAAAGTGCACGCAAGTGACTCCCTGCTGGTAGGAGGCTGATGTACAATTAGCACCAGAGCTCTGCAATGACCCCCGCCTTGTCCCCAGAAAAGGGGGTGGGATGGGAGCATGGGTACTTAGCGCTACTCTTGGCTCCCCATGGGAAACAATGTAACCTAGAGCAGTCCTGAGGCTGTTCTCACTCAGGGCTTGTCTGCGCAGGGAAATAGCTCGGAATTGCCACTTTGGAAGCGGATTAACCTAAGTGCAAGAAGGGCAACTTATTCCACAGCAGGAAGTGTTCACATGGAAAGAGAGACCGTTACATGGGCAAACAGCCATTCTGGGCTAACTCCCCACATGGACACTCTTCTTCCACTCTTGCTCTGTCTCTCTCAACCTCAGAAGTGCAGAACATGAGCATTTCCTGGGGACCCGACCCAGAACAGCTAGTGTCTTGTGAATTCACCCCCAAGCTTGTTTTGCAGTACCTTTCCCATGCAGACAAGCCCTGACAGGGGAGGGGGTGAGTTGGGTAGGTCTCTGCTCAACCCCAGAATAGGCGAGCATGAGAGCGGCTCAGAGCAATCACTCAGAACCCTCTGCACAGTACTGCTCCTGACTGATCTTCCAGGAAAGTTTACAATCACGAATAATGAATATTAGAGGAGAACCCGGGTTTTACAACACCAATCTTACAGCAACCAGTTACACGAGCCATTCCCTTCTCCTTGGGAGCAGGGGGGCATCACGTAATGAAAGCGACGTTAATGCCATACAGATTCCAATACCATCAGTGCATCACAAACCGACTGGCAGCCGTTTGAAAGAGAAGCAGGGCACCATATTACAATGGATGCACCAGACCTATTGTCATTTTGGAGATCATCAATTATATCAACTCTTCGGTCCCCAGCTGGTTTGTAAAATAGAGGTTTTACTGTCATCCCAAGCTCTTCTCTAGCATTTTTCACTCCAGATATCTCAAAGCGCTTAAAGAGCAGCACCACCCCCATTTTACAGGTGATGAAACTGAGGCACAGTCACGACTTGCCCGAAGTCACCCAGCAAAGCAGCGCCAGGAACAGAAGCCAGGTCGCCTGAGTTCCAGTCCAACACGCTAGCCACTAGGTAACTCTGTCTCCACTTACCTCCTCCTCCGTCTTTTGCTTCTTTGCTACCACTCCTGTCTTCAGGGCTAGTTTGTTGCCACCTCTCCGCTTGCCCACCTGGGTGAAGGGACAGAAGACTGCAACCGTTATACGAGCCCTGGCAGCTGCAAGGGTAATGTTGCCCACTATATAATGGAATAGGGAGTCCTTCAATTAGATCATCTTAACGCGTCACGCCTGTTCTTCAGAATAAAACTGCCAAACGTTACCTACAGCCTGCACTCCCCAACACGGCCACAGATGCTAGAAGACAAGCGCATCCAACAGCTGGTTACTGACGCATCTGTTTGGTTTAATCCAAATGCAAGCAGATGCCTAGGAAATCAGAATCCCAACCCCAAGACAAGCCACCACAGGAGGGCTGCCTATCAAGGAAACTTTCTTTTTGGAGCCTCACACATTTGCTTCCCACCACACTGACCACCATCTTGTATATGCCTGAAGCAGTTTCAGTTACAGATGTCCACAAATATTTGGGGATACTAAGCTCCCCACAGCCTTTTTGCTGTTAAACGGCTGCCCCACGGGTCACAGCAATGTGGATTTTGACAGACTTCACCAAATGCCCCTGGCACTCTGGAAATCTCTGTATTGAGTTTATAAAGACGGACTAGCCCAAGGTATACACATTGATGTAACGAGAGTTTATTATGTGCTTTGTGTTTGTCCAAGTAGGAAGTCAGGGGAAGACAAACATTAACATAATCATCAGCTCCAAGAGTCATTCCTTCATGCCCAACATCCAGTTTGTTGGCATTCTCAACAACAACCTTGGGGAAATCCCCTGCCTTTTCCCGCTCACCAGCCTGCACAAGGCTGAATCTGACTGGTCAAAGGATCTTCGAGAAAGGCAAGATCCCATAAAATCCCCGCTTCCTCCCACCCCGAAAAGGAGATCCCAACTCCTGTTCCAGCCAGGCTCCAATGTTACTGCAAAGCCTTGAACTGCCCCTTTCCTTCACTGCCTGTCCCAAGCTGTGCTAGGAACACCACAGCATGGAGACAGGACGCTGACACAATGTCTGCACTTGGTGCTTCACAGCCAGTTAAAGCACAAGGAAGTAGAAGGCAGGAAAACCTTCTCCAAAGCCTTCACACTTGGATTTTCATTCTCTAAATTCCCTGTTGACCCTGAGCTAGAGCAGCAGAGGAAAAATGTGGTTTTGCTTCTCAGTCTACACAGCCATCTGGTATACTGAGGCTACCATGTCTTCTCTGCACATCCACAAATAACATGATGCGCTATGTTGACTCCATACGGGAGATCGTCTACTATCTATTGGACTAGGGTCTCTGACACTGACCGGCCTACACACGAAATCCAAAAATAGTGATTAGTACCAGTAATTTGCACATTTCATCCCACAGGGGCTGTTAAACAGCTCTCACTACAATAAAGTCCTATTCAGCATGAAGGGAATTTTTAAAACAGTGTACCTAGGCCTGTCCTGAACACCACACAGCAAACACTTTTACCTTGGCGAGGGCCCGATTCAGAAAGGTACTCTCACACAACTAACATTTTGCATATTAATAGCATCATTAGATGACAAGCTTAATTATCTTGGTGAATCAGGACCTACGCTATGCATTAAACAGGCACCAGGATGGCCAACAATGCTTCTGATTATTCAACCTATTTTGATGCTGATGCCATAACTCGGGTGTTTCAGAGGGCACACTGGAGGGAGGAAGGGGAGCATTAACAGCTGCAGACCCCAGTTCTGACTGCTGAAGCACACAGCAGTTGAGGCTCTGCGCCTGTTTAACATTTGCAAAGACCACGGTTGTTTTCATGCACCCTTAACATCACTTGTGCAGCCAGTTGACAGAGACAACTGGGGAAGGCAATGATTATTCTTTACCATTAACATATCTTGCTCTGTCTACTCTCCCCATCCAGTTCCCGACAACTTCTTCTGCCCTTGGTTGTAGCAAACATGGTTCAAACTCTTATGGGATAGGGCCTTAGATGTATTTAGCCCTATCATGGTTTGATAATGATCTAGATATTGTAATGGAGGGATCAGGGATTTTCTTTAGCATCTCTGCAACCTCCAAAAGCCACAGCCGACAAGATCCCAAACCCAAAAACAGAACAGTGCTGATAGCTGTTAAGGAAACACATTGTTCAGTGTCAACTGGGCTGCAAAAGAGTTCTCTTAACATGTTACTCTGAAGATTAGTCAGCTGGGGCTGTAACAATTCCACTCTCACACCAGGAAGTGAAAAATGTCATTGCTGGGATAGGTTTCATCTCAACACTGAAAAGCTCTCATTGGAAGGCAGCTTCATCCAGAGTCTCTGTTTTATAAGTACCACAGGTGTGACCAACAGCTCCCAGCATTCAGGAGCCCTTTCCATATGCATTTTCTCTGTGGTAGCAAATCTGCGAAGAGAGCTTAAGGGACTTGCCCAACACCACAAAGTGAGCAGCCACAGAACTGAGATTGGAACTCAGGTGCTTCTGGTTCTTAGTCAAATGGTGACAAACCTGCTATGATGACAGATCCCAAACCAGGGACTGTCGCACACAACTCATTCCTTCAAGCTCAACTGGCTTTCGAGGGGCAGCTATTACAGAAAAGGAGACAACCAAAAATGGTGGGTTTGCCCTCCAGGTCTAAAGGGGGTGTAGTTAGAGCAGGGGCTGAAACTCTCGATGGAAGGGAATCACATCCCTACCAGGTTCTAATCCAGCTTTGCTAGTCAGTTTTGCCATATCCTTTCTTGTTTCTCTAGCTCAAAACCAGCGATAATACTTACCTCTGAGGAGTGCTCAGAACTAGCTATCTAGCACTGCAGTGTTCTGAAGCATTATATAAACTTAGATGATTCATCCTTAGTCATTACAAAGCCATCTGAAAAGCCGGCAGCCTTGCCAAAGTGCACACTCAAATAATAGCTTAATTCCTTAATGGTCACCAGGTTAGCCAGAGCCCAGGATTGGCCCTTCAAATTCTATAAAAAACTTTTTGAGGACTCCAGTAATTAACATTTTCCCTTCCACTGCTGGGATGTGTGCACTGCCAACTAGCTGAAACTAATCCACAAAGCTGTGAATGGGAAATGGAAGAGGATGACCTCTGTGAACAGTATCCACAGCCTCTCAGTGACAATCCAGAGACAGGTCAGTTTCAGGGCCCCTACCACCAGGCACTGGAGGAAGGAAGAAATACCTTTGCCGGGAGAGAGAAAGGAGGGATGGAGAGGTTAGCTTCAGAGAGGGAGACTGGCCTCCTGGAGGAGGCAGGGAGAATAAGGAAAACTAGAGAGAGGAAGGAGACCCCTGTTAGACAGGGAACAAGGATAGGAAACGGGCTTCCTCACTTGCTAAGGGGCTAAAGCCGCAGGGAATCAAGAAAGCGAGAGGAATGGGGAACTGCATCACTGAAAGAGGATGGTAAATGCTGCCAGAAGGACAAAGGAGGGAAGGCTACAGGCTCAGAAAATCAGGATGTGGAGAGGGGAGTTAATAGAGGAAGAGAAGTGCTGGAAAAGGAGGGGAAGAGGAGTGCAACCTGTAGAGACGGGCAGGTACCCTGGAGAACGATGTAAACAACAGTGGAAGAAAGTGCTAGGGGGGTCGGGCACAGGCCTTGGTTGGAGGAGAAGTTTCAGATCCAGAAGATAGATGAGAGAGTTGAGGCCCTGGAGGGAAAAGGGAGCTTGGGGGGGGGGGGGGGGGGGGGGAGAGAAAGGAAAAAAAAGGCAGAGCCGGAGAATATGAGAGGGTGGAAATCAGAGAACAGGTGGGAAGTGAAAGAGTGAGGAGAGGAAAGGGACAGTGGGTAGGAGTCTCCCAGGAGAGTGAGATGGGGGTTGGGGTCCCAGAGAAGATGGGAAGAATTAAAGGGGAGAGCAGGGGTGAGAGAATGGGGAGTTAAGATGGTGCGGGGAGCAGAGGCCAGGAAGAGAGGGGACGGGGTGGGCAATGGAGGAGGAGGAGACTCCAGACAGTGGGAGATGTGGTGGAGAGTAGAGTGAGGGCAGAGAGACCGCAGAGCGGGGAAGGGAAGGATGGGGGAGGGAGACCACAGAGCTGGGGGGGGTACAGTGAGGGGAGCAAGGTGGGAAGGGAGACCCCAGAGGCGGGACAGGGAGTAGAGTGAGGGGGTGGGGAGACCAAGGAGAGGGGAGCAGAGTGAGGGGAGCGGGGTGGGAGACCCCAGAGGCAGGGCAGGGAGCAGA
>ML686092.1:1775152-1808921 GCA_007922175.1 Pelusios castaneus
CCCCCCCCGGGGCCGCCCCCGCCGCCGGCTCCTCCCCGGGCCCCCCCTGGGGCGGCGGCGCCTCCCGCCCCCGCTGCTCCGCCTCCATCTTGCGCTTGAAGAGCTCCAGGAAGCTGCCGTCGTTGGCGAAGACGTTGACGCCGCCCGGGCCCTGCGGAGCCGCCGCCCGTCCCCCTCGGGCCGCCATCTTGTCCGCGGAGACCACCGCGCCCCGGGGGGTGCCGGGAAAAGCCAACGCCGGCCGCGCGGGGTGTCGGGAGAGCGCGCTCTTCCCCGGCGGGGACTAGGGGAGGGAGCCGCCGGCGCAAAGGACTCTGGGAGTGCGCGAGGGCGTCCTCGCAAGGCACGCTGGTCTGGCACGCGCGCCAGGGGCGGGGACCAGCAAGCACAGGACTTGTCGGAAAGCGCATGCGCGCGCCGAGGCCGACCAATTGCCTTCCAGATCGTCAGCTCCCACACCAATCGCGGGGACCTTTCGCTGGTAGCGAGGCTGTTTCCGCCCCATAATCCAGCGAACCAATCAGCGCTGGTCGATTTAACCCAATCAAATAAGGTGGATGTCGTAGGGGCCCAGCAGGTGAGGTAAAGGGGGTGGGGCTCGTCAGGGCCGAATCAGGATGGGCGGGCTTGTTGAGTGACCCAATCAGAGGCTGAGGGGGTGTGTCTGGACTGTACCATTGCCGCGGACTGCGGGGAGAGAGTGTAGCTAGTGATGGTAGGCGAGGCGGCCTATACATCGGGGGTGACTGACTGGGGCAGGGCGGTTGAGCTTCGTCATCCGTAGGTGCGTTGTTCATTCGTCGCTTCCTCCCTCTGCGAATGGTTTGCCCCAGTCCCGGGTCACGTGAGCCGGTTCCAAGATGGCGGCAGCGGGGGCCGGCTGGGGGCCGGAGGCGGACGAGTTCGAGGATGCCCCCGACGTGGAGCCGTTGGAGCCGACGCTGAGCAATATCATTGAGCAGCGGAGCCTCAAGTGGATCTTCGTGGGGGGGAAGGGCGGAGTGGGGAAGACCACCTGCAGGTGAGGGGGGAGCTAAGTGTGCCTGCGTGGCTGTACTACTGAGGCGTGGGGAAGGGGTGATCGGGATGTACCATTCCTATAGAGAGGGAGTAGCCAGGCTACCTGAAGCGGTAGCGTCTGACGAAGTGGGATTTTCTCCCACGAAAGCTCATGCGATTAATAAATCTGTTAGTCTTTAAAAGTGCCACAAGACTCTGTTGTCTATTAGGTGTGGGGTTTGGGGAAGTGGTTGGGATGTACCATCATGAGGAGGGACTGTACTATTACAGGTGGGGGGGCTATAGAATGTACCATTTCTATGTGGTGATTAGCTATGGGAGTAGAATTAGAATGAACCATTATGCTGTGGGGGGAGGTGATTCGGCTGTACCATCCCGGGGGGCGGGTACCTGTAGATGAGACCTATAGCATATGGCACCGGGGGTTGCATGATATATACCTGCAGGCAGGGTTGGAATATACCATTCTGTAGGGGGGGGATTTGCCACTAGAATGGGTAGTGAGGGGGTGGGATGTACCATTGTAGCAAGTCTGGGTGTGCTGTTATGGGGGAGTGAGGCCACCTGTGGCTGAGGGGCGCTGGGATGCACCCTGTGGCAGGAGGAGAAGGGAAGGGGACCTGCGGGGGGGGCGTGTGGCTGACTTGGGGACCTGTCGGCGCCAGGAGATCCGGCTGAGGGCTGTCTGACCGTCCATACTGCAGTCACCTCCTGGGCTGGTCAGCCGAGCAGAGGAAGATCGAACACGTTGCCATGGCTGAGGTTGAAGCTAGACACGTTCAGGCTGGAGAAAGGAGGGATGCTTTTACCGGCAAGAGCAATTAACCAGCGGAACAATTCCCCAAAGATCATGGGGGCTTCTCCATCAAGGACTGTTTTTAAATCGAGAATGGATGTTTTTCTAGAAAACCTACTCTAGGATGGTCCCAAAGATCTCTGTGTGTGGGGAAGGAGAGGGACCTGCAGGGGAAGGAGATGTATCATTATAGCCAGAAGTGGGGCAAGGCCACTGTCAAGGAAAAATGCAAATCTCTTAAGTGTGATTAGCAAGCCTTTACTTAGATCTGTATACGGGAGCGCTCACGGGGAGAGAACAAAGGAAATCTCCAACCTGTGACGTAGCAACAACTTCTCTTATAGAATTTAGTTCAGGTTACAGGAATCAAATACAGTTTCTGATAGGTTAGAAAGGCACTCCTCCCAGCTGCACATTACCTCGCTCTGGTGAAAACATTTTCGAGGTCAGTGTGATTCTTTCCAGACAGAAAGATGAGAAAAACAAAACAAATCTAGAAACAGCCAGCGCGCAAGGCTGAGAAAGAGACAGAGACAGCTAAATTCTTTTTAGTCCCCCCCCCCCCCCCCCACTGTAGCCTTTAACACCACCTGTGGTCAAATTCCAAAGGGGTAGCCGTGTTAGTCTATTGTAGAAAGACAAAAGAGTCTTGTGGCACTTTTAAAGACTAACAGATTTATTAATCGCATGAGCTTTCGTGGGAGAAAATCCCACTTCGTCAGACGCTTTGAAGATAGGAAAGTTACAGAGTGGGAGGAAATTAAATGCAGGGGAGTGTATGACATAGCATCAGGTCAGGCTGTAACAGCAAATCAAAGTAGGTGTTAGGATTCAAAACACTGGGGAACAGCACATAGAGGAGGGGGGAGGTCAATTCACTTGATGTAATGCGAGAAAAATCCATAGTCCCTGTTTAACCCCACCTGTGGTCGTAAGAGGTTGGGGGACAACTTGTGAAGAATGCTTGGGATAGAGGAACAACTATCTAGCATCTGGTGTGCTTGGTATGTACCATTATGCTGGGAGGAGAACAGAACCGGCTAGTAGGTGGGATCTACCATTGCAATTTAGGAGGCAGGAGGAGTAAGATACTTGGTGTAGGGGAGAGGTGAAAGAACCTCCCCATACCTCATCTCTCCAGCTATTCCCAACCCCTTGGGTTTTCCCTTCTCATATCAACTTACTTGACCTCCAAACAGTTGCAGCCTGGCCGTACAGCTGTCGAAGATGCGTGAGAGTGTCCTCATCATCTCCACAGACCCAGCCCACAATATCTCCGATGCCTTCGACCAAAAATTCTCCAAGGTCCCCACTAAAGTCAAGGGCTATGACAACCTGTTTGCAATGGTGAGCTTGGGCTGGGAGGGGACGACGGGTCAGGAAAAGAAAGGGGAAGAGGATGGGTTTCAAGTGGCGCTAATCATTTTACCATGTGCAGGTCTGAAGCTGAGTCTCAGTACTTGCAGGGATGGACTCAGGAGTCCTGCTTCCAAGTCACATGTTTTAACCACTAGATCAAGCTGCTGCTTAGAGTGGGGAAGAGTCCTGATTCCCAGTTCTCCCTGCTCTAACCACTAGACCCCACTGCCCTTCCAGATACTAGAATCCAGGAGCACATTTTGAAATGTGTCCACCTTCCCTCTTTGTCATGCTGTAGTGTCCAAGGCAAGAGGGGTGCTGAGCCATCCTTTGGACGGTGATGGCTGCTCTTCCCTCAAACCCTTGCCCCTTCTCCTCCCTTTCCACAGGAGATTGACCCCAGCCTGGGCGTTGCTGAACTCCCAGATGAGTTCTTCGAGGAGGACAACATGCTGAGCATGGGCAAGAAGATGATGCAGGAGGCCATGAGCGCCTTCCCTGGCATTGATGAGGCTATGAGCTATGCAGAGGTGATGAGGTGAGCTCGGGAGCCTGGCACCTGGGGTCCATGATGCTGGCCTGATATGATTGGGACGCTTAGTTGATGTCGGGGATGCTCTAGAATAAAGCCACAATTTGTGCCAAGGGTGGAATGGGCCACAGAGGGTGAAGGCCTCTCTTGGGCAGGGGTGCCACAGCCAGCAGGGCGATGGGGGCTTTCCCGGAGATTTAGATATCCAAGTGTAAGTTGTACCATTATAGTGAGGGCGGGGGTGAGAACAAGCCTCCCACCCCACCCCTGCAAGTGGAAGGGAACAAGATCACTTTCCGGTGAGGGGAACTCTGGATGTACCATTACAACAGGAGGCCTCTGGGGTGTGCCATTACAGCCCCTCAGGGGGGACAGGGGCAAGACCACCTGTGGAGGGGGGATATTTAGGATATACCAATCATTGCAGGGACACGGGGGAGGAGGGACCCCTCTGGCATTTACCACTACAGCCAGGGAGAGGGGAGACTGCTTTGGATCATGTGTAGTCCAGCAGCTTTCACCAGCCCCACAGAGAAGGGAGGGGGCACCCCAAAGTCTTGTGGGAATGAGATGAGTGCAGTTCCGCATCTGAGGCTACGGCCCAGGGTCCCGGCCCTGATGCCAGCGTCTGTCTGGCACACACAGGCTGGTGAAGGGAATGAATTTCTCCGTGGTGGTGTTCGACACAGCCCCAACAGGCCACACACTACGGCTGCTCAACTTCCCCACCATCGTGGAGCGGGGCCTGGGCCGCCTGATGCAGATAAAGAACCAGATCAGCCCCTTCATATCGCAGGTGAGGGAAGGGAGCTGGGGAGCAGGTGCTGGCCTAGGCTATTGCAAGTGGCTTGCTTTCTAGGTCAGGGTCTGGGACAGGATGGGCCGGGCCAGAGACTGGGTCGTGGTGTGCGGCACTCGATTCCTCTGGCCTGAGTCATGGTGCATTGCACCCAGCAGCTCTGGTCTGTCTTTGCTCCTCCTGGGTACGGCCCTATATTACTCTGTAATTCAGGTTGGGCTTGGCTGGGATTCGGGGATAGCCCGTCCTGGGATCCAGCAGGGCTGAGTGTGCCCTGCGACTGCATCCAGCCCAGCACAGTGGGCTCATAGCGCTAGCCCCCGGGTGATTCTCTTACCTGAGCTGCGGTGCTGTGTCGCAGCGTTAACCCTGCCTCCCTCCCCCATCCCTCTCCAGATGTGTAACATGCTTGGCCTGGGGGACATGAATGCCGACCAGCTGGCCTCCAAGTTGGAGGAGACCCTGCCCGTCATCCGCTCAGTGAGTGAGCAGTTCAAAGATCCGGTAAGAACTCAACACAAGGGCAAGTGAGGGGTCCACTGTTGCCCTTTTTGGCTGAGCCAAGCACGCCGCACAGGATGCTGTGACGTCTGAAGGCCCCTAGTACTGAGACACTGTCTCAGTTAGTACCTGTCTGCATTACAGTAGCCCCCAGCAGGACCCGTTGTGCTGGGTGCTGTACAGACCTAAATGCAGAGATCCTAAGGCTAGAAGGGAGCCTGTGATCACCTGAGCGAACTTCCTGTAGCGCGCAAGCCTGTTTCGTTCCTATTCGAACTGGAGCAGAAAACCAGCCCGTCTTGAGTTCAAAATTGCCAGTGACAGCTGATGTGCCAGAGTCTTTGTTATAAGTTCTTCCAGTGGTAAATCACCTTCCTTGTTACAATCGCCAGCATCTTTGTAGTCTGACTTGATCTAGCTCCAGCTTCCAGCTGTTGGATTTGGTTGGGCCATTCAATGTACCAGTCAAACTCTGTTATCAAATGTCTGTTCCCCAAGTGTAGGTACGTAGAGACTGAGATCAGTTACCCTGTAACCTCCTCCTTAAGCTAAACAGAGTCCGCTCTTTGAGGCCAACACTCCACGGCACGTCCACCCCTTTCAGTCATCCTCCTGGCTGGTCTCTGAAAGATGTCGGAGAGCTTGCAGCGTAGGGCACTCTGTCTGTCCAGTACTTACCTGGCTCTCATTGCCTGGGTGCGTCCACACTTGGGAGTTAACTCAGATAAAGGCAGGGTATGAGTTCAGAGCACGCTGGCTGTTCCTGATGAACTCCGTGTTTGGACATTTTTATGCTGGAACACAAGGGCCTTGTTCCTGTTTCACTTAACCCACTTTGAAATCTGTTGGGATGGGCTCAGATACAATCTTCACAGGGAACGGAGAAGCATTACCTTCATTTTTACATGAAGCACAGAGAAGATGCCCTGGGGGGCGGATCTGTGGCCAAGCGGAGAGCAGAGCCTGGTTTCTTGAGTCCCAGCCTGGTCTACATTTGAAATTAAAACTTAGGGGGACGTAGCTATGTCACGCAAGGCAATGACCATTTCCCGCCCTGGGCATTGGAGTCAGGTCAGCATGGCTACCTCAAGGGAAGGATTCTTCCATTGCCCTAGCTCTTGGAGAGGTGGAATACCTCCATGGAGGGGAAAACTCCTTCTGATGTTGCTAGCCAGGGCTGGGTGAGAAGCGGGTCCTTTTGGTTGAGATGGCAACATCCCTTCTGCATCTGCCACCCAGACACCTGCTGCCATTTGTTTTTCTCTCCCTTGGGACATCGAAACCGAATGGAGAAGGTTCACCCTTTTGTTTGATCAATTTCTGGTTTGCTGGCCAAATTCCAAAGGGGGAGCCGTGTTAGTCTATTGTAGAAAGACAACAGAGTCCTGTGGCACTTTTAAAGACTAACAGATTTATTTATCGCATGAGCTTTCGTGGGAGAAAATCCCACTTCGTCAGACGCTTTGAAGATAGGAAAGTTACAGAATGGGAGGAAATTAAATGCAGGGGAGTGTATGACATAGCATAGCATACACTCCCCTTAATTTCCTCCATTCTGTAACTTTCCCATCTTCAAAGCGTCTGATGATTTTCTCCCACGAAAGCTCATGCGATAAATAAATCTGTTAGTCTTTAAAAGTGCCCCAGGACTCTATTGTCTTTCTGGTTTGCTGGCGTTAACCCAAGGGCTTTGGAGAAAGACACTCTGGTGTTTGATCCAAACTGGAGCTGACAGAGTTGAAACGTAAATTGACAAGGAGTCCTGGGAGAAGACTCTCAATGTGGGAGGCCTGATTTCTGGTCACCTTGTTCTTGCAGGGATGAAGGACGCGGCTTCTGGTCCCTTTCCCCTCCCTGTGGTTTGGGGGCCCTGCTGGTGCAAGTTAGAGCAGCCTCAAGGCTGCTGTAGTTCATGCTTTGCTTCTTATGGACCCTGGGAAGCAGAGACTAGCCAAGGGACTGTGCTCCAGCCTCCACACCTGACCGACACAGCCCCAGAAGGCAGGGGCAGGAGGAGGGGTTTGTGCTGCAGGAGTATCTCAGTGTAGCTGAGAATCAGGCCAGGTTTTGGTAATGCCCTGAGCTACGGCAGACCCGGACCCACCTGTCCCTTCGCATTCCTGCAAAGCTGCTCTGAAATTCGTTGCTGCCGGGCGAGCCATCCTATCTGGCGTGGCTGGTAACTTCACGCCTATTAACTCTGCTCCAAGCTGTGGAGGCTGCAGGGCAGGCCCTCGTGGGCCCACGCTCGCTGGAGCCGTGACTTTAACCTTTTCCCCGCTGGGACTCGCCTTTCCCCCTGCTTAGCATTGTGGTTAGAACCCCCCACACGGGTGAGGATCCAGTCAAGCATTTAAACATACAAGGAGTCTGCTGGCACTTTACAGACTAACACATTTATTTATTTTTAAAAATGCCAGCAGACTCCTTCTTTGTTTTGCTGAGCTAGACTAACACGGCTCCCCTTTGGGACTGGTGGGATCTAGTGCAGAGCAGAGAGACTGAGCTAGAGGAGCTGGGTGGGTCCAATCCTGTGAGAGGGGTTTGGACAGGATGCTGGATGGGCCTGTGGATCTAATCCTGCCTGGCAAACCTCTTTTTAAAAAAGACTGAACATATTTATTAGCAAAAAAAAACCCAAGGAGTCTTGTGGCACTTTTAAAGATTAACTGAACATATTTATTAGGTGTTTTATGGTAGTAACCTGACACAGAACAGACAGACTGGGACCCTGTCCCCAAAAATGTCCCAACTAAGTATAAAAAAATATTGTTGGAAAAGTACTCTGAGGCGAGTGCTCTTCATGGTTGGGGATTCTACCCGGCTTTTTAAGTTCAGCGTCGTGTGGACACAAGAACAAATGGATATAAACTGGCCATCAGGGAGTTTAGATTTGAATTGGAGCCAGGTTTCTAACCATCAGAGGAGTAAAGTTCTGGAATAGCCTGAGGGGAGCTGTGGGGACAAAAAACCCAGCTGGCTTCAAAACTGAGCTTGACAAATTTAGGGAGGGGATGGTATGATGGGACAGCCTAGTTTGCCAATTGCCTGAACTTTTATTACTGGTGATGGATATGCCAATGGCCTGAGATGGGACGTTAGATTGGATTCTCTTATTACAGAGAATTCTTTCTTGGGTGACTGGCTGGTGAGACCTGTCCACGTGCTCAGGGTTTAATGATGGCCATACTTGGGGTCAGGAAGGAATTTCCCCCAGCACAGATTGGCCTGGGCTCTGGGGGATTTTCACCTTCCTCTGTAGCATGGGGCACGGCTCAGTTGCTGATGGATTCTCTGTATTTTAAAATCTTTAAGCTATGCTTTGAGAACTTCGATAACTCAGTCCTGGGTTAGAGGGTTATTGCAGGAGGGGGTGCGTGAGGTTCTGTGGCCTGCGTTGTGTGGAGTCAGACTAGATCAGTGGTTCTGAACCTGTTGTGGGGCACAAGTTACGCTGTGTCCCGATCCAGTGACTGAGAACTGCTGGACCAGACGATCATACCGACCTTACCGTCTATGAGACCCAATCAGTTCCAGTGGTTTTGTGGAGAGGATTGAGAGTCCCCTTAGCAATTTCCTTTGTCTCCCTTGGGAAGGGAGCATGGTCTAGTGGCTAGAGCAGTGGGGAAAGTGGGGTCCAGTGGTTACAGCAGGAACTTCTGGGAGCCAGGACTCCTGGGTTCTAACCCCAGCTCTTCCATTGACTCGCTGTGTGATCCTAGGCAGATTTCTTCCTCTCCGTTTCTCATTCCTCCCCCCTGCCCCCATCAAACTGGGCTAACACCTGCCTCCGCTGGGGGCTGAGCGTCCTAGCAAGGGCCTGAGAACAGAATAACGGTGTCCTCCTCTGCTCCACAGGAGCAGACCACCTTCATCTGCGTCTGCATTGCCGAGTTCCTGTCGCTCTATGAGACGGAGCGCCTCATCCAGGAGCTGGCGAAGTGCAAGATCGACACCCACAACATCATTGTCAACCAGCTGGTGTTCCCTGACCCCGACAAGCCGTGCAAGATGTGCGAGGCCCGGCACAAGATCCAGTCCAAATATCTCGACCAGGTAGGGAGGGCTCTGGACAGCTGCCCTCTGTCCCCACCCCTCTGGGCTCCTAGAAGATCCCCTGCCCCGAACTAGGCTCTGTCGGGCCTTCTCAGCCCCACCTGCCTTCCAAGACCCTGTCAGCAAGGTGGCTGGACTGGGTGCCTTCTCTGGCATGGGGATCTCCGATCCTTGGGTACAGACAGGTCGGAGTGGGCCCGAACCTCTTTGATACAGATTCAGGCAGCTCCTAGTACCCAGGCAAGGCCCTGTATACGGCTCTTGGCTGCTCTGTTCTGCAGTTGCCAGCCCCGCCCTGGAAGTGATGACCCCCCACGTGAGACCCAGTCCTGGCCAAGCTGCTCTGCCCCACCAGATCCAGCCTCCAGCTGACTGGTCTGGTGCCAGCGTGTGATACAGCTTGTCAGGCCTCAGCCTGGGTCCTGGGGGACGCGGCTGGGCTCCGCACCCCTGCTCTGAGAGGCCAATGGGAGCGCGGAGCCCGAGCTCTCTCGGGGGGCGGGGCTGGGGAAGAGGTGCTGCTTGGCCATGCTGGCGGGGCGGGTTCTCTCTCATCTCTCCCCTCACAGATGGAGGACCTGTACGAAGACTTCCACATTGTCAAGCTGCCGCTGCTGCCCCACGAGGTGCGAGGAGCCGACAAAGTCAACACCTTCTCCAGCCTCCTCCTGGAGCCCTACAAGCCGCCCAGTGCCAAATAGGAACGCGTGGCCGCGGCTTTACCATTCCACTTCGTCAGTTACGCACCCGGACCCCGCCTCTCCCCACCCCTGTTCTCTCCCCCCAGTGGCGCACGATTCTTCCTGCGGACAGGGAAGCTTGCAGCGAGTGGGGTGGTGGGTTCGTATTTATTTCCCCCTCCAAGGAGGGGCAGTATCTCTCTGCCTCAGGTGGAATACTGGATTTCCTCTCTTCCCCCCACTTTAACGCAGCCCCGCTTGCCTGGAGGCTGCCTTAAGAACCAGCAATCACTACAGTCCCCTCTCCCACTTCCTCAGTGTGGGGCTGGCTGCCCTTCTTCGGATCACTAGATCATCACTTGTCTTTCCCCTCCCCTCTTTCTCCAGGAGCCTGCCGTACTCCAATGCACCCCACTCGCTTGAGGGGGTCTCCGGGTGCTGGGAGGCAGAGGGGTTCCCCCGGGCCTTGTACAATACCGTGGCTCCGAAAGCATAAGGAAAATCTGTAAATAATAATTAAAAAAAAATCAGAGGAAAATAAGGCTGTGGAGTGTTCTTGTGGGGTGGGGCTAGGCCTCACTGGTTCTGTTCCCAGCTTGGGAAAGAGTGGGGGCTAGCGAATAGTTAAAGCAGGGACATGGGGCAGCAGGATTCCTAGGTTCTTGCGCTGTTCCCCCTGGCTGCTGTGGTGCAGAGAAGAGCCCCCAGGTCATACCCTTCTACCAGCTCCATGCTGGCTTGGTCCGAGGGAATTCACACCCGTTTTACAAGCCCCCCACCCATAGTGGCCTGAGAGTCCTGCCAGCTTCTGTCCCGGCCTCACAGACCGAGTAGCCCAACCCAGGCTCATCAGCCGTGCAGTCTGAGGTGGGCTCACGGCCCTCGGCCCTGCATCCTTCACCCAGCAGGGAAGGGGAAGTGGCTTCCCATTCAAACCTGCAGCTCCTGGTTGGCTGCTGAGACCTTCAAACTCGTGTCACCCCAGCCCTGTGTCTTTTGGGCGTTCCAACCCAGTCATTGTTGGATCCCAGCAGAGCCCTGGCCTCTCCCGTGCCTAGGAGAAGGATGTTCTTACAGGGAGGGCACCTGCTGGGTACTAATTTAAAGTGCCAGCTGGGAGGTCAGTCCCTCCCCCAGGAGCCCCATGCAATGGCTGGGGACAAGTGTAAGGCAACGGCGGAGCAAGCCAAGGTCCCCCAGGGCTCTGCTGTACCCCACCACCCCCTGCCCTGCAGCCTCAGCCCGTCTCAGTCTCTGGGGCATGGGGCTGCCTGATCACAGGAGACCCCTGATCTCTGGTGGGGGCTGCCCCCCGAAAATCCCCCCTCCTTGGGTTTGGTGACAAGGTTCCTTCCCTGACAGCAAACAGCAAAACCCCCTTCCATCAGGCGAGTCTGAGTGGGGTGACCTCTGGCTTGAATCTAGCCCCTGGCATTGGTAGAATTGAGTGTGGGGGGCTGGGGCCATCCTTCTGCAGGCCCTGCTCCTTCACCCGGGGGCAGCCTAGATGTTTGCATGGATCAGAAGATTGCTTCCCAGCTGCCTGAGGCTCTGCCCGGAAGCAAGACAGGAATTGCACCAGCTGGAGGGGCCTTATCTCCAGGGGCTGCGAGGCTGGTCATAAAAGAAGAGAGAGGGTCTGTAGTTCAAAACCAGAACTCTAGGTTCTGTCCCTCGCAAGGGTGGGGAGTCTAGTAGTTAGCATGTGGGGGTGGGGGACTGGGAGCCAGGACTCCTGGGTTCTATCCCTGGCTCTGGGTGGGGGCTGGGAAGCAGGACTCCTGGGTTCCCTTCCTAAGGGGCCACGGCATGGTTTGGTGACTGTGTCCGATCCTCCCGGACTCCAGCTTTGCCTGGGCTGGGAAGGCAGGATCCTGCTGCGTCTCTGCCTGCCCCATGCCCGCCTGCAGCGGAGCTGTGAGGCATGAGTGCCGGGGTTATGAAACGCCCCGGAGAGGGGTTATGTAAGTAGTTCTGTGCCCGTGTTTGGATCCTGCGCCTGCCCAGCAGCGGGAGCCCAGGGTGACTCATTAGTACTGACCTGCTCAGCTGGGGGTGTCCAAGCTGCCCAGCATGGCTGGGGGCACCAGCCCCAATCTTAAAGGGCCAGCTGCCTTGGCCACGGTTGTGTCCCTAGTGCATGAAGTGAGGGCCTGGGGTGTTGGGCGCTGGATGTCAGCTTTGCTGCTCTTAGAGGGGAGTGGGGTCTAGGGGCTAGAGCAAGGGGGCAGCTAAGGGACCTTCTCCAGCCATCACTTGCAGTAGGTCCTTGGGCTGCCAGAGCAGACTCACCTCCCACCTCTTGTACTGGGAGTCATATCCCCCCCCCCCCCCCCCACAGCCCCTGGCTTTGCACAGACAAACAGGAAGTGGAGCAGCTGGGGCGGGCAGGCAGGGCCATGTGCCAGGGAGGGGCTGGGAGAGAAGTTGGTGGGGGAAGAGGAGGATTGAATCAGCCTGTAGCCAGGTGCTGCAGGGCCCAGAGGGGATAGTTGATGCATTTTGCTCTGGGCCAGGGCTGAGCTCTGCCAGGGAGCCCCTGGCCCACATGGTTCCCAGAGGGCAGGGCTGATTGCTGGCTGGGTGCTTAGCCAGACATGTGCTGGATTTGCTCCACAGGCCAGGAACCAGCCTGGGGGCAGCTCAACTCCCAGCCAGTCCCTCCCCACAGACAGCAGCAATCATCGCACTGCCCCCAGGGTCTTTCTTAGCTGGGTCACACCGTCCAGGGCAAAGGGATGGGGAATAGGGTCCAGAAGTCCTGCTTCCCCCTCCAGAGCCAGGGTGGGATCAAACCCAGGAGTCCTGGCTCCCAGCCACATCCCTGCTCTAACCACTAGACCCCACTCCCCCCCAGAGCCAGGGCTAGGACCCAGGAGTCCTGGCAGCCATATATTTCTGGGAAGGAGGGTTGCAAAACTCTGGAAAGTTGTAGTGGGCGCTTTGAAGATTCCTGGCTGGAGCAAGTGCATTGTTAGAGCTGTTTGCCTTGCCCCACCCCACCGAGAAACCAAACCTTGGAGGTGTTGACTCCTCCAGCAGCGCTGGCAGGGAAGGAAACCAGCAACAGGAGGGAGCTGAATGCCCCAGGCAGGAAAGGGGGCTGGGAGCTGAAGCCCTGGGCGCTCTTACAGCAAGGCCCAGGACTGCGAGCCAAGACGTGGTTTCTCTCCCCAGCTTGGGGAGGGGAGGAATTGGATCTGGGGGGTTGTGGGAGTGGGAAGCTGGAACCTGGGAACAGGAACCAGGAGTCCCCTACTCCACCTCCCTAGACCCCTTCTCCTTACTCCTCCCATGTGACCCCAAAGCCAGGAGTCCAGCCCCCCATCTGACCACTAGACCAGGGGTTCTCAACCAACTGTCATGACACATTAGTGTGTTGTGACACGAAGTTGTGTGTCACAGGGGGGTGGGTTCGGGCAGTGGGCTTTGCAGCATGGGGGGGGCGCTTTGGCAATGGCTTTTTGGCGACGGGGGGGGGCTTTTTCAGTGGCAGGGTGCCATGCTGCCAACCGTGTGGCACCAGAAAAAATGTTGAGGAGCACCAGACCCTGCTCCCCCCTATCTTCAATTCCCCCCTCGATCAGTTCTCTGCACCAGGCCCTCAGCTCCCACCGAAACCAGTGGCAGGATTGGACCTGCTGTGCTGTGTGTGGATGGGTTAGGTGCCAGTTACAGCCTAAACCCAGCGCAGCCACCCCCTCCTGAGGTGGGAAAGGAAGCCAGCAGCCCTGCCCAAGGGGGTCCTTCCCTTTCATCCTGCTGGCCCATGCAATCAAAGGCTGAGAGAGGGCAAAGGCCAGAGGGGTGGGCTGGGCACAGAGGTATTTAAACAGCAGCCAGGAGGAGGGGGGTCTTTTCAGGCAGCTACGAGTGCTCTTTGATTTCCTCCGCCTGCTGCTGGCTCCTAGGGCTCCCTGGGTCACCTGCCTAGCAGCCAGTTCCTTTCCCTTGGTTGCCTTCAGTTTAATTTCTCCTCCACCAGCATCCGGCTGCAGAGGCCCAGAAGATCCAGGCAAGGTCAGTGCACAGATGCCCACAACCCTCTGGGCTGGTGGGAATGAGGGTGGAAAGTCCCAATCCTACAAATGTTTATTAGGTGTATTACAGTAGCATCCAGGCTCCCTTTCCCGGTGAGGGATCAGAGAACTCCACTGTGCTGTGGGCTATACAGTATTAGGGGTATTACGGTAGCACCCAAGTGCCAGAGTTACCATTCAGGACCCCATTCTGCTAGATGCTGTATATTATTTATTAGGGGTATTACGGTAGCACCTCAATGTCCCAGTCATCCTCACTTTGTGCTGGATGCTGTATATTAGGGGTAATACGGTAGCACCTCAATGTCCCAGTCATCCTTCGTTTGTGCTGGATGCTGTATGTTATTTATTAGGGGTAATACGGTAGCACCTCAATGTCCCAGTCATCCTCCCTTTGTGCTGGATGCTGTATATTATTTATTAGGGGTAATACGGTAGCACCTCAATGTTCCAGTCATCCTCCCTTTGTGCTGGGTGCTGTATATTATTTATTAGGGCTAATACGGTAGCACTCAGCCATTAGCCCATCGTGCTGGGGTGCATGTAACTTACCTTTGTAACTTCACTCCTGCCTCCCCTCCTCCATCCCAGAAGTCACATAATTAGGAGTCCGGCACCGAAAAAAAATGTGGTATCTGCTTAAAAATCAGATGTTGTCTCACTGCAAATCCACACTCATTTGGGGCAGGTTTTTCCAGCCATCCAGTCGCTGGAGTTGACATTTTAAAGCTTTTTCCTGTAGCCAGCAGGGCTAGAAACTCAGTTTAAAGACAACAGAAGCCGTCTGGCATCACATGACTCTGGGAACTGAAGCTCTACAGAAAAAGAAATGTAAAAAGACCAAAGATCGGAAAAATTGTGGTTAAAACAATGAGACTTGGGGCAGGCGACTGATTTGAATTGTGTAGAATGTGAGGACAGGGTGGATAATGTCCCAATTCAGGGCTGACTATTAAATTAATTAATGGACTCACAGAGATGAAAGGCCAGACGGGACAATGAAATTACCTGGTCTGACCTCCTGTCCTGCAGATAACCTTTGATACGTGGAAACGGTCCCAGTATTTCAGTCAGTCATTTAATGGGGCGTTTTTAGGCGCTGAGTGAGGTTGTCGAGCGGATTTCATTATAGTTAACCAGAGCGTCTATTAGAATATTTTGGTTAGCCCCGTTTTTCATCATCACCCTTTAATGGCTGCAATGTGCTAGTTTCTGATGGGTGCTGGTCTAGTGTAGCTAGGACTCGATATTTGGACGGGCTTCCTAATGGCCAGTGGAGGGGCTGGGAATGTTAATAGCCACTTGAATTCTTGCTGGAAATCTTAGTTCCTTGAAGCTTTACAGTTTTCTCACTTTAACTCCCATCCAGACACATTTTGTGATGCCTCTTTGTGGATAGGGGCTTAAATGGGGGGGCGGGACTGTTGGGTTCTAGTCCCAGCTCTGGGGAGGGAGCGGGGTCTAGTGGTTAGGGCTGGGGGGAATGGGGATCAGGACTCCTGGGTTCTCTCGCCAGCTCTGGGAGGGGGATTAGAGTCATCTAGTTGTTAGAGTAGGAGACTGGGAGCAGTGGATAGAACCCAGGAGTCCTGGCTCCCAGCTGCCACCCTACTCCACCCTCCCATCCTAACCCACTGAAACCCCCTCCTCTCCCAGAACCGGGTCTGGAGTCCAGAAATCCCGGCTTTAGGAGTGTGATCTAGAGTTCAGAGAGAGGTGGCTAGAGGGTGAGTTCCCCACTGCCAGCATACACCACTCTACAGAGCTGCTTAGCTCTACTGAAAAAAGAAGGAATGGTTTTTTAAAAACTTCTTTGCCCGAAGGAAATAAAGACAGGTACTTTTTAATAACCATGCAGGCAAGCAAAGCCGTCACCACATCCTCTTATATTTTCCCCAGCTCATTCTCATTCCACTTGTCTGCTTTGTTCTCTCTCTCTGCCCTCTATTTAATCCACTTTCTTGATTTCAGTTTGAGTGGCTGGAATCCTCCATCCTGGATAACCAACCCGCAGAACTTGGCTCACACCAGATTTTGCCAGAGGGATGTTAGGGAGGATAAAGGTGTGGCTCGCATATCAAATTCCCTTGAGTCAATCTTGCCCCTGCATTTTTCTTTTTGTCAATATCAGTCCTCCAACATGCTGTGGCCCTGGCTTACCCAAACCATCAGATAACAGAGTTGGCTTTTTCACGGCCGACTTATCTAAAAATAGGGACTGGCCTTAAAATCTCCATCTACCCGCCCGCCCCAGCGCAAAGGAACGTTCTGGGCTCCTTGCGAAAGGAAGACAAACAGGAGGAGCGGGTGGCGTCTTGTGAGTTGATGGGCCATGTGGAATTTCTTTCTGCAAAAGGCTTTCAAATCTTGGGGGCAGTGCCTGGTGAAGCAGGCTGGGGACCGTAATTAGCCGACTTATTGGGGTGTTCAGAATTGGGGCCTGGTCAGAAAGCCTGGCTGGGATTGGCAGATTTCACCTGGGTTGATTTTTTTACTTGCAGGAAAACAACTGGGGAGGGGGAATGAGTTACCTGGGGGGGGTCTCGTCTCTTTAGGGACTGGGGGCTGGAACAGTTTGTACAGTGGGGGTGCTGAGAGCCTTTGAGCCGAACTGCAAACCTGGTTATCACAGAAACCATTCAAGCCAGTGGGTTCAGCCAGTGGTTAAAGTAAGGGGGAACGCACCGGAACGCAGTTCTGGGGCCCACAAATTTGAGGCGCCAGAGTTCCAGGGGCCCTAAAAATAGAAAAATCCGGCAGAACGCATGTTCCCCCCTGCCCTGGCTGCTGGCAGGTCCTACGCCCCACCATTGTTAATCACAACACTTCTTGTGTGATGCAGCGTTTGCTAGTGTGTGACAATAATTGCTATAGACATAAACGCCATATAAAATTATAAATATTTTTATGGAGCAATAACCTGTGCATGTGCTACTGAGAAGTGGTTGCAAATTCCTACCTGGGCTGGGGCCGCACATGCATGAAGGGGGCCCAGACAATACGGGAAGGGGGCCCGGAGATTAGGAGGGTTCCGGGGCCCGTCCAATTATACTTGACGTCTTGATTTCTGTGACCCCAGCTGGGAATTGGAGTAACCACATTAGAGTAAAGGAACTGGGAGTCTGGAGTTCGCCACAGAGGTGAAACCAGCCAGGGGCTCATCCACCCCATGTTGCTCTGCCTGTGATGAACCTCTTCATTTTTGGGGTGTTTCTTAAGGCTCCCCAGCCACTGATTTGTTCTGGCATGAAAGCCAAGTTTCAGCCTTCATCGTTGCTGATTATCATTGATAAGATAAAGCGAGTGTGGCTGAAAAGGTTCTTTTTCTGGATCCGGGTCTAATGATTGGCATCGCTCAAAAGGATCTCATGATTTTCACGCTGATCTCTTGATTTTTGTGTGTTTCTGAAGGCTTGTGTGTTTGTGTGTGTGTTTCTGAAGGCTTCAGCTTAGCTGTGTAGCTCCTGATCTGGGCATATTTAAATGTGATCCAAGTTAGTTCCTCATCCAGGCAAGGTAAAGCGCCCCCCCTTCCCCTGCATGGCGTGGATCAACCCCCTTCTGGCACCAGCCGTAAGCAAACCAACCAGCTGACTGCATCTGTGCCCTGGGATCAGAGGCAAAAGGAAACGGGTCTCCAGAGTGTGTTGGGAGCTGAATATTACATGTGCCTGCTCCCAGCTGGAGGGACTGGGGTGGGGGACGCTGGAGGGAGTGTGGGGGGCTGTCCGATGTGTCCATCGTGGTCTGTCTCTGCAGGGCCTGTGTTCCCCAGGCTGTCCCACCATGACTGTCACTTACACGGCTCGCGTGGCCAACGCCCGCTTTGGGGGCTTCTACAAACTGCTACTGCTCTGGCGTGGGAGCATCTACAAGTTGCTGTACAAGGAGTTCCTGGCCTTCTTCGCCACCTACCTGGGGCTCAGCCTGACCTACCGGTGAGGACCTGGGGGGTTGGGGGGGGGGGGAGCCCTTTGCACACACGTGTGCATGGCCTTGGCTTTTTGCTAACATGTCTCTACCCTGGGCCCCTTGTGTGAGTGTGCAGGCCCCTTGCGTAAGTGCTTGTGGCTCTTTGCACATGCATGCACATGTGTGTGAGGGGAGGCTGTTCCTGGCTCCTCGCACCTTTGTGGGCTGTGCTCTTGTGGGGGGGGAGGGGCGTGTGATGCTTTGCACCTCTGCGTGGACGTCCCCTCCCTTCGCACAGTCTGTGCACCGGGTCCTCGGCTCGAGTGTGGGAAATCCATGGGCGAGGGCACCAACCTTCTTGCACGTCTCTCCTCCCTCTGGGCTGATTTGCATCCGCAGCTTCGTTCTGGCCGAGGATCAGAAACGCTACTTTGAGAAACTGGTGATTTACTGCGACAACTACGCGAACCTCATCCCCGTCTCCTTCGTGCTGGGTAAGAGCCTGGGACCCCCACAGCCCCCTGCCCCTCATCCTGGGACCACCAGTCCCACCCGCTGCCCCTGTCCCGGTGTCCTTCAAACTGGGTTAGAGCCTGAGGGCTCCCCTGTTCCCCATTCACTCTGTGTAGGAGCTGGAGACCCCCCCATCTCTCTCCCTTCCTAGCCCTCCCATAGGGCAGGCAGGCAGGCAGGCACTATCGAGTGCATGGGCCCCATTGGATCCCTCCCTCCCTCCCTGTGAAAAGGGGCAGGCGCAGCTAACTCACAAGAGAAAGACCAGCCATGGGTTCGAATCTCGCTTGAGGCGACTGGGACCCTCCAGCTGAAGAGGGTGTGATAGCGACTCCTGCTGGGGAAACGGCACGAAGTGAGCCCGCCCCTGCCCCATTGGACTCCATTGACCTGCCTCCATTTGAGGCTTGTCTTCTCCCGCATCGCCCCAGACAGGGCTGGGGGTCAGGACTCCGGGGTTCCATGGCCGGCTCTACCCTCAGCCCTGTGCTGGCCTCTTTTCCTGCAGGCTTCTACGTCACACTGGTGGTGAACCGCTGGTGGAGGCAGTATACATGCATTCCCATGCCCGACCGCCTCATGTGCGCCATCTCGGGCAACGTGCACGGCGGGGACGAGCGAGGCCGGCTCTACCGGCGCACCCTGATGCGCTACAGCAGCCTCTCGGCTGTGCTCATCCTGCGCTCCGTCAGCACCGCCGTCTTCAAGAGGTTCCCCACCATCGACCACGTGGTGGAGGCAGGTGTGCGCCGGGGAACGGGAGTTCTGTCCTTCTCCCTAAATCCCACCCGCTCGTTCGGTTGCATCTCGCTTTTGCCTTCACTGCTTGATCAAAACCATGGCATGGCCATGCAGCCGTTAAACAGCCCCGGTGCCCCACCCCAGAGGTGGCTGCATCTCAGTGCCAGGAGAGGGGTTCCTGTATAAATGGCCCCCATGTCCCACCCCAGAGATAGCTGCATGTCAGCACCGGCCAATGGATTCCAGAGTAGAATCTGTTTAAAGAGTGGAGGGGGTGTCCTGGGGGGCAGGCAAAAGGGGCACCTAGGGGGTGTGGTGGAAATCGCTCCTCTCCACTTTGTGCCCAGCGCCAGGGGTTAGCCCTCTGTGCCTCTCCTGCTCCAAGTAGTTTGTTACCAACTGCACATGGAGGAGCCAGCGAGGTGGCTGGACATAGGTTTGGTTCTTGGCCCGGGCCGTAGGGGGACAGCTGGGTAACAGTTTCCTCTCGCCTGCAGGCTTCATGACCCGTGAGGAGCGTAAGAAATACGAGAACCTGAGCTCGTCCTACAATAAATACTGGATTCCCTGCATCTGGTTCACCAACCTGGTGGCCCAGGCTCGCAAAGAGGGACGCGTCCGGGACGACTGTGCCCTCAAGCTGCTCATGGAGGTGGGTGAGGACCTGGCTGGGGACGCCTAGGTTCTGTGCCCTCCTCGGGATGGGGCACAGGAGCCCCGGATGGCTGGATTTTTGTCTCACTGCCCAGTTTGTGCCAAGGGCTCCCTTTTGTCCCAGCTGGTTTGAATCCAGCCCCTAGTGGTGAAGGGTAAATCCATTCCCCCATCTGCTGGGTAATGAGTTTGCTGGGTCTCCGCTCAGTTCCCAGCTGGGTGTGTCCTATCAGACTGAGCCCCCTGCCCACCCTCAGTGGGGGCCAGCTCCTGGGCAATGGTGGGGTCTTTCTGCTGGGCTGGGGGTGTTTCCTGGGTTGCCCCCAGTCTGTCCCTTGGGATCTGCCCCTTCCCTGGTGTGAAATTGCCCCCTTTTGCCCCATCCAGGAACTGAATCACTTCCGTGCGAACTGCAGCATGTTGTTCCACTATGACTGGATCAGTGTTCCCCTCGTCTACACGCAGGTGAGCGCTAGATGCCCCCCCACCCCCCACCCCCACTGACAGTCACACCGGGGCTCAAGGTGGGTAGGAAGCCCAGGGGAAGGATTCTGGAGCTGGGGGCCCCAGACTCTGGGTTTCTGGGGATAGGGGGCCCAGGCTCTGGGGTTCTGGAGTTGGAGGGCCTGGACGCTGGGGTTCTGGAGTTGGGGGCCCCAGATGCTGGGGTTCTAGGGCTGGGGGGGCCAGACTGTGGGGTTGGGGGAGCCCAGATGCCAGGAATCTGGACCCACCGCTGCCCTGACTCTCTGCGTTGGGTCCCCCCAGGTGGTGACAATCGCCGTGTACAGCTTCTTCGTGGCCTGTCTGATCGGGCGCCAGTTCCTGGACCCAGCTCAGGGCTACGAGGGCCACGACCTGGACCTGTGTGTGCCGGTCTTCACGCTGCTGCAGTTCTTCTTCTACGTGGGCTGGCTCAAGGTGGCTGCATCTGGGAGGGCTGGTCTCTGGCAGCTGCCTGGCAGGGCTCCAGTCTGGGGCTGGCAGAGGGGGTGGGGAAGGTCCCAGGTGGGGAGCAGGGGAGCTGTGGTATTGGGGGGGGGCTGGCAGAGGGTGAGCAGGATAATGGGATACAATGGAGGTGGGGAGAACGGTGGTACTGGGGGGAGGGCCAGGCCTGGCACGGAGGAGGGGCTGGGGCTGCCCCCGACTGAGCCACGCTCCCCCCAGGTGGCCGAACAGCTGATCAACCCCTTTGGGGAGGACGACGACGACTTCGAAACCAACCTGCTGATCGACCGCAATTTCCAGGTACCCCCCCCCCACCGCTCAGTGCACCCGCCCCAGGGCCTGCAGCCCCCCCACCAAACTTTGTCCAGCACCAGCTCCTGTGGTCAGCCTGCAGCAGAGTTGGGAGAGAACCCAGGAGTCCTGACCCCAGCCCCCTTGCTCTAACCACTGCACCCCACTCCCCTCCCAGAGCTGGGCTAGAGCCCAGGCATGCTGCCGTCCCCTCCCGCCCAGCACGGTACCTCCTTGCCCCCCAGGTCTCCATGATGGCGGTGGACGAGATGTACGATGACCTGCCGCTGCTGGAGAAGGACCGGTACTGGGACGCCTCCAACCCCCGCGCCCCCTACACGGCAGCCACGGTCTTCCTGCTGCATCACCCGTCCTTCCAGGGCTCCACCTTCGACATCACGTAAGCCCTGTCTGCGGGATGGGGACCCTATGGGGGTGTGGACCAGAGTGCCCCCCCCATGGCTATGCTGCTGACACTTGGGCCCCTGCTGAGGAATGATGGGCTGGTTACAATGCAGCCCCTGCCGGAAACTTGCAAATTTCTGGTACTCCCACCCCAGAGGTGGCTGCATCTCAGCACTGGATGAGAGCTCAGTGGCCGTGCTCTGCCCCAGAGGTGGCTGCATCACACTCCCCATTCTCTCCATTGCAGGCTGCCTAAGGAGGAGATGCAGTTCCAGCCGCTGGAGGAGATTGAGGAGGGGCTGGAGCTGAGCCACCCTGTCCCCCTGCACCTCCTGAACCGGCTGCTGGCCCCAGGGACTGCCCCGGGCAGCTTCGGCCGGCGCCTCTCCCTGCTGCGCCGCAAGAACAGCTGTGTCTCCGAGGCCTCCACTTCCTACAGCTGTCTGTGCCAGGACACGCAAAGCACAGACTGCGGCTGCGAGCCCCGTGGCCCCCGCTTGCCTCTCAGTGAGGCCCCCTTTGCTGTGGAGCAGCAGGCTTGGGAGGGGGGCGAGGACGCCGGCCATGGGGTCCCAAACAGCCACCAGGAGGTCTGGGCGGAGGAGTCCGACCTTGCCCAGCGATCCCAGGTCTCCCTGCTTAACCCCGATGGTGCCATCCCAGTGGCTGGCGGCTTCCCACCATCACAGGATGTGGCCCCCCTTGTGGACACATCCGTGGCCCGGGACGTGCCCTTCTTCCTGCAGCCTGGAGACGCCCAGGAGCCCTCCAGCAGGAGTGGCCCCCTCAGAGCCGGCTTCCCCCTCTGGCTGCAGAACCCCATCAATGAGGAGACGACGGCGTGAGTGCTGCTGCATGGAGTTTCAGCCACGGACTCTGGCGGGGGGCACACCAACCCCCCCCCACCTGTCCTGTAGATGATGGGGGCAGCTCAATAGGACTGAGTGCTGGCTGGCGCTGGGCCTGGGGCGGCTGAGTCGAGCCCACATCCCCAGCGCCTGCACCCCAGCCCCCTTCCCACCTCAACGCATCTCAAGGTGGTGCCCCTGTGGGGCCAAGCTCTAGGTTCTGCCCCATCAACTCACTCCTCCCCCTCGCCTGTAATCCACGGTACAGCTCAGCCCTGTGTAAATCCCACCCTCTGGGAGGCTGGGGTGAGCAGGGAGCAAGTGTGAAAAAGCAGGACAGGGGGAGGTGGGGGGGAAGAAGGGGGCTGAACTGCATGTTTGACAACAGCCCAAATTGTGGGATGGTCTGGTTAGAGGGGAGAGAAATGGATCCAGCCCCCTGTCTGCCTGTGTTGCCTTCTTAAAAGATCCTTTTATTAAACAGCTCTGGTGTCTTGTGCCAAGGGGAAGATTTGCTTGGTGGGAACAGCTCTTTGCCTCAGTTTCCCCACTGGAAAGCGCTCATGCGAGCTGCTGCTGGCTTGTGCTCCCTGCCGGTGCAGGGACTGCTCTGCTCACTGCGAGTTTAGCTCACGTTTAAAAGAAAACAGGCCGGCTTCAGGGGGAGCCAGCAGCAAAGGTGAGCTGAGCCAGGGGCCGTGAGTAAAGGTATTTTGGCACCCAGCTGGGGCCGCCTACTGGTAGGCCAGGGCCCCTGGCCACTCTTCCATCACCAAGGCCTCTGGCCCTTTCGTTCCCATCCATGTAATGAGTGTGGGGTACAGATGCCACAAAAGATGCACTCAGCCACGCAGCAGGCGGTGAATTCTCAAGGGGGACAGGGCTGGGGTTCTGGGCTCCCACGGGCTGCAGTTCTTAAGCCAAGGCTGACCCTTGTGCGCTGTAGGGTTCTGGGCCCTACCCTGGTACACCTAATAATCCACACAGGCCTGCTCCCGGCCCCCAGCTACCCTAATACCCAGCCCCATGAGACACTGCTCCCTGCAGCTGTGGTAAATCCCCCACTACTACATGGGTCCTACTCCCAGACCCCAGGGGACAGCGCAGGAGATTTTTGAGAGTCAGGAAACAGCCCAAGGAACGATTCTAGCAGCTTTATTGGTAGTGTAGAGATTACAGAGAGCAGCCAAGTTCCCCCACTTGTCGCTGCAGGCTGCCCTCGCGTAGAAAAATAAGACAGGAGCCTGACCCCCAACGACGCCTCAGCCCCCTTCCCCCGTCAGTTTTACAAAATATTCAGTTTGCGTCTAAAAGCCTATTTGACTAAAATCATATTCTGACACAAGAAGAAATAAAAGGGAGGGGGCCCCTCTGGCACCTGGAGCCAGGCCCCCACCCAGGACTTAGAAATAAAACAACCCACTAAAATCTACACAGAGTAGAGGTAAAAGTACAAACAGACCCCTTGAAAACCAAAAAGACGCAGACTCGAGCCAGCTGGGGAGCCGAGACAAACCCACAGTGGCGGGAAGAAGGGGCTGAAGGGGGCAAACGCTGCCCCCTTGCCCCAGGCTGCAGTGAACGTCTCCTTTCTGGTGCCTTTAGCCCCTTGCCCTGCTGGTAAGTTCTGTTCTAGGGCCGGGAACGGGGCTCCTGGCCCGTCCCAGGTAAAGCTCGGGTGTCGATACACAGCACTTGGAAACTCACGAGACAGGGACGTCTTGGTGGGGTGAGACGGGGGGAAGCCAGGTGGCTGGCATGGGGCACCAAAGGGGGCAGACCCCAGCCCCAAGGCTGGGAGCCACCTCTGCACACATGGGAACTTGCACAGCCCCCAACACGCCCACGGGACCAGCCAGGAGCGGTGGTGCGGGCAGAGGCCACCCCAGCATTCACTGCCCTCAGCCCCACACACCCAACAGGACTCCACCTTTGGGGGGCACATAACCGTCTCATTGTATGCACCCCAACCCTGAGCCAATACGCCCTCCACGGCACCCAGTGCCCCTCTGGAGGGGCTCCCGTGCTGGGGGAGCCTGGCTAAGAAGGGGTTACAATTCAGGGACCTGGGGGGGGGATGCCAGGCCCCCCGCCCCCCCTCAGCTCACATGCTCGTGCTGAAAGCAACCAGCCCGGGGGGGGGGGGGGGGGGTAAATCCCCCTTCCCACCCGGGCATCAGGGGCACCAGCCAACACGTGTCACTAGGGCCTGACTGACAGACGGGGTAAGTGGCGTCTGGCACGGACCAGGCTGGGTGGGGAATGAGGCAGGAGAGACCCAGGGGCCGGGTCTCACCCCCCATAGTAGTGCAAAGCCGGGAGGTCCGGCCGAGCGCCGCAGTCAGTGGGGCAGGGGGGGCTTGTCTCCGTACTTGGCCAACAAGGGCTGGGTCCGCGCCAGGTGCCCCCTGCGGGCGTTGGTGGCCAGACGCTGCTGGGCCAGGAAGGACTGGGCGTTGCTGGAGGTGGCCGATCGCTCCTCCGTGGCTTGCTGGTGGAGTGCCATGCCCTGCAAGAGGAGGGGGCAGGCTGGTCAGCGTGGGGCGCACAGGGAGTGCCTGCCCCATGGACAGCCAGCCCAGAGCTTGGCCCTCACTCCCCCCATCCCCCACACTGGGAGGCCAGAGTCTCCTCCATCCTGCCCCAAGGTCTGGCCCGGCCGGGGCGCGTGGGATCAAGCTGGTTTCCCCCCCCCCCCCCCCCGCCGGGCCCCCGCGGGGGGGGGGCCGGGACCCCCCCCCCCCCCCCCGCCCGCCCGCCCACTGCTCACCGTGTTGTACCAGGCACTAATGATTAACTTCTCTTCCAGCTCCCGCTGGGACCTCGTTTTCTCGAAGCTGGTCTGATGGGGGGAGACAGGGATTAGGGGGAGGCAGAGCCAGGCCAGCCCCTGGGGCGCTCTCCCTCCCTCCCCCGCTGTGTCTCCCAGAGACGTCCTAGATCCTTTGGCTTGAGGCCAGGCCTGGGGGTTGCTCAGACCTTGGGGGCAGAGAAGAGCTGCCACATGGAGTGGATGGGGGAGCCAACCCCTGCCCCCACCCCAGGCTACCCAGACAATCCAGCCGGGACAGCACCATGGCTGGTCTGGGCTCTTGGCCGTGGCCACAGCGACCCCCCCAACCCCATGCCCGGCCGGGGCTGGGTCCCTCCCACTGGCCTGGAGGGCTCAGCCCAGCTGCTGGGAGTGGGGGGGGGGAGCAATGCAGAGTCAGACCCTCATCCCCACCTGGCAGCTTCTAACACCAAGGACTCAGCTGGCCAGGAAAGAGCCCCGCCGCCCTCCCCATGCCCAGAGGGTCCTTCCCAGTCGGCCCTCACCTTCCATGCTGGGGAGAATGTAGGGTTTGTTGGGGCCGCCAAGGTCCATCCCAGTCCCCCAGCATGGGCAGAGAAGAGGTGGGGCCACAGGCTGACCCCCCGCTGACCCCAGCATGTGCCCCCCAGGCTGCAGAGACGATGAGGCCCCCCCCGCCCAGGAGAAAAGGCTACTGAGCCCACACAAAGCATCACCTGGCAGTGCCAAGGGGGTCGGGGGGGAATCCCCCAGGCTAGTTACCCTCCCCCACCCCAATGGCGGTCTGGCCTCACCTCCAGGTGATGGATCTTCACCTCCTTCTCTTGCAGTTGGTTCTTCAAGGCCTGGATCTCTGGGGGTGGCTTGAGCGGCTGCTGTTTGGGGTGCAGGGTCTTGATGACCTGGAAGAATGCAGCCGGGGACATTGCTGGGGACATTGCCGGGGACACCCCCTCCCTGCCCGCCTGACCAGCCAGGGGAGACCCCACCTGTAGCTGTACCAGGGCTGCAGAGCGTCCCTGCCCCCACCCCCAGCAACGCCCTTTGGTGGGAGATGCAGGGACCCTGGCCCCCAGCCTGGCCATGGCCACTCCTGAGCACCCCAAAACTTTCCTAGCCCCTTCCCCAACCCAAAGCCCCTGTGGCCCCACCCCTCCCACTAGTGCTGCCCCCCGTCCAGCTCACAGTGCAGGCCTTGTCCATGTAGCGTTTGTAGCGTTCCTCCATGGCCCTCATGTCCTCGTCCTTCTTCTTCAGGCTCTGCTGCAACTCATCGATCTTCCGGGCAGCTGGGGGGGGGGGGGGAAAGAGGGGCTCCACGTGAACATCCCTCCTGCCCCCAGCTGCTTCCCATGGGGAGGGGACAAGCCGTGGGAGAGAGCGATTCCCCAGTCGCCCCTGCAATCTGTACCGGAGCCGCCGTTCCCCCCGCCCCTGTGCGTCTACCCCCTCACTTGTGCTGTCCACTCTTGGCTCCAGGCCGTCCATGTACTCCTTCTTCTTCTGCAGTTCCGAGTGCGCCTCGTGCAGCTTCTCCCTGTGGGGGGGGGGGGGGGAAAAGACAAGGGCTGTCAGCTGCCCCACAAGGAACGCCCCCCCCCCACCGAGATCCCAACTCAGCCTTGGCACGTTGGCCCAGCTACCAAAGGATCAGGTTCCCTGTCCCCAAATCTCTCCGCTCTCCTTGGAGCTGGCTGAGACCTGCTCCCCCCAGCACCCCATGGGGACAGATCACCACGCTGTAGGTGTGTCCTACGGCAGCTGCTGGGCCTGGGAACCTTGGTCTCCCCCCCACGTAACAGCAATACAACTTACAGGTGCTCTTCCAGCTTCCTCTTCAACAGGCAGGACTAGGGAGGAAGAGGAGGAAAGGGTGAAGGCCAGGAGGTCACACCATGTGCTAGCCACCCATGTTTGGAGCAGTTGGGAGCTTCCGCAGCAGCCAGGCCCCCTCCCTTTCCTGGAGATCTTTGGAAGCAGCTGAGCTGGGGAGATGGCGTCACCAAGTGTCTCAGACTAACCGGCTGGGTCCTTGCCCGTCTCACTACCAGCCTTGTTCAGCTTACCAGGGGCTGGCACAGACATGGGCCAGTCTATGCCAGCTGCGGGGAGGGAATCTCAATTTAATTCCCCAGCAATGGATATTCCCCCAACCATGGTGAGTCATCCTACCAGCCTGATCCCCATTTGTCTAGCTTGGAGCCTCCATCCAGGGGCTCAGGAGGACACGGCGCATTGCAGGTTTCACCTCAGCATCTATTCAGCGGCCGAGAACCTCAGCAGGGAGGGATCCGCAAGCTCAGGGAGAGAGTTAAGCTGTGATTTTTTTTTTGGACAAGCGCTTCCATTTATAGTTAGGCTCAGAAGAATTCCATACGTTTCGGCAGACCTCAGTAAAAATGTCAGATTCTCTGGACACACCCGCCCAGAGGGAACGCTGAGAACAATCCACGTACGGATGGGCCAAGGAAGAGAAATGGTGCCTGAGAATGTGTTCGAATGGGACTTGAGGGCATTTTTTGTGGGGATTGTGACAGGGAGAAGTTGTGTCCTCAAGCATTAGCTCTTTGAATCACGGAATAATTTGCTGCTGCGGAATAATTTGGTCTCACCCCTCGCCTGCTTTAACTGTCAAAAGTTAAATTGACAAAAAGTGCCTAACAATAAAGCACATCGCCCACTGAAATGACAAGAACCTAAGGAGAGCATCCGCCAAGCCTGTTTATAAACCTGCGCTTGTAACACAGCTCCGGGCCTAGAACAGGCTGGATGCACAGAAACCCTTTCACGTACAGCTCCGTGTCCCGTACAGATATCCCCCAGTGGGCAAATGAAGCAGCCAGGCAGTGTTTTGGGGAGGGAGGACAGGGTGTCCCCCAACTCAAGACACCTTCAAGTCCCTCCATTCTCATTTCCCTAGAACCCAGGTGTCTTGGGTCGGGCCCCCAGACTCCCACCCTCCCAAGAGGAGAAATGAAGACCGAGAAGCAAGGTTGATTTTAAGGAGCCAGCGGGTTAGACCAGCCGGTTGGTACTTACAATGGCCTGCAGGGGTAGGGGGACAATCAGCCAGCGAGACAGAGAGCGGGTGGGGAAGAGAGAGAGGTGTTAGCGTGATCACGGCACAGAGCGGGGACCGGGGCACACAGAAGTCACCCCCCGCTGGGGCAATGCTGCAGGGTGGAGGAGGTGGCTAGAGGATAATAGAGCAGGTGGGGTCCCATTCCCCCCCAGGGTACCCCAAGAGCGCAAGGGGCTCTCCCTCCCCAGAATGAGATGTCAGGAGAGGTTGGACACCTTCCCAGCCACCTCCTCCCCCATCACACACAGATCTCCAGCCCCACTCTCTCACGACCCCACCGTCTGAGGCAGACCCACACTAGAACACACCAGCTGCTCCAAGGCAAGTGCAGCCCTGCCCCACACCCAGTCCGAGCCACAACAGGGGCAGCAACGCAGGAGACCTTGTCACAAGCTCTCCTGTTTGGCTGGGTGACTCGGGAGGCAGAAGGGTGCAGCCCCCCGGATACCCTAGGCTGAACAGAACAAGCCGGTAGCTGCTCCCAAAGCGACGGCATGGGAAAGGGGCAGATCGAGGGGGAATGAAGCCGATCGGTCGTGGCAGGGGGATGCGCGCCCGGGCGCTGCCAATCCAGAACCTGCTCCCAGCAGGTGGCTCAGGGCCGCAGGGCGACGGGGCAGAGGTCAGGGAAGACCATGCAGAGCCCATCCTCGGCCAGACTCACATCCTCCGCCTTGCTGCCCTGCTCCTGCAGGCCCTTCTGGAGCTCCTCCACCTGGGCCTTCAGCTCCCGGATCTGCTGCTGGTACAACCTGCAGAGGGAGGAAGAAAGGAGGGACGTTAGACAGGAGGCCGGTGGGTATCGATGGCAGACTGGACTGGGACCCTCCCACAGGGCTGAGGCTCCCACGCCCATTTGCTGGCTGAGCAGCAGCCAGAAACCACTCTGGGCCCTCAGGTGAGATGAGTTTGGGGAGGTCTCAGCCTAGTTAGATCAGCTTAGCCCAGCCTCCCCCACCTCTTACCTCTCCTGGCTCTCCAGCCGGTTCTTGGCCCGGTTGGATTCCTCCAGCTGACCCTGCAGCTCAGCCAGCTGCAGCTGGTACGTCGACTCCTGCACGCACAGCATCTTGTTCTCCTGCTGTAGGCGCATGATGGTCTCCCTGGGGTCAGGGAGACGGGTGGGGGTCAGGAGGGCCGATGGCCCAGGGTCCCGCCAATCAGCTCACCGGGGAGACCTTCTGGGGCACCTGCCGCAGCAGCGTCTCACCGGAACGCCCAGGTGTGGGGCAGCCCCAAGGGATCACAAGTCCCAGCATGCTGTGTTTCACTCCAGGGGCCAATTTCCTACTTGGGTTGAGACACAGCAATGCATGCTGGGACCTGCAGTTCCCCAGGGGCTGCAGCTTGTCATTTGGCAGCAGCTACAAGCCACAGGCCTCTGCAGCACGGGCTGGGGAGGCTGCAGAAGCTAATTCAGCCAGCCCGGGCTACGCTTTGGGATCGATCCAGCAGCCCACAGGGGGCAGCAGATGGGGCACATTCTGCCAGCCCTGGGGCAGGCTGGTAACATGGCTGGGAGACCCCTAGCTAAGGTGGGAGGCATGGGAGCCCCGCTGAGGGCAACAGATGTCCTGGCCCTGCCTTGCTGGGCTGCAATTGTGCCCCTGGGCTGGGCAGATGCTGCCCACCTGCAGCGCATTGCCCCCCCCCCCAACCCAAAGAGCCACCCCCCTGAGGAATTTAACTCCTTCACTCCTGGCTGCAGGCAGCAGGCAACAGCTCATGCGCCGACAGGCGGGAGCAGAGACTCACACCAAAGGGCAGCCCGTACGGTGGCCTGGGGTGTCAACACACACACACACACACACACACACCACCCACCTCTATCCGGACCGCTGCGGAGCGGGAACTTACTTGAGTTCAGCCGGCAAGATCTCAGCTGCCAGATTGTCCATGGAAGAAACAGCTCCATCCAACAAGACATCTGCAAGAGGAAGGGGGTGTGAGGAGGTGCGTGGAGAAGCAGCCCTGACTCACCGGATCTCTACTGGCCCCGAGCAGTGGGGGGAAATTCTCCTCTGCCCCCTGCCGGGGTTGGGATGACAGAGATACCTGACTAGAGGGTAAACCAGCAATCTCCTGGGCTGCACCAGTGGCAGAGCCAGAGATTTCCAGTGGTGGTAATGGGCTCGACGGAGCTGGAGCAGCGTCCCTTGTTCCACAGGAGAAAGCTGAGCCCAGGACCTGACAGTCTGTTATCCTGCCTGCTGCAGCGGCTTTGGGAAAGGAATAGGAATGCACCCCCTGCCCTGCAGAGAGTTTGGTTATCTGGCTTATGTGGGGCAGGGCCTCCTTCCTAGCATTCCCCCAGCCCCAGTTGCATTGGGGGATCACTTAGGAATGAGACATGGCCTGTATTGAAGCCTGTGAGAATGTACTCTTCCCCCCCAAAGTCCTTGGTGTCAGTAACTTGTGGCAGCAAATTCAAGAGATTCTGTATCCCAGTTAGTAACATCAATTCGAGCAGATCTGAAAACGGGCTCCTTGCCCCACAGAAAAAGTTTCACCTAGAATAAGGATTTCAAGGGATTTGGCCAAAGTATTTCAGACTTGGAAGCGACACTGCAGTGCCTCATGGGAGTTGTAGTTCAGGTGCCGTGCACTCCCATCCTCCTCTCTGGGCCAGAATCCCTGATGTGACTGCATATCCCATGATGCAACACCACCTGCCCCAGCAAGATGAGATCATGGTGCATCATGGGGAAGTTAAGCTGGCTGGAGAGCCCAGCCCATGGAGGAAACAGAACTATACCTATGTGTCCTCATTCTTCTCTATGGGCTGGATTCCACAGTTGCCTGGCCCTTATCTCCCATGATGCATCACAACCTCATCTCATGGAGAAGACAGGTGAGTGCATCATGGGAGATGTAGTTCAGCCAAGGAGCTTGGCCCATAGAGAAGAATGAGGAAATGAGGGTTGGTTCTGCTTTGAGCATGAGGTTGGACTAGAGGACCTCCTGAGCTCCCTTCCAACCCCCATCTTCTGTGCGGAAACAAAACTTCGCCTCCCACAAAGCACCACGGTGGCACAGCCAATCTGCCTGTTTTGACTGAAATATACAATTTGCCCACGGAAAGGAGACGCATGTCATGGAACAAGTTCATTTTGCCAAAGCGCTGATTCTCCAGATAAAACAAGTTGACCGAAAAATTTTGACCAGTCCCATAACAGACACGCCAGGCAACAGGGAGTCAGATGGACATTGCCAAGCTCCATTCTCATACCCAGCCAACGAAACAGAGCCTGACTGTTCCCAACTGGAACAAATGGTGCTGAGGAGTGAATCAAGGTGGACGTGCTTGGCCTGAGTCAGCCGACGCGTCGTGGAGTGTAAAGTTCAACTCCAAGGCTGCTGCAAGCTTGTGGATGATAACGCAGCTCGCAGTCAAGGGGGGGGAGATAAAAGATTCACCGTGTTGTCAGCTAATTCAGTTACAGATTCCCACCCAGGGAGCGGAACATTTTAATCCCAAACATTGCTGAGTCATCTGGAAAGGCAGCTTCCAACCAAGGCCTTGACTGTCCCTGGATTTACTCCAGATCTCAGCTAATTCCTTCAGTCTGGGCCAGCTGGTGTCAGGAGACCAGGAAGGCCTCTTAATTATCATCAGTACCTGGGGTGGCAGGTTTGGTTGGAGTGAGAGGTAAAGCAAGAGGTATCACAGCTTTTTAAACATCGAACCGATGGCCGAGAGGCTCAGATCATTCATTTGTAGGTGCTCAGCTCCTTGAAAAAGTGAGACCCTGGGTGCATCAGCCTCAAAAGGGAGGCCACTTCTGAGTTTCCCCCCTAAGGGAAGCCTGAAGGGGCCCCAGCTCGGGGATGGCTTCCTGGGTCTGCAGAGAGCCTGAACCTCGCTAGCGTGCTGGCACCAACCAGCAGGACATTTCAGCACCAAAGTCCATCCTCTCTCCCTGCTCTATGCCCAGCCAGGAAGAAGAGGGGAGATTGTAACAGGAAACAGCTACACCCCCACCCTAACCCTACGCCATTCCTATTTCAACACCGCCACACCCACCTGCTTGGCTCAGGCAGGTCTGCTGCACCTGGATACACCTCAGCTCCTCGTTGGCCTCACGAAGGGAGTCCCGCTCCTCAATTAGGCGCTGCAGGGGGGGCAGAGCAGCCAGGGGTCAGCAGAACCCTTCTCCCAGGCAGATTGCTGGATTCCCTGGTTCACAAAACTAGGACTCCCCACTCCCAGGCCGTCAGCTCTAACCACTGCACCCCACTCCCCTTTTGGAGCTGGGGAGATCCAGGATTTTCATCTCCCAGCCCTCTTACCTCCCCCTTTAGCCACTAGGCTGCCTAGGTACCACCCTCACCTCCTTCTCCTTCATCAGTGCCTCAAACTTCTCCTTGAGATTCCTGTATTCAAACTGCCACTTCTCGGCCTTCAGGGCCTCCTCCGAGTGTTTGCTGTGGAGTTCGTGTACCTACGGGGGGACGCAGGGACGGGGTTAGACGTGGCCACTCCTCCTGGACCGAGGCATTAGGGCCAGAGCCCAGAATAGGATGCCAGCAGATTGGGGACACAAGTGGATGGGAAGAATCATATTAGAGAGGCCAGCCGTGCCCCCTACCATCCAGGGACCCCCACCCTTCTCTGCGCAGCACTACCACCCACCTGTCTCTTGTGGGCCTCCAGCTGGGTGCGAACGGCGTTGGCCTTGCGTAGTTCCTCCTCCAGCTCACAGGTGCGCTGCATGTAGACCGTGTTGCGCTCCTCCAGGAGCCGCACCTGCCGGCGCAGGTCACCCAGGTCCTCCAGCTTCTTCTTGTACGAGTCCACCATGGCCTCCAGCTTGCCCACCTTGTCTGATGAGTGCCTGCCAAGGGTGGGGAGGAACTCAGCCGCCAGCCCTGAGGGCCAGCAGGTAGGTCGAGCGGCTGTCACGGCCTGAGCAAGTTCCAGCCCCCAGAGGATCCGCAGGTTATTGGGAGGAATACGCTGAGTTCTGGCTCCCAGATGCCCCTCCTCCAACACACTGGACCCCAGACCCCCTGCAGAACCAGGAGCAGAACCTAGGAGTTCCCTCTCCATTCCAGGATTATTTAAAGACCAGCCACACTGGGTCAGACCAATGGGTGGTGCCAGATGCTTCAGAGAGACGGACCAGAGCAGGGCAATCATCAGGTGATCTGGTCCCTTTCTGTTCCAGCATCCGACAGTGAGAGAATCAGGCCGTGTACACACTACAGACTTGTCCCGCAATAACGTCTATTGCGGGACAAGCAAGTGTTATAATTATAACGCTTTACTGCGTCCACACAGCACTCCTAGCGAAAGGAGTGTTCACACGCTCCTTTCAATTTTAGCTAGAAGGAGCAGTGCATGGTGGGTACCTATCCCACCATGCACTGCCCTGCCAGCCGAAAGGCTGGGACTCAGTCCTGCTGGGACTTAGATGCTGCTGGCCAGCTGAGCCGCGACTCAGCCAAGCCCGGCTTTGCAGCTGAGCCAGGCTTCAGGGGCTCCAGCTCCCCTGGTGGGGCTCCAGCAGCCAGCCAGCTAAGCCCCACCGGGGAGCTTAAGACCCCCGCTGCCGAGCCCCACAGCCAGCCCCGGCGGGGACTTGAGAACCCCTCCGTGGCCACCTGAGCTCCCTGGAGCCCGGTGGGTGGAGGGGCTCCACTGTCAGCGGCTGTTGGAGCCCCGCCACTCACTGGGCTCCGGCTGCAGGGGTTCGGGTGGTGGGGGGCCACGGAACTTAAGCACACAGCTCCGGCCACCACCCAGCCCCCTAGCTCAGCCCAGGGCTTCGGGTGGCAGTGGGAGCAGCTCCCGC
>ML686092.1:1818868-1840057 GCA_007922175.1 Pelusios castaneus
CCATAGCCAGGGCCAGCCCCCCAGAACCCAGTTCTCCCCATAGCCAGAGCCCAGCCCAGCCCAGCGCTCACCCAGGTGAGCAGGGAGCCGCACAGCTTGGCCTTGTCCACACTCATGGCTCCGGCCGCCCCCGGGGCCAGGCACGATCCGGCCAGTCGAGCGCCTCGGTCCGCCGGCACCATAGACACAGCGGTCCTCCCGCCCTAGAGCGACGCCACCTGCTGGCACACGTCGCCCGCTCCGCCCACCGCCGACATCTTGAGCCCGGGCAGGCGGCGCTCTAGCGTAGCGCTGGGCTGGTAGTCACTATGGCGAAAGGACGTTCTAGGAAAGAGGAGGACTGTACTCTGTGGTGCCTTTTGGACTAGCTAGCCCTGTACACGTGCTGTAGCATTTAGGTAGCTCGCTCCACATACTCCGTCTGTCTGTCTCCATCCCCATATACTCTATCTATCTATCTGCTGTTTGTCAATCTGTGTCCACAGTGGTTAAAGTATAATCTGACGGGCCCCGGCACCCCCCTACTCTCCGGGCCCCCTTCCCGTATTGTCTGGGCCCCCTTCATGCATGTGCGGCCCCAGCCCAGGTAGGCATTTGCAACCACTTCTCAGTACCACATGCACCAGTTATTATTGTCACACACTAGCAAACACTGCATCACACAATAAGTGTTGTGATTAACAACGGCGGGGCACAGGACCTGCCAGCAGACAGGGCAGGGGGGAACATGCGTTCTGCTGGATTTTTCTATTTTTAGGGTCCCCAGAACTCTGGCCCCACAAATTTGGGGCCCCAGAACTGTGTTCCGATGCATCTCCCCTTACTTTAACCCCTGTGTGTCCATCCCCATATATTCCTTCTATCTGTCTGTCTGTCTCAATCCCCATACACCACTTCAATCTGTCTGTCTGTCTTTATCCCCATATACCACTTCTATCTGTCCATCTATCTGCTTCCATCCCCACATTCTCCTATCTATCTGTCTGTCTGTCTCCATCCCCATATGCCCGTCTCTCTGTCTGTCTCAAACCCCATACATCCCTTCTATCTGTCTGTCTCCATCCCCATATACTCCTTTCATCTGTCTGTCTATCTGTGTCCATCCCCATATACCCCTTCCATCTGTCTCTATCCCCATATACCCCTTCTATCTGTCTGTGTCTCCATCCCCATATACTCCTTCTATCTGTCTGTCTATCTGTGTCCATCCCCATATACCCCTTCCATCTGTCTCTATCCCCATTTACCCCTTCTATCTATCTGTCTGTCTGTTTCAATCCCTCTATACCCTTTCTATCTATCTATCTATCTATCTATCTATCTATCTATCTATCTATCTATCTATCTATCCTCACCTGTTCAGAATCCAAACCTCTCATACTCATCAGTGTCCATGAGAAGCGACATCTGGGTCCCCCCTGGCAGGCTCCCCCCCACCTGTAGCCCCTAAGTCAAATTTGCATATAAGTTCGAGTTCTGCAGTTTCTCTTTGAAGCTGTGATTTGTTATTCATCTGTTTCAACACAGCTATTAACAACTTATATGCAAATTTGACTCAGTTGTTTTGGGGTTAAACAGGGACTATGGATTTTTCTCTCATTACAACAAGTGATTTGACCTCCCCCTCCTCTATGTGCTGTTCCCCAGTGTTTTGAATCCTAACACCTATTTTGATTTGCTGTTACAGCCTGACCTGATCCTATGTCATACACTCCCCTGCATTTAATTTCCTCCCATTCTGTAACTTTCCCATCTTCAAAGCATCTGACGAAGTGGGATTTTCTCTCACGAAAGCTCATGCGATAAATAAATCTGTTAGTCTTTAAAAGTGCCACAGGACTCTGTTGTCCATCCTCGACAGAGACTGAGCAGTCTCCTGAGACCAAGAAGGGGCAGTACGTGGCGGGGGTGGTGGTGCAGGTGGCATTTGTCTGCCGGGGGGTCTTTGGGGAGAGGATGCCCAGGAGATGGTAATGGTTTTGGGGAAGTGCAGCCCTGGGACTTCCCAGCCTCCTCTGATTTGCATAGCTGGGGGGGTCATTCAGTTGGCGGGCTTCCTCCAGAGAGCTACTTAGGGGAAGCTGAAATACAGGAGTTCCCCAGCAGATGAATCAGAACCAGGTTGGGACGGGACCTTTGCAGCCGAACCCAGTTCCCAAGCTGTGGACTGGGTGTGTTCTGAGTCCCACATTGGCCTTGTCCTGTTCTCCAGGGTCAGGGGTGTTTGTGAACAACAGAAGGCAGGGAGCGAGGTGTGTATTTTCAAGAAAGGGAATAAAGATGATCCGGGTACCTACCGGCCTGTTAGTCTGACCTCGGTAGTCAAATTCCAAAGGGGTAGCCGTGTTAGTCTATTGTAGAAAGACAACAAGGTCTTGGAGAAAATTTGGAAGGAGAAAGTACTTAAGGCTGTAGAGGATCACGGTAACTGTGATAAAATACAACATGGCTTTACAAAAGGGAGATCGTGCCAGACCAACTTGAACTCCTTTTTTGAAAGGATAACAGATTTTTTAGATAGAGGGAATGCGGAGGACCTAATTTACTTAGATTTCAGCAAGGCGTTTGATACAGTTCCACACAGGGAGTTATTAGTTAAGTTACAGAAGTTGGGATTAATATGAATATAGTAAGGTGGATAAGGAACTGGTTAAAAGAGAGACTACAGCGGGTCATACTGAAGGGTGAACTGTCCAGCTGGAGGGAGGTTACCAGTGGAGTCCCTCAGGGATCTGTCTTGGGACCGATCTTGTTCACCCTTTTTGTTACTGACCTTGGCACAAAAAGCAGGAATGTGCTAATAAAGTTTACAGATGACACCAAGTTGGGAGGTATTGCCGATACGGAGAAGGATCGGGATACCATACAGAAAGATCTGGATGACCTTGTAAACTGGAGTATCAGGAATAGGATGAAATTTAATAATGGGAAGTGCAAGATCATGCATTTAGGGAGAAACAACAAGCATTTTTCCTATAAGTTGGGGGTGCATCGGTTGGAACGGACTGAGGAGGAGAAGGATCTGGGAGTACTTGTTGATCACAGGATGACTATGAGCCGCCAATGTGATGTGGCCGTGAAAAAAGCTAATGCGGTTCTAGGATGTATCAGGAGAGGGATTTCAAGTAGAGACGGAGGTGTTAGTGCCGCTGTACAAGGAACTGGTGAGACCCCATCTGGAATAGTGTGTGCAGTTCTGGTCCCCCATGTTTAAAAAGGATGAATTCAAATTGGAACAGGTGCAGAGAAGGGCTACAAGGATGGTCTGTGGAGTGGAAAACCTGCCCTATGAGTGGAGACTCAAGAAGCTTGGCTTGTTTAGCCTAACGAAAAGAAGGCTGAGGGGGGATATGATTGCTCTCTATAAATACATCAGAGGGATAAATACCAGGGAGGGAGAGGAATTATTTGAGTACAGCACCAATGTGGACACCAGAACAAATGGTTATAAACCGTCCATCAAGAAATTTAGGCTTGAAATTAGATGCAGGTTTCTAACCATTAGAGGTGTAAAGTTCTGGAATAACCTTCCAAGGGGAGTTGTGGGGGCAAAAACCATAACTGCTTTCAAATCTGAGCTTGATAAATTTATCGAGGGGATGGTATGATTAGCCTATTTTGGAAATTGACTGATATTTGGCTACAGGTGGTGGATTTACAAGTGGCCTAAGAGGGGAGAGTACGTGGGGTGGGTTCTGAGTTATTACAGAGAATTGTTTCTTGGGTAACTGGCTGTTGAGACATGCCCACGTGCTCAGGGTTTAACTGATCGCCATATTTGGGGTCGGGAAGGAATTTTCCCCCAGGGCTGATTGGCCTGGACTCTGGGGGTTTTTCGCCTTCCTTTGTAGCACAGGGCATGGTTCACCTACCGGTGAATTCTCTGTATCTTAAAGTCCTTAAATCCTGATTTAAGGAGGTAAATAACTCAGTGATAGGTTGGGGGCCTATTGCTGGAGTGGGTGGGTGAGGTCTTGAGGCCTGCATTGTGCAGGAGGTCAGACTAGATGATCGTACTGGTCCCTTCTGACCTTACAGTCTATGAGTGGGGGCAGTGGGGTGGTGAGGGTGCATGGGGCAGGTTCTTTGTCTGAGAGTGACAGGTAGGAAAAGCCGGTGGAGAAGCTCACAGCATTGACTGGTGTTAGCCAGGTCACGGCTAGGAGAAGCTCACAGCACCGGCTCTGGACTACTCTTAACTTGGACACTGCTACAGGAAGTTCACAGCATAGGAATGGAGGTGGTGTTCGCCAGGGCACTGCTGTGTGGAAGCTCATGGTGCTGGGTTCTCATCTGCTGTTAGCCAGGGCACTGCTCCAGGGAAGCTCCCAGCAATAGGTTTGGGCTAGTGTTAGCCCGGGCATGCAGGGAAGCTCACAACTGGACAGAGACATCCGCCCTCTTATCCTGGGCATTCAAGGGTCCCCTATAGCCCCCCAACTTCACCTCCAGAGCAGCGCGCCTGGGGGCTGCTCGGCGCGCAGCCTTGGATCCCTGCAGGGGGCGCTGTTGGGCAGCCCAAGGCTCGGCACGGAGACGGGCAGTGCTGAGCACTGGCCGCCAGGGGGCAGCACAATGCAGGAGGCCGCGTCGCTGCGTGGCAGGCCCCGTTAACCCTTCACATGCCAGCGTGGGCAACCGCGGCTGGTTAGAGCCGTTTATCAGTTCCCGACCTCCCTCCCCCCGCGTTGTGAACTTCCCCCCAACAGTGCCCTAGCTAACACCAGTCCAGATCCCAGTGCTGTGAACTTCTCTGGAGCAGTGGCCTGGTTCACACCAGTCTGAAGCTGTGAGCTTCCCCATAGCAGTGGCCTGGGTAACACCAGACGAGACCCCAGTGCTGCAAACTTCCCTGGAGCAGTGCCCTGGTTTCCATGCTGCGCGCTTCCCTGAAACACCCCTCTCCTCCACCTGCAAGAATGGGAAGTGGTGGTGTCACTGTATTAGATACTCCCCCCAATCCGTGGGGCACAAAGGACTCCAGCTTTGCCTGCCTACATAGGGGGCTGCAGAGCTGGGGGGGGGGGGGCTCACTCCCTGTGGCCTGGATGGTCCTGGAGCTGAGGAATTTTCAGTTACATTGGGGATGGAGCTGAGCCCAGCAACTCCCCCCCGCCCCCCCAACTAGCGACCTGGTGCTGGTTTAGAGCCAGCGCCCCGGAGAAGGGAAACACTCTGCAACACCCCTCCCCCCCATTCTGGGATGGCCTGGTTGGGGTTGTGGTGGGGTGAAGTGGCCTGTCCCATTTCTCTTTGGCACTGGACAGTTTTTAAAAAAGCAGAACTTGAAACCGGCCTGGTCTGGCTGAGGTGGAAAGCATGTCCCAGCCTGGAGTGAGCTCTGCTGGACTCCACCCTATCCTGCACTCCAGCCCTGGGCTTCCCCACATCCCAGCTCTGCTGGCACCTGCCATCCCAACCCAGCCCTTTCCCCCCCATTCTGCTGGAGCCCTTCAGTCGTAATCTGCAGCCCTCACCATCAACCTAGCAAAGGAGAACCTGGGGCATCAGATCCCACCTCCCCCCAGCTCTCAGCAGCTGAGGGTGGAAAACAAGTTCCATGGGGGTCCTTTGCCATGGCTATTTCAGCTGCTCCCAGAGTGGAACGAGTTACTGGGAGCTGTGACTCAGGAGCCACTCAGACAGTCTGCACCCAGCTTCTCCTTTCTGGCTCAGAGTTAACCCTTCCCGCACCAGGAGCACAGCTGTGCCCCCTCCCTCCCACGCTGGGGTGCACAGGAGGGGCTCTACTGATGGTATACAGCCTGGGCCTGGTGAAGAGAGAAATCAACTGCCTCTGGTTCCTTCAGCACCAGTTGAATGGATCATGGCAACCTGGCCCCTGAAGGAGAGTCCTGTCAGGCGGAGGCCTATGGAGGGTAGGCAATGTTGCCTCAGTGGCTCAGATGAGGTATCACATCCACCTCCAGAGACCTATCATGGGGCACTGAGAAGCAGCCACTTCTGGGGTGGGGCACAGCAATGGGTCCACAGAGGCATGGCAACAACACAGGACAGGTGATGACAGGAAGTGAATAACCATGGGCCCAGTCTGAACCCGGGGAGGAATTTCAGGGAACAGGAAGAACGGAATTAGCCCTGTGGGCCTGTGGCCAGGACACGGGGTTCACACCTGTCCCCAGAGCTTACACAATGTGCTTCCGGGACACTGGACATCCAAGCCTGAGTTTCACCTCCGCGGCACACCCTAGTGCCATTCTGGGGCATTGGGGTTAGTGCTGACCCCTAGAGGACAGGGCCCCTCAAACCCAGCGCAGCATAGACCGACATCTCCCACTGAATCCCTGCGCCACTCCCTGGAGCAGGATTCTCCACCAAGGGTAGCAGGCGTCTGGGCAGTGGGTGCTGCAGCCATGGGAGTCCCAAGCAGCCAACGCCCAGCTGATGCCGCCAGGGAGCCGGACGAGGCTGTCGGGGTTCCTACCTGCTCATTAACTCTGGCTCCATAATGACCTTTAATCACCTCTAATTACAGCCCAGGCTGGGGCAAGAACCAGGCAGGGACAAAGAAGCTCTCGTGTTCCCCCCGTGGGAAATCTGGTGGGGATGAGTATGGGAAATCTGGGGGGACTCAGCAACCCGGGGGAGTGGGGGGACCAGCCAGCTCAACACAGGGCCAGGCTCTGGGGATGTAGCCGCCCACAGAAACAAAGACACTCACCCCTGCCCCTCATCCTGGCATTTCCAGCCTAGCAGGCAGCCAGGCATCCCTGGAGCCTCCCATTCTAGGCTGAGGTCCCAGCACTGATATCCAGACCCTAGGGGTGGGAGTAATGTCCCCCCCAAATTGCCCCCCATGTCAGGGGGAGCTGCTTATGCTTTGCTGAGCTGGGGGGATTGGGCCCATATCCAGCTGATGCTCTGGGTCTCTGCTCCCCACATTCCCTCCCTCCATCTCCCTACACCCAAGTGCCTGCCTGTAAACCGAGTTTGCTGCGCCTCAGCCCCCAGCGGGCAAACACCTGACCTAGGAGGCCAGAGTGGGGCAGACACTGGAGGACATGGGGGGAATGGGGAGGACATCTTGGCTTTGTTCCTTGGTCAGGGTGGAGCAACAGGACCACAGCCAACTTCTCTCAGCCTCCTGTGGCAAGGATCAGGCCGGGGATGTGGCTGCACTTTGCCCTGTGTGGCAGGGCCTGCCCCTGGGCGAGCCGCTGGCGCCAGCAGATCCTACTGAGAGGGGGCATTAGCCCAGCTGCTGGGCACCCCTGAATTCTGCCAGCCTCAGAAACCCAAGGATGGGGGTGGTGATGTCAGAGGTCCAGGAATAGAGGGTGCAGATAGATAGATAGATAGATAGATAGATAGATAGATAGATAGATAGATAGATGGGTGTGTATGGGAATGGACAGACAGATAGTGGGGTGCCTGGGCCTGGCTGACTTGGGGACTTTTTTTTGGGAATCCAGGCTCAGGGGTTAAAGCCAGAGGGTCTAGCATGGGGGGGGGGATTGATCTGGGAGGGGGGTTCCCCCCAGGTTCACAGCTGTTTCCCCTGGAAACTCCCACCCTAGGATAATTCCCCCCACCCGCTCCCTCCAGCAAGCAGAGTCCACAGGAGAGCTGCAGTGACCCAGGCCAGCCAGGCCCAGTGGGTGGATTCCAGGAAGGCAGCTGGGCCTCCTGCCCCGGCTGCTGGGAAGTCTGGGAGCCATGACTCACCCGCTGCCTGCCACCCCCCAGCCTCTCTCCCTTCCCTGGAGAATGGGGGGAGGGGTGCAAAGCTGTCTCCCCCCAGACCCAGCCGCATCTGGATAGCTGCCCAGGCCAGGCTGACTTTGAAGTGGTGGCAATGTGGGCCTGCAGTTTAGGTTAGTGTGTCTGTGGCCGGGGGTGTCTGGGGATTTACATCATTGGGGGGAGTTGCCAGGAGGCCAGAGATGGGGGAGGGGATCCCTGGGCTGGGTAAGAGCAGGACAGGTGGGGTGGCGGGGGTTATGGGACCAGCTGGACTCAGGCCCAGGTCTCCAGAGCAGAGCTGGAGGGATCTGATTCAGATCCCAGCCCCAACCTCTGAGCAAACTCCATCTGGACACCCTGTCCTGCCCAGATGGTTCCTGGCCCTGGAGGCAGGGTGTGTCCAGGGGTATGTGCTGGGGGGTGGGTCAGGACATGCTGGGGAGGGGGCTGTGGCTCTGCGGGAAGGGACAGGCGCATGTTCGGGGGGGCTGTGCTCACGGGGAGGAATGGGGGAGCATGTATTGCTGACCCGTTGGGGGCATGTGTTGTGTATTGTCAGTGTGCGCAGGAGCATGCGGTGAGCACACATGAATCTTGTGGGTGTGCAGGGCTGGTGAGTGTGAGTGCATGTGCTGCGCACTGGGCACATGTTGTCAGGCTGCATTGCTGGTGCATGTGTGTTGCCCATGAACCTTGCACTACAGGCAGCGGTGGTAGCGCGTGTGCATGTCAGTTGCCGGTATGTGTGGCTGGTGTGTGTTGTATTACAGTGTGTGTGTCTGTGTGTGGGCCTGGGTGTACATGTCAGTACGTCTGTGCGTGTGAGTGCGTATGCGTGTATCAGAACAGTGGGTCTGCATGTGAAAGTGCATGGAGCCATGTGTGCGCCTGCATACGCATGGACCTATTTGTGTGTGCATGTTAGCATGTGTCAGTGTGTGGAGCTGTGTGTGTGTGTGTATTTGTGTGTGCGTTAGCATACGCCTGCGTTTGGATCAGTGTGTGTGTGTTGTGTGCGCGTGTTTGGACCCGTGTGTTTGTGGATCCATCTGCGTGTGCATCTGCTTGTGCGTGTGTATTTGTGTGTGTTAGCGTGTGCATCCGCATGTGCGTGTGTATTTGTGTGTGCGTTAGCGTGTCAGTGTGTGGATCCGTGTGTGTTTATCTGTGTGTGTGTGTTTGTGGCTCCGTCAGCGTGTGCATCCGTGTGCCTGCGCGGCTCCCGTGGGTGCGTGCCAGCGCGTGGATCTGTGTGTGCGTGTCAGCGTGGGGGGGGGGGCGGATCCCCCTCAGGGCTGGGATTGGTTAACAAGGCTCCACTGACGTAGGCAACAACGCCGGTGACTCCTCTTGCTTAACCCTTCGCTGCCTGGGGCCTGGGCGCCTCCCTGCGGGCCCTGCGCAATCCCTGCGTGTGTGGAGCGGGGCGCGGCAGTGACGTCCCTCCTCCAGCTGTATGTGTGTGGGGGGGTCACCCCAGGGCCCCCTCGATCACGTCCCTCTCCCACTGCCATGCATTTATCCCCCTCCCGCTCCAGGGCTGCAATGGGAACTTGGGGACCCAGGCGTCCGAGGCGAGGACCTCCCCCCCATCGCACCCCACCCCGGGATGGTGAAAGGGATGTCACGCGCCATCACCATGGCAGCAGCAGCTGCTTCCTGCTTTGTCTGGCAGCTTCCAAGAGCTTCTTCCGCCCACATGGAACAAAGACACTTCCCTGTCCTTGGAAAGGGGGGCGGCTGGAGGGGGAACTGGCTGGGGGGCAGGGATGGGAGGACATGAGCCCTTTCCCCGCAGCCCCCAGTCCCAGGCTGAGCTGGCTTGCTAGATTTCCCACCCATTCAGTGCCATTCCCCCCCGACTCATGACACGAGTTTGCCAGGACTCAAGTCAGGGGACCAGCGACTGCTTTCTCCCCTTTCCCCATGGGGGGGCCCTCCGTATCTGAGGCAAGGGGGGGCTGTGTGTCCCTCAGTTGACCCCTGCCTGCTTTCCACCACACCACCTCCCAGCCATCTGTCTGGCCAGCCCCTCGGGGACTGACTCACGCCCGGTCCATTTGTGGCCAAGCTGGACAGCAGGACCGGGGAAGTCCCGACAGCCCATGTGTGGGCTGCTGTGACTCAGCAGGGGGGATGGGACCAGAAGTCCTTTCTCATGTGACCCACAACTCTCAGCTTCCCCTGGCTTGGGTAACCCAGGGTTGAGGTCACCCACCACTAAATTGGGGTCTGCCCCCCCATAAGCCCATCTGGCCTGGGATCCCTGACTCCAGGCAGGAGTTCTGCAGGGCTGTATGGTTTGGGGGAGGCTGTGGGAGGAGGGAGTTGGCCCAATGCTCCAGTTCACCCCGTCCCGCCCTGATCCACTTCCCCGCTGCGGTCAGCAGACAGGATGCACCAGTCCCCAGCACTGGGACTGAACTCAGAGCACTCTGCACCCCCCATCCCCCCTTTCCCGGGCTCTGCAGCTGCTGCTGGGAAAAGGAGCGGAGCTGACGCTGGCTGCCAGGCCGGCCTTGGTGCACAGCCCACGCGCTTAACTCTTCCCTTGGCTGGATCTGCCCGCCTGGCCTCCGTGACCCACACCCCATGCGGGGCTTGCTGCCCTGAGGGCCCTGGTGCTGGGGAGTTGGACGATGCTGGGCGTGGAGCTGTGGGCAGGGCCAGCCCCTGCCTTCCCCTGCCCCATATTGACACCGAGGGGGACTGGGACACTTTCAGCCCTTGGCAGAGACGGCGTCCCCTGGATAGGAACAGGAGTGGGGTGGAGGACTTAGCTGGGGCTGAGCTGGGCTCTGACCCCAATGACTCAGTGCAGTACTTGGGGGTCTGTCAGCTCCAAGGCTGGCTCTGTGTCCACTGCACACGTTTTGCAGGAGCTGAGCTGTGACCCTGTGGTGTCTCGGCCAAGTGGCAGGTTTGGGAAATTCCAGGCCCCTCCCTAAAGCATCCTTGTGGTTTCAATTGGACACGGGTGGCTGCTTCGCTTCCTGTCCAAAACTGTTGTGTCCTGTTGCTGGGCAACTAGAAAACAGCTGGCCACGCCCCACCCCAGAGGCAGCTGCATCGCCCTGGAAGGGGGGGAGCCCAGTATCAGCCCCTGCACCACCCTCTCTCCCCTCCCCAGAAGTGGCTGCATCTCGGCAAAGCACCTTTGAGACGGAGGGGCTGGAGACAGATTCAATATTGTCCATGTGGGATTTCAACCCCAGCAGCCTCTGGGACCAATCCTGGTGCCTCAGTCTCTCGCTCCTCCCCCCAGCACTGTCCCCATCTGCCTCTTTCTATTCCCCTTTCTGGAGAGCAGGAGATTTCATCAGACCCTATTCGTGGGAGCCCTTGCCCACACAGGCATCCGCCAGCAGCATTCCAGAGGCTAGTGGTTGGGGGAGGAGGGGTGCATCAGCTGTATCACTGACATAGTCTGGCCGCCTTAATACTGCACTGCACCCCGTAAGTGCCCCACAGAGTGGGGTGAGGGCCCCCCCTCCTTTCAGCAACATCTGCCCCTTCCCTGGGCAAGCCTCTTGCTGGCTGGCTGGCTGGGTGGGGGAGGAGTGACGAATGTGGGGTGAAACCCTGCAGTGGGGACGGAGGGAAGGAAGTGAGCTGGGCGGGTGCGGGGGGGGGGGGTGCACATGGCCAGGGACCTGTGTGAAGGCTTCAAAGTTAGCCTAACCTCAGCCACTCATAACCGACTTCCTGTGCACCAGCCTCAGCCACATTCAAAGAAAGACGCGGCTTCCAGGAGCCGTTGTGGGGCCCATCCTCCGCTCCCCAACTCAGCCTTGCGCTACTGAAGCCCCAGATGAGGTCTCAACGAGCTCCCAAATGGAAGGCAGGAGGGAGCTGTGTTGGGGGGCATGGGTGTCCATTCTGTTTTTCTCCCCCTTCCTGGACAGTCCCTCATCTTTCCTTCCCATGGAAGATATATTCACAAGGCACCACTTCCCAGATGATCCCTCCAGGTTGGATCCCTTCCCTTCCCTTCCCTGACCCATACCCCATCCCAGAAGTCAGGGGCAGGATCCCACGGGGCGAGTCAGGCAGGCAGAAGAGCCAGGTTCACCCCAGGTCGGCCACCTCCTCTCCTGGGAGCTGACTGGGGTGCATGACTCAGTCCAGAGCAGCAAGATAAGGTGAGACTGGGACACCAGCTGGCGGTGATACCTCCCTGTTTAGGGGTGGGGGGCACTGCTGGAGGCCTGGAATTCCTGGGAGGGTGGAGGAAGCTCCCCCTTAGGTGGTTTTGCACACACCAAACACCCATCAGTAGGACACACATTCAGGGATGACAGTGCCCAGTGCACATGCAGAGCATGTCGCATGTGATGGGACACAGAAACAGGTGTGCCCCATCACACAGATGCACACAACACGCATGGGGGGATCGAAGATTCATGCAACATGCGTTCAGGGCAGCTATTGCAACACATGCTGGGCAGGGAAGTCAGCCCAGAGTGGAGCCATAATTTGCACAGGTCTGGCCACGGACACCTGCCACATGCAATGTGCATGCATGCAACACATGCAGAGCATACGACAGACATGTAAGTAGCACATATGCAGATGGGCAATGGGCCTACATGCCACACACATGCAATGAGCATACATGTACAAACATGCCAGATGTGCAGTGCAGACGTGAGCAGCACACCTGCAGGGCACACACAATGTCGTAGCTTCCCCCCACAGACTGGGGTCCCCCATGCTTCCCAGGGGCTGTGGCTCTTTGGCTTACGTCCCTGTCCCAGAGATTCTGGCCCCCCACCCCCCAATCCTCACACATCCCCAGGGGCCGGATGTTCGTGCATCGAAAGCCCGGCTGGCGCCCGAACGGTTAAATCCGTTTTCTCGCCTGCCGCTGGTGACACGAAGCGAGAGGTGCAGGGGGCCTGTGGCTGGCTGGTGCTGCTCCCCATTCCCTAGATGACTCAGCCCAGCCCCAGCACAGGCCGCTCGGGGTTCAGTTGTGGTCAAGAGCGAGAGGAGGGTTGGGAGCAAAAAGATTCCACCCGGGGCCCCACTGGGGGCTGTGAGTCCCCCTAAAGCAACAGACAAGTGAAAGAGACCCCAGGAACCCATACTTCTGGGGTGAAGGGTGGGGAGAGTGGATCCAGGTGGAGTGGGGCAGGAGCAGCACTGGGGAAATCTGCCCCTGACGTCATTGCCCAGAGCATCACGCCCTGCACCCCCTCACACTGCAGCGAGCCCCCCCCACTCAGCAGTTCCCCTTTGCTGATTCAGCGCGTCTCCATCGCACACCCCATGACCCGCCCAGCAGCTCCTGCCCCTGCCAAGGGCAGCGGGTTCATCTTGGCTGGCTCCCAGCACGGGAGTCCTGAGATCTACCCCCAACCTCTCCCGCCCCCGGAAGTGAGTGGAGCCCCAGGAATGAGACTGAACCCGTGGTGCTGGTCCCCGCCTCCGGGCTCCGGAACTTCATTCCCAACCACTGAGCTGGCTGGGGCCAAGCCTGGGACACTGGGGAGGGGCACAGGGCAGCCAGTCTAGGTGATGGTCCTGGTCCTGGTGAGACCCCTGCCTCCGGTCCAGTGGGGCAGAGGGTGGGCACTGCCCCAAAGCCCTAGAGCTGGGACCCCCAGGAAATCTGACCCCCCCCCAAGGTCCCCCCCCGCCGAGGCTCTTGGGGCTCAGACTCCTGGGTTCTATCCCGGCTTTGGGAGGGGAGTGGGGTCTAGTGGTCAAAGTAGTGAGCAAATAGGACCCAGGCCTTGGTGCAGGCATTTCCTGCTCTCCTGACCAGCCCGGTCCCAGAACTGGGGTCCAGGGGTATCCAGACCTGAGAGCATCCTTGGACTCCCTAGTGGGGAGGGCGTCTCATGTCTCAATAGCTGGGATCCGAATGGGGCAGGGAACTGGGGGCAAATGGGCTGTGGGGGCAGGATCAGGAGAAGAAGTGACATGATTGGGGCTGTGGGTTGGGAGTGAGGAGCTGGGGGTGTGTGTGACAGGGCTTGACCCTGAGTTTGAGCCATGAGGTGACCCACCCCCACGCTCCCAGCATCCTTGGTTCCAGTCACTACTTGATCCTGGTGTGAGGGGGTAGAGGGAGTAAATTCCTCATCTGCCCTGGGGGATGCTGGGTGGGGGCAGCTGGGGAGACCAACCCCCCCCTTGCCCACTGCTTCTGTACCCCTGCCCGCCAGCTCAGGCACCTCATGGGAAATGGCTCCATCACCGGCCCCAGGGATTTCCTGGACACAGGCTACCAGGGAAGGGGGCAGGGGAGGGTGAGAGAGAAAGGGGGCAGCCTGGCAGCGGGACTGGCTGGGCATCTGGATGCCTCCAGAGTGAGGGAGAGAACCCCTGAATCCTGACATCCCCCCGCTTTATCCAGTAGAGCCCCCCTTCCCCTCCTAGCATTGGGGAGGGAATCCAGGAGTCCTGGTTCCCAGCCCTCCGCTCACCCTAACCACTAGACCCCCCTCCCTTGCCAGAGTGTTCTGTTCTCTCCCAGTAGCATGAGCCAGTGGAGTGGACATTGCTGGGGGGTGCCCCACACGGGGGATACTGCATACACCTGAGTTGGTGCCTCTGTGTGCTCAAAGCTTGTCTTTTCATGGTAGGGATGGGGGGCAGCAGCCCCCAGATCCCAGCTTTCCTGGGAACCCCCAGAGCTCCTGGCTCCTTCATTGGGGCTGCCTGATATGATGGACCCCAGGGACTAGGCTGAGATTCAGCAGCAACTCATTTCATACAGGGGAAGGGAGTGGGGCCTAGTGGTTAGAATGGGATGGAAGGGATCTGGGAGCCAAGACTCCTGGGTTCTACCCACAGCTCTGGCTCTGACTACTTGGGTGACCTCAGTCATGTCCCTCCCCCAATCAGTGCCTCAGTTTCCCTCACCCTGTGCAAAGGGGCCAGAGCTGGGGGGTGGGATTAATTAGGATCATTAACAAACCCACTGCCTGGAGAAGTGAGGAGTGAAGACCCCAGCATGGAAGGGAGTGATGGCTCTGGCCCCTGGGGCAGGGCAGAGCCTGGGTGTTCTACAGCCCCATGGGCACAAAGGATGGGTCCCCCAATTCCCAGCCCTCCCAAGTCCAGGATCTCATCGTCCCCTGCGCAGGCTGGGAACCCTGGCCTGGGCTTTGATCCACCTGCCTTACTGGGAGGCTGGGACACTCCATAGACCCTGAGACCTCAAAGGCCCCTTGCCCAGATTTCCCAGACCATCAGCTGGGCACATAAAGGGATGCTGTAGGGAAACTTATGGCTAGAGGCTGAGTGCTCACAACTCAGCAGCACCCCCACCCTCCGGCTCTCCAGGGCTCCCCCTGGGCATTGGGGGTAGGGCCAGACTGGAGCAGTGCTGGGTACAAAATCCTGGAGGGTTCTTCAGCCCCTTAGGTGTCCCAGGATGCCTGGGTTCTATCCTCAGGTCTGGAAAGGGAGTGAGGCCTGGTGGTTAGAGTGGTGTGGGGGATCTGGGAACCAGGACACCTGGGTTCTTTCCCCAGCTCTGCCCCTGACTCATTGTGTTGCAGGTGGGGGCTCCCTGCCTCAGTTTCCCCCTCAGTTATAACAAACTCCTCCCTTGGGAGTTTGGGATCTCATCAAGAATCACTGGGACCTGGATCCTCTCTTTGGAATGTCCCTAGCCCAGGGCAAACCCCTCTCCCTGGGCCCCCCAGGGTCACCGCCAGCCAGGAGCCCCTCCCTGCCTCCAATCTTCCCCCCACCCTGCACTACTGCAAGGCTGAGATCCTGGCTCCAGGCGCTGAGTCACGGGATATTTATAGGGAAGGAGAAGTCGGGTGGGAGGGAAAAACACATGGCCCAAAACCCCCTAGAATCTTTGGGTGTGGGGAGGAGGGATGAAGGTAAGGGGCCACAGAGGGAAGGGGAGGGGAAACAGGAAGGGGGGATGAGAACCAAGGGGGTCCAGGGAGGATGTGGGGCAGGGATGCTCCATGGTGATGGGCAGCTGTAAACCCACCTCCTGTCCTAGCCCAGAACCAGCTGCAGGGAGCCCGGGATAAAGGGGAGGGTGTGTGCCACACTCGGCTTGCCCCCCATCCGGTGCCTGCTGGGGGAGGGGAGGCCTGCAATCCCATCAGCAGAGCTGTGGGGGGGGAGCTGTAGGTTGGGCGTGTGGGGCGCCGGCAGAGCCAGGAGGGGCTGCAGACAGCTGTGTGGTTTCCCACTGGCACCAGGCCATGCCAGTATGGGGACAGGCCCGGCCCTGGCAAGAACCTGTCCCTGCTGAGGGCCCAGGCCAGGACGCCGCGTGGCGCCAGCCTGACGGTACCGCCTACATTGCCACACTGGGCAGGGGGCCCCGAACTGGCTGGGCTGGTGCCCTGCGGGGGGGAAGAGCTCGACTCAGCAAGTTCAGCCCTTTAACTGGCCACACCTGGAGCTGAGCGGCCTCCCAGCCCTTCCCTGGCTCCCATTGACCCCCTCCCCCACGCTGTGCTGGTGCCCCTGCCCCCCCCCCCGGGCGCGGTCCCTGTTCCCTGAGCTGGAATGTCTGGGCCCCCCCACCCCAGCTGCTCCTTCACGGGGAAAGTCCCGCTCGCTCCCCCCAGCTCCAGGCCCTGGGGATGGGCCAGGTGCAGTGAGTGCTTCCTCATTAGCCGCTGGGTCCAGCCCCTTCCTGAACGGAGGCCTGATGCTGCCCTTTGGGGAGGGAGGGGCTGTTAGTGGGGTGAATGGGGACAGAAGTGGGGTGTAGTAGGTGGCTCAGTGGGGGGTTTCAGCGTTGTTGGGAGAAGCGTCAATGGGGAAAGAGTGGGAGTGGGGGAGGGGAGTGGGGTTGGGAGAAGGGTCAATGGGGGAAGGGTGGGAGTGGGGAGGGACATGGGGTTGGGAGACAGGTCAGTGGGGTGGGGTGGGGTGGGGGGTTGGAGAAGGGTCAGTGTGGGAAGGATGGGAGTGGGGGAGGGTTGGGGTTGGGAGATGGGTCAGTGCGGGAGGGGTGGGGGGAGGGGTTGGGTTGGGAGATGCGTCAGTGGGGGAGGGGTGGGAATGGGGGGTTGGGTTGGGAGATGGGTCAGTGCGGGAGGAGTGGGAGTGGGGAGAAGGGTCAGTGGGGGAGGTGGGTTGGGGTTGGAAGATGGGTCAGTGAGGGAGGGGAGGGGTTGGGAGATGGGTCAGTGGGGGAGGGGCGGGAGTGGGAGTGGGGAGAAGGGTCAGTGGGGGTGAGGGGTTGGAAGACGGGTCCGTGAGGGAGGGGAGGGGTTGGGAGATGGGTCAGTGGAGGAGGGGCAGGAGTGGTGGGAATTGGGGTTGGGAGACGGGTCAGTGGGGGAGGGGAGGGTGGGGTTGGGAGATGGGTCAGTGGGGGAGTGGTAAGAGTGGAGGGGTTGGGAGATGGGTCAGTGGGGGAGGGGGGGAGGGAATTGGGGTTGGGAGACGGGTCAGTGGGGGAGGGGGAGGAGTGGAGGGAATTGGGGTTGGGAGATGGGTCAGTGGGGGAGGGAGTTATTCATTAATGTTTGGTTCCAACATGGCTTCCGGGTGCCAGGGGGTCAGCTGGGGGTATGTGGGGGCACTCCTGAGGGCCCCCCCAATATTCCCTCATGCCCCTCCAGGCTCTCCCCCAGTACAGCTGGGGAGTGTCCATCTCCTTGATGCTGACTGGTGGGATGGATGCATAGGGGAGTGGACCGCGGACCCCACGAACCAGCTCCATCCTGCACCTGGGCGTGTCTGGGAGTCTATCTCCATGCCCGGCCACAACAGGTAAGGACGTGCCCAGGTGTGCGGGGGAGGTGAGGGCAGGGAGGAGGACATCGGCTCCTTCCGCTGCCTTATATGGGCCTGAGCCACCCGGCGAGCAATTCCAGGGCGAGCATGTGCGTGCGAGCCAGCCTTGTGCAAGCAAGGGCGGGTGTGCAAGAGGCCTTGGAGGAGTGGGTGGCTATGCACACCGGTGTCTCTATGGATGTGTGAGTCCCTGGGATGGCCGTATACATGTACGTGTGAGAGGCCCCTTGGCTTCGCAGGTGTATGCTGGTGTGCACACATGTGTACATATGAGTGTTTGAGCCTGTGTGTCCTGGTGAGTGTGTGCACATGCATGTGTCTGCGCATTGCCACACCTGTGGCTGTAAATTAACCCTCTTTTGTCTGGCTCCAATCTCAGTGGGGGCCCCAGCTTCTCCCCCTCTTTTCCCCAATGCTGTGTACATTTTGGGGTGTGTGTGTAAGGAGCCTGGGGAGGGGGTGAAGGAGGGCCCAGCTCAGCCCAGCCCAGCCTTGGGAGGAGCAGACACAGGAAGTGCCAGATGATGAATTTCCTCTCAGTGGCGTCAGTATCTCCCCAACTCCTTGAACCTGCTTGTCCCATCCCCCTCCCCTGGACCCTCCTGACAGGCCCAGAGGAGGGGGGAGGGGGGCATTTAAGGGATTGGGGATGGGAGGAAAAATCAGGCAACATCTGACACCAGAAGCAGCAAATAAATCCAGGGCTCATTCTTTGGCTCAGGAAGAGGAGCAAGGTAGGGAGTCAAGACTCCTGAGTTCTAGCTGCAGCTCAGTCTTTTGTGCCTCAGTTTCCCCTCTGTAACATCAGGTTAATAATACATTGTAGACTGGCAGGGGGAACCAATTTGGGCTGAATGGGAACTGACCAGAGCCCCCTGCTGTGTCACCCATTCCTTCACCCCAGCTCTGGTGCTCCCGGGTGCTGGGTCGGGGCCATATTCTGGCATCGCTCCCAGCTGGGCGTGTGGTGTGTGTGTCTCTCAGACTCTGCTCCCTGTTCCGTGCCTGGCTCTGCTGTCGCCACTCCCTGATAACGGCCCAGCCCGTCCTGGCACTGACGGCTGTCTGAAAACCAAACCCGCCCGGGCTGTTTATTTCCTGTCCAAACAATCCCAGCATGGCCTCCTCTGGGCACGGCCCATCCTGCAGGGCACCACCTAGGCAAGTGGATCCCTGCATGACAGGCAGAGACGTGGATCCTCTGAAGGGTCTGCCCTGTGGGAGGATCCAGAGTGGATCTCCAGGCAGAGTTGGGCCCAGAGTGGATCATACAAATCCAACACATTGTGGATCCCTGCAGAGCAGGTGTCCCTAGCCTTAAACCCACGGATGGGCCTGAAGTGCTACATAAGTCCCACCCCAGAGGTAGATGCATTTCAGTGTGGGGCAAGGGATCCCTACATAAACAGCCTCTGCACCCCACCCCAGAGATGGCTGCATCTTAGTGCTCTGTGGTACGAACTGAAAATTGCTTTGAGCATGGAGGAGTAACCAGATTTTAAGGAGGAGGTTTGCCAGTTCCTGATGGAACACGGGTATTGGGGTTCTTCCTGCTCATGAACCCAGTGTAGTGAATTATCCTGGACACTTCCCAAATGAAGGCAGCAAAGGCCCTTTCCCAGATGGGGAAGCCAAGGCACAGAGTGGGGAAATGAGTCACTTCACTTCACCCGGTGAGTCAGGGGCAGGACCAAGAATAGAACCCCGGAGTCCTGACTCCCAGTCCCCCCCTGCTCTAACTGCTAGATCCCACCCTTCTCCCAAAACTGGGAGTAGGAACCAGTTTCCTGACCCCCCACTGTTCCATCCTGACAGGGCCTGTTGTGCTGTTTCAGCTCTCCAAGACTCAGTGTAGCATTTTCTTAAAATGCCCTACACACGCACAGCCAAAGCCATACTGTTGTGTAAACAGACGCACATTCCATACCAGCAACACCGCAGCACATTGTCAAAGCCCAACAGAGTACAACAAGCATCACACACTGCTGAGGCCATTGCAAAGCGCGCACAGTCGCATACAGATATACGCAGTGTATACTGAAGAACATTGTTGCAATATGAGAGTATTGTAGAGTCCAGTGGCTTTCAACTTGTGTTTATTTGCAGCCCCCTAAAAAAAATCCTAGACCCGGCCTGCGGCCTCCTAGGATTTGCAGCCCATAGGTTGAAAATTCCCGGTACATCCTGATCTCAGCATGCTGCAAACTGTTAGAGTACGTGTGGACCAGATACCGTAGCGTGTTCCTGGCAAAGATAGCAGGACATCCCCTGCACACAGCTGAGAACTGGTCCCTGGAGGGTGGGTGATTGTGGTATATATTGATCCGACACAGCCGCATTTAATCAGCTAATGTGCTGAAAACTGGACTAAACACAATGTCTGTAGCCTTCTGTGTGGGACAGGTGCACGGTGCGGGAGGATGCACGGACCAGCTGTTTCACAATTGTGCTGGGTGCCCAGTGATGCAGATCTCTTGGGAGCTAAAGCTTGCATGGCCGCTCTCCCTCTCCCATCACACAAGCCGTCAGAAGCCGGGCCCCAGATCCACGCCTGGGATGGAAGGTGTGGTGCCAATCTCACCTTGCCTTCACCCCTGCACCTTTCCTCACCGCACCCGGCTGGGCAAACAGGCAAACTCGAGACCAGCTCTTCCTGGGCTGGAGAGGGGGCAGGAACCTTGGCCAGCATGGCATGATCAGCTCCCCTGCCTTCCCTCTAGATGCAAGGGTCAGTGCACCTGAAGGGGGCGGGGAGTTCCATTCTAGCCACCTTTCCTATAGCTCTATGCCCTTGATCCCCCTCCCCAATGGCCCCCCACACCCTATAGGGCCCTGATCTTCATCCTTCCCATCCCTAGCTCCCCAGGTCCCAATCCAGATTCTGTACCCCCTCCCCCCACGTGCTCATGGGTTCAGCCGGTGGGGAATGCACTCTGGGAGGCGAGCAGCACGGGGGACCCACAGCCCAACCCTTCGGGGTCTGCAGGCAAATCAGGAGGCCCTGGGGTTGGCAGGGAGGTCTCCAGTGAGCGGGTCGATGGAGAGATGCAGGCATGCCTATGTTCCTCTGTGTGTTTTGTCAGCGCACATGTGTGAAGGGCTGCCTGTGTGTGCATGTGGGGTGTCTCAGCGCACATCACTCTGCGTGTCTCCACATCTGTGTGTTTGTCTGTGTTTCTGGGTGGCTGTGTGTCTACAGTATTGTGTGTGTTTGGATGTTTGGGTATGGCTGTCTACAGTATTGTGTGTGTTTGTGTATGGCTGTGAATGGCTGTCTGTGTAGCTGTCTGTCCATCTCTGTGGCCATGTGTCACTGTGCCCAGTTGTGTCTGCCTGGCTGTGTGTGTCTAGCTGTGTGTGGTTGTGTGTCTCTGCGGCCCCATCTCTCTGCATGTGGTTGTGCGTCTGTCCATCTCTGTGGCTGTGTCACTGTGTCCAGTTGTGTCTCTCTGGCTGTGTGTCTGTTTGTTTGTCTCTCTGTGTGCGGTTGTGTGTCTCTGGCCCTATGTCTGTCTGTGTGGTTGTGTGTCTCTGGCTGTGTGTCTGTATCTGTCTCTGTGTGTGCGGTTGTGTGTCTGTATATGTATTTCTGTGTGCTGTTGTGTGTCTGTATATGTCTCTCTGTGTGCGGTTGTGTGTCTCTGGCTGTGTGTCTGTGTCTGTATCTGTCTGTGTGTGGTTGTGTCTCTGGCTGTGTCTGTATATGTCTCTCTGTGTGTGGTTGTGTGTCTCTGGCTGTGTGTCTGT
>ML686092.1:1854878-1865413 GCA_007922175.1 Pelusios castaneus
CATGGGGGGAGCAGATCCAGCTTTGCACGTGTGGGGCTGAGGGCCTCGCATTGCACTGTGGGGACAAGGCTGTGGTGCCCCAACCTTGCAGCGGGCTCAGGCGTATGGGGCCCCCCAGCATTGCAGAGAGAGGACGGGGCTCAGCACCCCAGTGCACAGGAGCTGGTGGGGCAATGCCGCGCTGGACCCCCCGAGTCCATGAGGGGGAAGGGAGACTCTGGTGTGGGACTGAGATGGGTTGATTTATTGCTCACGGCTCTGCTGAGTCAATGAATGTTTATTCCCTTTCCCTGAGCAGCAGGGATTCATCCTCCCCAGCCCCTGTGCCTCAGTTTCCCCACTGCTGCAAGGATTCCCCAGCCTCTGAGGCTTCTGGAGGGTTGGCGGACCTGGGAAATTAGGGATTGTCCATGGCTTTATTAATGGTTCTTGGTCCTGTACCTCCCAGGAGTCCTGGAGCAGGTGTTGTGAGCTTACCCATGTCACTTCCTCAAACGTTTGACCCCCAGAGACCCCCAACTACCCCACACAGTCCCCCCTTTGCCCCTAACCCTAACCCTGTACCAACCACCACAGGTGGAGGACACAGCAATGGAAGGGACACAGGGCCTTTCCCTCCTAAGGGGCACAGGCTCTGATCCAGTCCCAGGGGCTTCAGCTCCTGGCAGGGTCTGTGGTAGGGTTTTTTCAGCCTGGCTGGTTCTTTTATGGATCTGCCAGGTGCCAGAAAAAGTATTAAATCTGCCAGCTTTTTGGTTTTGGCATTTTTTCCCATGGGTCGAAAGATATGCACTATTATCACAACACAATTTGCACTTTTATCACAACACATGTTAAAAGTGTCTGGGCCTGGCTGTTGAGGCTGCGGGGGGCAGTGAGCCTGCGCCCTCTGGGTTTGTAGGGTTACCAGAGTCTGTAATAGTTCAGTCTGCTTTGCATTAGAGTGAGGAGATGCTCCTTATGGTCTTGATTCTTTCTGTGATTTTCTTTCCACTCCTCTCTGTATTCCCTCTGTTTCTCAGCCATTGCTCCTGTCCATGTCCTTTTCCCTTCTGCATTCCTCTGTTGACTGGAGGAGTTCTTGAAACATGGCCTCCTCACTATGGGGAGGACGCTTCCTTATCTGCTGAAGGTGGGCAGCAGGCGCGGGGCCTCTGTCTTGAAAGAGAAACACATAATGAATAACGGAATTATTGTTACTGCCTTCCCAGAATACATGTAACACTGGGAAAACCACCTTATTCTCACCACCCCCCTGAGCAGAGTGCAGGTCCCTGCTGATCCTGGAAATGGTGAGTTCTTTATGGAGGGGCCAAGATCACTGTCCTGGGCTGAGGTTCATGGTCTGAGGGGGCGATTTAGTTGAGGCTTTGCTGCAAGAAATCTAAATCTGTGCCCATCTTCTCTACAGGAAGTGGCCATAGAAGCTGATATTTCACTCCTAAGTGTTCGCAGGGATGCTAGAAAGCATGTCCTCTGCTCACGCAGGTCTAGACCGGCTCTCTATGCTCAGAGGCGGCTTTTTGGGCCCTGAGCAGTAAGCGACAAACAGCTCCTGACTCCCACTGAGCTGCTTCTCGGCTCCAAGGCATCCTCCAGCTCCACTTCCTCATCCGTCATCTCCTCCTTGGGGTTTATATCAGAATCTGGTGGCCCTGGGGCCATAGGGTTGTCCACGGGGGTCTGGGGGTGGATGTGGGTCCCCGCTGCGGATGGTCTCAGGTTTTTGTAAAAGTGGCAGGTGGCTGGTGCGAAGCCAGAGTGTCTGTTTGCCTCCCTGGCTCTGTGGTAGCTCAGCCTCAGCTCCTTCACCTTGGCTCGGCGCTGCAGTGTGTCCCTCTCATTGCCTTTCTCCACCAGGGCACGAGAAATCTGGCTGTACGTGTCAAAATTCCTTCGGCTCTGGCGGAGCTGAGACTGCTCAGCAGGCTGTCCCCAGATGCTGATCAGCTCCAGCACCTCGGCTGTGCTCCCAACGGGAGAGCATTTGCTGCATGGTGCTGCCACTGTCATCTGGGAACACCCCACACACTCCACACTGAAGTGTGGAACCAAGACAATTAAAAAATTCCCAGGACAGAAAAGAGGGCGGGGCTGGTGACTGCAGAGCAGTGGGGTACAATGGGAAGAAGAGAGCAGTTGTGACTGGCATTGTGGGACATGTCCAGAAGGCGTTAACCTGACAAATTCAAAACAAGGGGGTGTGTGATTTACTAGTTCAGCAAAATAAGCAGGGCGCCCTGTGACACTTTTAAAGACTAACAGATTTATTTATCGCCTGAGCTTTCGTGGGAGACAATCCCAAACAAGGCACTTTTGCTGATAAAACGGGCATTGTAGTGTGTCCACAGGGCTTATTTTGTGGCCCAAAGTCAACATTTGGCATCCAAACTTTCTAGTGTAGACGTGTTATCTCTCCAGATACTGGAAGTGGCTGTGGCCGGGGATGGGGGCTGCAGAGTTGCCTTGTGCTCGGGTTACAGTGGATCCACCTTGGGGGAGGAGGGGCCTTTTTTTCTTGGTTTTGTTTTGTTTTTCCAAGGTGATAGCCCTACTCTGCGGACCTCGGGGGGAGGAGGGGGGCCCAACTTGAGCCCCAAAATGAGTGGCCGCACTTTGGAAAGTGGCGCGGCACTGAGTGACTAATTCCAAGCTAATGCGGTGAGTCTGCTGTAAATGGACCCAGGAGTCCACGCTCCCAGCCCCCCAGCTCTAGCTATGAGACCCCACTCCTCATCCAGATCTGGGACAGAACCCAGGAGTCCTGAGTCTCGCCTCTCCCGTAAAACTACAACTCCCAGGAGTCTTTGCGGGGCCGATCCCCCCGCCCCCCTGGGCTGGGCTCGAGGCCACGCCCCCGCGCGGAACATGGAGCTAGGGGAGTTCGAGCGGGACAACGCGGGCAGCTGCCGCCTGGGCTCCCCGGTGCCTGAGCTGTGCCGGGCCGAGCCCTGCTGCCTCGGCATCGATGAAGCCGGCAGGGGGCCCGTGCTGGGTAAGGGGGTCCCCGCATCGCAGGCCTAGGCCTGGGAGAGGCCCCCAGCATTGCACGGGGTTGGGGCTGGGGGAGGCCCCCAGCATTGCACGGGGTTGGGGCCGGGGGAGGCCCCCAGCATTGCACGGGGTTGGGGCCGGGGGAGGCCCCCAGTATTGCACGGGGTTGGGGGCCCTGCTGAGTGATGGGGAGGGGACCCTCCTTTTTGTGCTCTGGCGGGAGGTCCCGGTCCAGTAAGGAGGGGGCAATGGGTGGGGCAGGGCTGAGCCCCCAGTGCTGTGGGTGGGAATTGCAGAGGGGGAGGCTCTTGCGCTGGCTGTGACCCTGTCTTCCCTTCCAGGTCCCATGGTCTATGCTATTTGTTACTGCCCCCTGGCCAAGCAGGAGGAGCTGAGGAGTCTGAAGATGGCAGGTGAGGGTATCACAGGGGTCTCAGTTTCCACTCTGGTCTCCTGATCCCCCTGGAAGTGGGGGCACAGGGATCACAGTAGTCGGAGAATTGGGCGTGTGTGTGTAATTCCGGTTCCCCCATACAGCACGGATGGAGCAACTGGGGAGGGATCAGGTGGGGGCTGGGGCTGCAATGGGGTGACGGGGGTGGGGAGACATGGATCAGAGTGGGGGGCAGGGGATGGGGACTGCGGCTGGGGGTAAGAGAGGGTCCTGTCACACCCCCGCCGGAGATTTCGCTGCAGGCTGCTGGCTCCTCTATTGGCTGACCCTTGTGTTCCCCCCCAGACTCGAAGACGCTGACGGAGGCGGAGCGGGAGAAGTTGTTTGGGATGTTGGACGGGGCCAAGGAGTTCATTGGCTGGGCCCTGCACATCTTGTCTCCCAACCTCATCTCCACTAGCATGCAGCAGCGGTGAGAGACCTGGGGAGCTTTGTTCTCACTGGGTCAGGCGGGAAAGTCCCCGTGTCCCTTCCATGCGCCACTTCACAGGAGCCAGATCCCTGGGTGGATGGGGTAGCTGGAGAGCTGCCAGGGGCTGCTCTATGTTTGTGCAGCGCCTGGCACGGTGAGGCTGGGTCTCTGGCTGATGAATCCTAACTTCTCTCCTGGCCAGGGCTAAATACAACCTCAACGCTCTGTCCCATGACACGGCCATCGGACTGATACAGCACGCGCTGGATGCGGGAGTGCAGGTGGCAGAGGTGAGCCCGGCCGCTGTCCCTCCTGCCTCAGTTTCCCACTGACACGGTACCCTGATCACAGCTCCAGGCTGAGCCAGGGTAGATGAAAGGGGAAGTGGTGTGGGCGTAATGCTGACGTGCACTCTTGCGCCCCTTCCCACCAGCCTCCCTGTGCCTCAGTTTCCCCATACTGCAATAGGGAAGCCACCTCTGCGCCCTCACCCGCCCAGATCCCAGCATAAAGTTTATCAAGTGGCAGGGGGTGAAGAGCACCCTAGTGTTCAGACACCCCCACTCAGGAGGCCCCCAACCCCGACAGGTCTTTGTGGACACGGTGGGTCCGGCGGAGAAGTACCAGGAGAAGCTGAAGCAGCACTTCCCAGAGCTCGAGGTGACCGTGAGGCCGAAGGCTGATTCCCTTTTCCCCATTGTCAGCGCAGCCAGCATCTGTGCCAAGGTGAGGCTGTGGGGACCCCCCTTGCGCTTTGAGGTCTCCTCAGTGCCATAGTCTGCCTCTGCAGGGGACCCAGCAGGGAATGGACTGGACCTGGCCTTGTGCTTAGGGGTTGCTAGGCCCTTGTTCTTCTTGGAGCAAGGGACAGGGGTGGAATGGGTCTGTGGAGCTCTGAGTCTGCATTGTAGGGGTTTCATCCTCCTGTCCCATATGCTGTGAGGCTGTTAAACAGCCATTGTGTCCCTCCCCAGAGTTGGGCGCATCTCAGTGCTGGGTGACAGATCCCTGTATAAACAGCCATTGTGTCCCTCCCCAGAGTTGGGCGCATCTCAGTGCTGGGTGACAGATCCCATATAAGCAACTTGTCTCGGGGTGGGCTGGTGCTAGGGGCTTGTCCTAGAGGCACTGTCCTGTGCTGATTCCTGTTTGTGTTGGCAGGTGGCAAGGGATCATACTGTGAAGAACTGGCGGTTCCCGGAGGATCTGGGGGATGTGGGCATGGAGTATGGCTCTGGATACCCCAATGGTAAATGATGCCCCTCATGGAATGCTGGGCTCTGGCCACAAGGTGGAGCTATTTGCCTACGTAGGTGCTTAAGATAAACTGAGGCTGTGACCGATGGGCCCATCTAGCGCGGTATCCTGCCCCCTAGATCAGATCAGACCCATGGGCCCCTCTAGCCTGGTATCCCATCCTCTCCTCTGGTTCTCAGATTGCCCAAGTCCCTTCACTCTCACCCAGCTCTTACTGGCCAGCTGTGTTCATTTCCCGTCCCCAAGTTCAACACAATGCCTGGCCAGGGCCATGTGCCGCCTGGGATCTGCGTTTCCCGTCACTGTATTGTCACCCGCTGGCGAGCTGGGCGTTTGCATCGCCAAGGGGTGGGGGCTGTGCTGCCAGACTCTGCCCATCCCCCTCCCCCAGCCTTGCTTTGCTTGGACCCACTGGCTGCATTGGGCTGGATCTGGATCTGCCTTCCAGAGACCGAGACGGATGCTAAGTGACGTGCTGAGGTCACTGGGGGCGGAGAGAGGACAACGGATAGAACCCAGAAATCCTGGCTCCACCCCGCTCCAACCATGAGACCCCACTCCCCTCCCAGAGCCGGGGACGGAGCCATGGGGGGCTGGCCATTTCTAAAGCTGCAAGCAGTCCTGCTTGCTTTCCCTGAGGACAGTCCCTGACAGAGCCCAGGGAGAGCGTCCGTGGCTGGTGCTTTTGGCCCCACCTGATGATCATCTCTCCCCAGATCCCAAGACCAAGGAGTGGCTGGCACGGTGCCTGGACCCTGTGTTCGGGTATCCCCAGTTCGTCCGCTTCAGCTGGAGCACAGCCCAGACCCTCCTGGAGAGCAGGGCCGTGCCTGTGCGCTGGTACGTGGTGGAGGCAGGTCTGGGGGCCCTGCAAGATAAGTTCCTCCCTGCAGGGCTCTGACCCTTCCGATCCCTCACACTCACTGCTCTCTCCCCCAGGGGTGGCCTCTAACATGCTCCCAGCACCATCCATAGTGGCTCAGAGAAGCTGGCTCTGATGCCAGGCAACAGCCGTACCAGCCCGATTATGTCCCTGCTGCCTCCAGGATCCTGCCAGGACCGACTCCCCTGGTGCCCAGGGGACGGGCAGTCTGGCGTGCTGCTGCTGGGGCTTCCTCTGCCCTCCTCTCCCGGGGTCCGTGAAGGGTGCTGAGTGCAGCTCCCTCCTGCGCTGGGGCTCCCCTCGCCCCTCACTGACTCCGGGGACTCATCAGCTCGGCCCTAGGGGGCAGCACGATTCAGCACTCCCCCCACGTGTGACCTTGGAAGCTGTTTGGGTGCCAAGGCAGCTGGGTGTGGATCCCTTCTGAGGGGTGACATGATAGCTCCTCTGCCCCACCCCAGAGGTGGCTGCATCTCAGCACCAGGCAAGGGATCCGTATATAGCAGCCTCTCTGCCCTGCCCCAGAGGTGGCTGCATCTCACTGCCAGGGGAGGGGTCCCTCCATAACTGCAGTGGCCACCGACTGAGCCCAGCACATCTGATTGGCTCTGTTCTCCGCCTCCCCCAGCCTGCTCTGGACTCACCTCCGCTCTGGTAGCTGTCTGTGTGTGGGAGAGAGCTAAGCTAACTGGGGCAGGGGGTGTGCCTGGGGCTGCCTGGGCCCTGTTTATTTCTTATTCCTTCCCCAGGGATGACAGCGAGGATGACCCCGCCCTGAAGGGCACCCGCTCCGTCCTGTCCTTCTTTGCCCGCAGAGAGTCCTCCAGGCGCCAGCTACATCGCTTCTTCCACGAGCGCAAACTGCAGCCAGTGTCTGGGCTCTAGTGGGTCCTGGATGGGGTGCAGAAGGCTGGCCCCAGGGACCCTCCCCTCCGCCAGCCCCATGGTTCCCTCACACCGACACAACTTGACTTGGAGCAAGAACGTTTGACTCACAGTGTCTGGGTTTTGCAGCTCATCTGGCCACTGTCTCCCAGGGCTGGGGGAGCCTACCGGTAAAAGGGGGGCATCTAGGAACAGCTACCCCAGTCTTGCTGGAGCTTTTCCATCCCCAACCCCAGAATTTTCCCCATCTTGTTTTAGTTAATAAAATGCTTTGAAGAGTCTCTGGGGTTTGTGACAGGCTCCAGCTGCCTGTGGGGTGAGGGGAGGGAGCTGTTTCTGCAGAGATCCTTCGCCCTGGTGCTGAGATGCAACCACCTCGGGGGTGGGGCTGACTAGAGAAGAAATGAGGAAGAGCAGCAAACAAAGAGTTCCCAGGCACCAGATTTGAAAGGGATTCTGTTTTATTTTTTCCCATGGTATCACGAGATTTTTAACAGCGTTTTTCCCTCATGATCTCAGTTGCGGGTAGCAGATGGGCATAAAATAGGCAGGGGTGGCCCTATGGAACTGACGTTCGGGGGGGGGGGCAGAGGCTGGGGAGATAAGGGTTGGGGCTAGTTTGAGGGGTGCTGGTTTAAAACACGGGCACCTGAGGCTCTCCCCCATACATCCCGACTTCCCCTCTCTCCCTGTTGTGTGGGGAGTTCCTGCTTTGAGTGAGACTCCTCTGGGTCCTTGCATTGTGGAATCAGCTTCCCTGCTGCATAGGGAGAGCCCCCACTCTGCTCCCTGCCCCCCAACCCCCCTCATGTCCTGGATCAGCATGCCATAACACTGGGCAGCTAAATTCCACCCCCCCACCCCCCGTTCCCAGCCTGCTTGACCCAGCTAAAACATGGCAGGTTCTGTCTACACTAACTTCTGAGAGGTTGCAACAAGCTTTAGCGTGCAGACTATAGGCAACCACCGTTACTTAGGCTGGGATGAAATTGACCCTAAGTGCCCTCATGGAGCGCTTCCTAGCCCCACGCTAGAGCCATGGGGTGAGCACTGCCTGGGAGGGGAGAGGCACCAGTTTGGGGGCCCGGGGCTGCACAGAGTTGGCTGGTGCAGTGTCTTCCCCTCCTCCGAGCCTTTGCTAGCAGCCACACTGTGGTGCTGGCTTCTGCGGGTGACTGGAATTTGCGCTAGCAATCCGGGTCCTGGGGGTGGGGGCTCACCTTTAGGTGTGTGGGGTGTGTGGCTGTCATGTGGGTGGTGTCTAGTGGTTGGAGTAGGGAGGCAGGACTCCTGGGTTCCATCCCCAGCTAGCAGTGTAAACTAGTGGTTAGAGCAGAGGAGGATATAAGGCCTAGACATTTCCACTGAGCAGTCCTCTGGTGGCCCTTCTCTGTGCCTCGGTTTCCCCGCAGCGGTACAGCAAGAGGGTGATGCATCTGCACCCCGACTGATGCCAGGCCGTTGTGACTCGGGGGATGGGGGAGCTAACACTCCTATGAGCTAGGCCTTATGGCTGTGAGGCCCCCCCACTCTGGTGGGTGGCAAGAGGCCAGAAAAGCAGTCACATTGGGGGCAGGTGATCAGAGGGTCTGGGGTTTGCATAGATTACAAGCAATTCCGTTCCTCCCGTCCCCCAGTTGTCTGGGGTGAGCGGATCAGGAGGGAGTCTCCTAGAGGGTGGGGGTGCTGAGGGGGGGCTTGCTCTAGAACCCGCTCCCGCTCCCCTCCACATCTTCCATGAAGACAGAGCGTTTGCGCAGACTGCCCCTGGCACGACGGAGGGGGCTGCTCGCTGGGCAGGGCCCCTGAGGGCCACCAACTTTGGTGGTGTCAGGTTTTTCTGCACTGTCCTCTGGCAGCGGCTCGGGGTTGGCGTCGGAGGCCGTCAGGCTCAGGCACAAGCAGGGCTCCTGGACGGCCACGAAGGAGTCGCCCCAGATGTTCTCGCAGAGCTCTCTGCCGTCCCGGTACATCTGGGGGTGGGGAGAGGTTAGAGGGTGAGATGTGTGGCTTGCCCCCTCTAGGGAGCACTGGCTCTCATCTGGCCCCAGAGCAGGGGGCTGACTGGCCCAGGGGGGTGAGGAATGGCACATGGGGTCTTTCCCTTCCAGGGGGTGCCAGCTGCGATCCAACTCTGGGCGTGGAAGTCTGGGATATGAGGAGGGGAAACTGAGTCTGAGACCAAATCTATGGGTCTCGCGGCACAGAGAGGTCAGGACCGCTCTATTTAGCTGGTCACACTCTGTTGCTGGTGGCAGACTGGGTCCACTGGGCCCCCTTGGCAGTGGGATCAGCTGGGTTGGTGTCAGCAGTTGGCAGCTCCCCTCAGTCCCCGAACTACTGCCCTGGCTGTAGGTGGATGGGGATTTGGGGGAACTGGTGCCTTCTGGAGTGGGGGTCTCTAGCCTCCCCCCCATTTCACCTGGCATCGTCCCCCTCTATCCATCCCAACTCAAGCAGCATCCTGCCAGCCAGGTCCCTGTTGTGGGGCCAGATCAGAACCAGTGCCCCCTGGAGGGGAATGGCTTTGTGTCCCATTCCCACCTCCCGTGCCACGAGTTGGCCAGGTCTCAGCCCAGCTCTGAGGTGCATGTACTGCAGAATCCCAGCAGCAGGTGGCTCAGGCCCTGCAGTCTGAGCCCACCACTTCCCCAGCCCTGTAAGAGTGCTCCATCCCCCAGCAGGACTCCACCCCCCCTCCGGTAGCAGAGCCCCCTCACCTGGCTATAGGGCACGCAGTCCCGGCTGCAGTTGTTGCCCTCGGGACCCCACTGCCAGTCACTCACCCAGTTGCGAGCGCAAGTCAGGTCGTCCTTGCAGGCTTTGTACCTGGGGGGAAAATGGGGGGGACGGGACGGGACGGCTGGGCTTGAGACAGACTAGTGGGTTGCCCAGATGGGGGTTGCAGGGACAATCTAGCTCCATCCAGCCCAGTATCTCTGCTTTTGTGCTGCTCGCTTAGCTCCTTGCAGCAGGGAGTTCCACCGGTCCCTCATGCTGCATAAAATGGGCCACTCCCCACTCCATCCTGGAGCCGCCTTTTCCATTGCAGTCTGGAATTGCAGGGTTACTCCCACCCTCCCCAGGAATAGAATCCAGGCCTCCTGGCTCCCAGGCCTCCCTGCTCTAACCACTAGCCCCCACAGCCAGGGAGAGAAACCAGGCCTCCTGGCTCCCCTGCTGTAACCACTAGACGCAGGCAGGAAGGTGGGGGAAGTCGTGTTGACTCACCACTCCTCACAGAAGCTCAGGCACAGGGGCACCTCCAGCACAGCCGTGGGGCGCTGGGGGTGGGGCCAGCGGGCGGCACTGGGGGCACAGCGGTAGAAGCATTCGACCCGCTGCAGGTAGTGCTCACACCTGGGGACGGAGATGGGGGGGGCGTTAGAGTGGGGGGACCTATAGGCCGTGTCAGGGGCATAGTGGCTGCATCTTGAGCTGGCAGGAAGCTGCTGGGAGCGGGGTAGGGACTCAGCAGGGGGCACTCTCCCCTGGCAATCACTGCTGGCCCCGATGCCCCAGAGCAGTGCTAGGGGAGACAGGGCACTGCTGAGGGGAAGTTCACAGCTGGGGGAGGCCAGGCGCTAGCAGGGCACTGCTGAGGGGGAAGTTCACAGCTGGGGGAGGCCAGGCACTAGCAGGGCACTGCT
>ML686092.1:1865423-1886865 GCA_007922175.1 Pelusios castaneus
GGGGAAGTTCACAGCTGGGGGAGGCCAGGCACTAGCAGGGCACTGCTGAGGGGAAGTTCACAGCTGGAGGAGGCCAGGCACTAGCAGGGCACTGCTGAGGGGAAGTTCACAGCTGGGGGAGGCCAGGTGCTAGCAGGGCACTGCTGAGGGGAAGTTCACAGCTGGGGGAAGCCAGGCGCTAGCAGGGCACTGCTGTGGGGAAGCTTGCAGCCAAGGCTGGCAGGGGGCGGGGCCAAGCAGTCCCACCTGGGGCTGATGCTCCCGCAGCGATTCCAGTAGATATCATTCACCTTGGCAAGGGGGGTGCTGGAGATCTCCTGGGCCACCTCGGGGGAGCAGCAGGCGCCTGAGAAGAGAACCCGGCCGTCCATCAGCACCACCCTCGGCTCCTGCAGGTCCCTGCCCCACCTCCCTGCCCTGCCCATCCTGTGACAAGGCTTCCCAGGACAGGGCCAGGCATGTGGGTGGTGATGGCCCCAATACTTTATCCAGCGCACAGGGCTCTCCAGCAATGTGAGGACAGACACTGCTCACAGGGGAACTAGTGGTTTGAGCAGTGGAACTGGGAGCCAGGACTCCTGGGTTCTCCCTCCTGCTCTAGGAGGGGAGTGAGGGGTAGTGGTTAGAGCTGGGACTGGAGAAATCCCTTGAAACCACCTAGTTTCCTCTCCCCTTCCCCAAACCTCCTCCGCTTTTGTGGCCAAAAAGTGCCAGTTTTGGATGCTTTTGGGGCAAATCCAATTACTGAGCTCAACCTGCCCCAGGGCTCCCCCCCCCCCACACCCCCAGGACTGCCCCACACCCATTACTCACTGGCGGCATAGAGCTGGCAGGCACCCAGTTGCTCCTCAGGGGTAGGGGCCACCTTGTGCTTCCCTCCAGCCAGGCAGCTGCTGTCCAGGCCCCTGGCACGTCCGCACAGCACGGCCAGCGCCCAGCCCATGGCCAGCACCCACACGCTGCCCCCGGTGCTCATGGCCACCTGGGGGTGCAACCAAAGAGAGGCCTGGGTCAGAGGAGAAAGATTGCAGGCTCTCCCAATAGCCTCTCCCAGAGGGTGAGGATGAGCTGGGGACAGTGGGGGGACAATGAGACTGGCTTTGGGGGAGGAACTCTGAGTCGAGCTTGGCCTGGGGAGGGGCGTGGAAATGCACAGTTCTGTCTTTCGCTGTCCCCTGCCCCCATCTCTGTCTCTCTTTGACAACCCAGCTCCTGAGTCCCCACTGGCATGGCCCCTTTAGTCCTTGCTTGGCTCCAGCCAGGCAGCTTCTGCAGGCCCAGAGTTGGGGGGGGGGCTGCAGACTCAGCACGGCCCAGTGCGGTTGGTTGGTTGGTCCTTGAACCCCAGCCAGTTTGCCCTCTGGCATTGGGCTGGCTCGGAAGCTGCACCGAGCCCTTCCTGACCCCTGCAATGATTGGGGCCCTGGAGCATCACAGTGACTGGCCCAGAATTTCTCCAGAAACTACAGATTCCTGGCTCAGGGAGGGGAATGGGGTTTAGTGGGTTAGACCAAGAGGGGGCTGGAAGCCAGGACTCCTGGGTTCTATCCTTACACCCTTCCTTTGCAGATGGGCTTGTTTCTGTAGGTGATGTTAGACCCGCATCTTCTGCGAGGAGCTGGGAGATTCACATGCTGAGGAAGGTGGCTTGGGTGGCGCGGCCCCTCAGGCCATTTTATCTATTCCCCCTAATTGGATTTGAATTAAAGACCTGGCTGTAAATTGGACTTGGCAGTTTCTGCCCCCCCCCATCCCCCCAGGGCCCAAGGTGACTCCTGCTTACAGATCCGGATCCTGCCTTCCTGGGCGAATTAGGCCAACATGCCGAAATTAGACAAGGGTGGGGGGGGGGGGGGGGGGGGAGGGTAGCGTTCTCCTCCCTGGAAGATCATATTTCCCCAGTGCTGCTTGCCTAGGAGAAACCCAAACCCCTGCCCTCCCCAAGGGCAGCTGGTAAAAGTGCAGTGGAGGAGTGAACCCAGGAGTCCTGATTCCCAGGCCCCTGTGCTATCCACTAGACCCCACTCCCCACAGCTGGGGATAGAGAACCCATGACTCAGACCTCCCAGGACCCTCCTCCCCTGCTCTAATCACTAGACCCCACAGCCCTCTTCCCAGAACTGGGGACAGAACCCAGGAGTCCTAGCTCTGAATCACAGTGGTCTCAGCCTTGGAAGAGATTGGCTTTCCTTCCCAATGGGACAAGTGCTTGGGGGGGTGCCGTGTACCAGCCCCAGCAACGAGTCTCCCCTCAAATCATGAGACTGGCTTAATAAGCATGAGAAATTTAGAAAACCCGGGGTGTCACTTTATTGACTTTTGGAGGGGGAAGGTTGAATCTCTTGGGGGTGGCATTTTCCAGCTTTTCTTTGGCAGCATGAGGGCTGCATTCTAGTTTCTGAGAAAACCAAACAAGAGCAGAATTCTCCCCCAATCTCAGGACTCCAGGAGCTGGGGCTTTATTGAAGAAAGCTAAAGTTTGCATTACACTGCAGGTTGCGCTGGAGTCAGCGTCTTGTTCTGCTCCTGTCTCTCTGACCCCCAGAACTGCCTGCTAATAGGAATTATTGAGAGCGACACCTAGGCTGGTATTTCTGTTTTGTTTTCACTGAAGTGGCTTTATTTTTTCTTAACAGATAAAATTCTCCCTCTCCAATAGGAGGGCTATTACACAGCAACCAAGAAGGAGCCCCTGTTTTGGTGTGGGCACTTTTAGCAGTATTACAATAGCATCTAGAAACCCCTAACCAAGAATGGACCATTGGTAAGCTGTGCGGACTATTAGCTGTATTACGGTAGCACCTGGTGACCCCCTCCCTCCCACCATCCAAGATCAGGGCCCCACTGTGCCAGGTGCTGCACAGACATGTCTGAGGCAGTCCCAACCCCAAACCCGTCTCAGTCTAACGAGACAAAGGGAGGGCCATTATCTCCATTTTCAGGTGGGGAAACTAAGGCATGAGGCAATTAAATGATTTACCCAAGGAGCCAGGACTCCTGACGGTGATTCCCAGTCCTGGGAGGAGACTGGTATCTAATGGTTGTGGGGTGGGGCTGGGAGTCAGGTCCCCTGGATTCTCTCCCCATCTTGGGGAAGGGGAATGGGCCTAGCGGTTAGATCAGGGTGACTGGAAGAGCCAGGACAGGGAAGCTAAGGACTGAGGCCTCCCCCCCGCTTCCCCTCAGCTTCCTGTCCCCACGTCCTGCTGGGAGCCAGTGGGTGTCAGGTGACTATGTGCAGGCAGGCCATTTCTCCACCTGAGGCTGGAGGGCCCATCCGCCAAGGGCAGGTGACGCGAGTTTCTTCTAGGCATTTCTTGCACCTTCCTATGAAGCAGCTGGACTTGGGCCCTGCAGGAGATGGGATACCAGGGTAGATGGACCTGCTGGTCTGATCTGAGACAGTGATCCCAGTGTTTGCTGTTTCCTCTCTGAGCCCGTGGCTGGGGAGGCCAGACAGCGTATTCAAGTTCTCTCCCATTAACATGCCCCTGCAGATCGCACTTTGGTGCCTGGCTAAGCTGGGATTCATCTGAGCACCCTGAGGAGCCCTTCGCCTACAGCACCATCCTCACACAGCTGCTGTCTCGGAGCCGCTCGGCCCTAAGATCAAAGCCCCCCGTCTAGAGCAGCCTTTCTATAAACTTCGGCTGCTGCGTCACCCCAGCTCGAGGGGGGTGCAAAGAGTGGTATCAGGATGCCTGGGTTCTATCCCCGGCTCCAGGAGGGAAGTCTCCTGGTTAGAGCAGACACTAACAATCAGGATTCCTGGGTTCTCTTCCCAGCTCTGGCAGGAAAGCAGCGTGCGGTCAGTTTGTAAATCATAGAAATGTGGGGCTGGAAGGGACCTGGAGAGATCCTCAAGGCAGCCCTATGCCGTAAACCTTGACCATCCCCGACAGGTGTTTGTCCAACCTGTCCTTAAAAACCTCCAGGGTCAGGGATCCCGCAGCCACCATTCCCGCCTGTACCACTGAACTCACCTTAGCGTTAGGTAGTTTTCACGACTGTCGAACCTATGTCTTCCCCGCTGCAGATTAAGCCCATTTCCTCTTGTCCTCATGGACACGGAGAACGATTGATACCCGTTTGTAATGACCCTGAGTGTGGCTGTCAGATTCCCCCATAGTCTTTCCTCAAGACTAAACATGCCCTGGCTTTTTACCCTTTCCTCCTCGGTTGGTTTTTCCAAACCTTTTCTCATTTCTGTTGCTCTCCTTTGGGCTCACTCCAGTTTGCCCACCTCTTTCCTAAAGTGGGGTGCCCCAAACTGGACCACCCAGGACTCACCAGTGCCAAGGCCTCCGTGTCTTGCTCCTGATGTTGCTAAAACACGCCAGAATGATATTCAACTTTGCAACTGCATCACGCTGGTGACTCATGTTCAATTTGTGAGCCTCTGACACCAGACCCATCTGAGAAGTGCCACAGTCTAGCGCCAGTTACTTCCCATTTTGCAATGGTGCAGCTGATTTTTGCTTCCTGAACGAAGTACTTTGCATTTATCTCTTTTTAACTCTAAGTGGGGGCAGGGGCAGGCGGGCTGGCAGGCAGGATTCCTGGGTTCTATATCAGCTCTAAGAGGGGAGCGGGGTCTGGTGGGGTTAGAGCAGGGGGAAGGCAGGACTACTCAGGTCCATTCCTAGCTCTGCTGTGTGACTTTTAGGGAGCCATTTCCCTTCTCTGTACCCCTCTTCCCCATGTGTAAAATGCCCTGTGGGAACTTGAAATGCAATCCATGATGCACAGGAGAGCTGCATGGTGGTGGTGGTATTTTACAGAGGAGGGAAACTGAGGCAGAGAGAAATTAAAGTGACTTGTCCCAGGTCCCGTGGGCAGGCGGTAACAGAACAGGGCACTGAACCCAGGGCCCTGACACCCAGTTCAGCGCCTTGACCCTCCCCTCACACCATGATTTCCATAAACCTGAAATCACGCTATTCCCAACCTCATCAAATCAAATAACCAACCCCCCTCTCGATGGGGCACAAACCTCACCCCACCCTCCCTGTGCCCCACACTCACCCCAAACTCTTCGCAGCAGGTCGTGCAGGGTGGCTTTGATTGTCACCCAGAAGCTCTTTTATTCCTACTGCTTGGGACACAGTTGGGGAGGGAGTCCACCTACCTTGCGGGGTGGATTTGAGGGGTGGGGCAGTGAATAGGGCTGAATAGTTCTGCCGATGATTTCAAACTTGCTCTCCCCCAGATGGACAATCCACAGAAAGGACCCCAAAACGGCTGGTTCCTGGGTCTGATTCGTTCTCTGCGTCCCTGCTTCTTTCCCTCATTTCCCCTCCAAACCATGGGACCCGCCCCCCAGTTTATATGACAGGGTGGCCTGCAGAAGCTGGGGAGTGAACTCAATGAGCTAGAAGATCCCTTCCCGTCCTATGTTCTGATAAACATCCCCCCCAACACCCATCACAGCAGCTGCTGGGATTTCTGTGAGGCTGGAGCCCCCCCCTACACTTCACAGCCCCCCTCAGCAGATGAATCACTGGGGCAGAGCAGGGCGAGAACTGGGGATCCTCTGCATCTGCAGTGCCCTGGGGGTGGAAGTCAGGGTAACAGATGGGCTTGGGAGACCCCCTCACCCCCTTTTCCCTAGTGGCTGCTGGAGGATGGAGCTGGGCCTGCCGGCTGTAATTAACAAGGCGCCGGAGAGAAATTGACACCCCCCCCCTCCTGCTTACCTGTGCTTGCTGCAGGACGGGTGGGTCTTGTCAGGGTGACCGGGTGGGTGATCTATCTCCCCTATTCTCCTGCCTGTCTCTGATGTAGCTGTGACTGGAAGGAAGCGAGCGTTAGGCTGGCGATGGCAAGCAGCGCCTGGGTTCGCCTCCTCCCCCTACAATGCATTCCCTCCACCCCTTTCTCCCTACCCACCCTGCAGCAGCCACTCTCCTGCCAGAGCAGCACTGGGGTAAATCCAGAGCTGCCTGCGTCACACTGGTGTGGGCCAGAGGGGGCCAGGGACTGTGCATTGGATCATCTGGACCTGCGCTGAGCTGGGCCCAAGGGTGGATGTTACCCAGCAAGGCAAATTGGGGAAGCTTTGGGCCATTATTTTACCCAGGGCAAAAAACTGAACCGAGCGGGGCCATGACCCCACATTTAGCCTGAGCCCTGAGGATGGATCCTGGGTTCCAGTCTGGTGTTTGACGCAGGAAGTGCCTCATAGCTGGGAATGTGGGTGCTGCATTTTTAAAAAGCAGAGTGATCCTTTCTGTGGGAGCCACCATAAAACCAATGTTCTGTGCTCGCCCCGGTGGTCAGATAGGAGGTGCTTGTTTGTTGGGCACTGAGTTGCAGCCTTCTCTGGGGTGGGGCGTGGGGATGTTTATACAGGGATCCCTCACCCAGGGCTAAGATGAGAGGCAGCTGCCTCTGGGGTGGGGCACAGGGCTGTTTGTATAGGGATCCCTCACCTGGCACTGCGATGTGACAGTTTCTGGGGTGGAGCATGAGGACTGTTTATATAGGAATCTCACCTGGTGCTGAGATGCAGCTGTCTCTAGGGTGGAACATGGATGCTATTTAAAAGCCACACAGCACAATAGTTTAATCCAGGAAATTAAATGAAAGCCTGTATCCAATTGAACTCACAGAACGAGGAGGAGGGGAGGGAATTAGGGCCACTTCGTGGAGACAGGCAGGGCTTTCTCACTGCCAGGATCTCTCCTTTGTGTGCTTTGGGCTTGGGCCATCCAGGCCACCTGCAGCACAGACTGAGAAGGGGAATGGTCTCTACAAATTCTCCAGGGTGGTGGGGAATCCCCGAGACCCAGCCTTCCTCCCCCTCCCCCAAACCACATGGGTGAGCGCTGAGCCAGAACCTGCCTGGGTCCAAGCCACTGGGTCACAATGCTTTGAAAGAGTCAGTTGTTTCAGCACATTAATTTTCACACCACATGGGGACAGGGAAGCAGGTCTAGTGGTTAGAGCCAGGGATGGAGCCAGGTGCTGATGGAAGCTGGGATTGTTCAATTTGGCCATGGTCCTGTGGTAGATTGTATGGCCTCCCTCTTCTTCTCCCCTGGGCTGGAAAAGGCCCCTCTGCCTCTGGGAAGGGAAGTTGTTGATCAGGGGAAGGGAAGTTCTTAAAGCCCTTACTCAAGTTTTACTCAGTGTTTCCTCAAGATTTCCTCTGCCTGTATTCAAGGACTGGTCCTGCCAGACTTATTTGCATAGTAGGGTCGACTCATCTTGACTTGGGAAGAATGTGCCCCTCAGGGTTTACTCAATATTTATTCTGGGCTTACTCCCTCCTTACTGGGGGATAAACTCTGCCCCCCCTTACCTCTGGAGTAGGGCACATATCAGCATGAGGAAGGGTCCCAAGATCTGGCCCTCTCGTGGTTTATCCACTCAGGCAACCTCCCAGTGAGATCAGTGGAGCCCAAACATTGGTCAATTTACTCAGGGGTTACTCAATCTTTTGGAGGCAAAACTGCTGTTGTCTGCTGTGAGTTTGATTGCGTAAAGGATTGAGTAGATGCTGAGGAAGGGCTACAGTATTTGTTCCCTTTTCTCCCCACCCAGGAGTTCTGCCTGCATAAAGATTAAGTAAGCCCAGTGTAAGGGCTGAGTAAATGCAAAGTACAGGCGGAGTAAATGCTGAGCTGGGGGAGTAAACCTGGAGTAGGTGCTGAGTAAACCCCTAGTAGGGCTGACTGCTTCTGGCACACAAGGTAGACTGGCTTCAGTCCCAACCAGGCAGCAGCTACTCCGGGCTGGGGGGCATAGGAGGGAACAGGTCACTCAGGGCTGAATTCTGGCCCCAGAGCAGCAGGTGCCCCCCAACCAGCCTACGGGCGCTAAAGGGGAAAACAGGGTCAGATGCAAATCAAGGCTCTGGGGAAGTGGCCAATTGGTCCAGTGGAGAGAGTGTGTGGGTGGGTTAGCTCGCCAGCCATCCAGTCCTAGCCCAGCATTCGCTGCCGTGGCCCAATCGGGGTTCTGGCCCAGGGCATGTTCTGTGACAAGACAGATGGGGCTTTAAATAGCCCAGCAGCGGGGGAGGTGTGAGCTAGTGAGCTAAGCCGTAGTCCTTTGGGTTCCCCTTCACCCTGTGCCTCCTGCTAGCAGAAAGGGGACTGGTCCCAGTTACATGGGCTGGGATCAAGACCCCAATGAAGCCAACAGGGGGTGGGGTCCTGTCCTTAGCAGCTAGTCCCATGGTCACATCTAGAGACTTCTCCAGTCCTGATCAGGGACCCATTGTGCCAGGCGCTGCACAGACATAGGGTAAGAGATATTCTCTGACCAGAAGATCTCCCAGGCTAAATAAGCAAAGGCTGGGAGGGGAAACTGAGGCACAATGAGGGGAAATGTCTTACCCAAGGTCACATGCAGGGCTGGGACTAGAACCCAGGCATCCTGCCAGTCAGCTCCCGTGCCTCTAACTATGAGATTGCACTGCACTCCCAGAGGTCAGAATGGATCTTAGGACTCCTTGCTGCCAACCCCCTGTTCTAACCACTAGACTCTCCTCCCTGATCTGGAGATAGAACCCAGGAGTCCTGGCTTAGTGAGGTTTATGTCACACAGCTACCTCGTTCGTATCTGGAATGGTTCTTCTGGTACCTGGCGGGGTTCTGCCTCTAGAGGAAAGAGCTCAACTGCTTGACCAGGCTCTGGACTGATCCTGGCCTTCTGGGGTCTCTAGGAGGGGAGTGTGGGCTAGCGGTTAGAGCAGATGGGACTGCAGCGGGAGGTGGGATATGTGGTGGTGTTGCCAGCTCTGTCAGGGGAGTGGGGTGTAGTGGTTAGAGCAGGGGGGCTGGGAGTCAGGACTCCTGGATCTTGTTGCCAGCTCTGTGCAAGGCTGTGGCTAGAGCACGGTGTGGAACTAACCTTTGATCCCAGCCCACGTCTCCAAGGGACACGGCCAGTGGCTTTTCTGGTGGCCCCCTGGCTGTGGAGCATTGCTGCCACCTAGAGGACTGCGTGGGCTGGCAGGTGCCAGGATGTGGGGCACCCCTGGGGAGTGTGGCGTATCCTACATGTGCCATAGTGGGAAAGCCCAGGGCAGCGCTGGGAATGGGCCAGGCACACCCCGAGCTGGAGGGAGCTGCATCACACTGCTTGTGGCTGGGTTAAATAGCTCTGGTGTTTGAATAGATGGGGCTGGGCGTCAGGACTCCGGGGATCTGCTCTGAGTGGGGAGTCAAGGCACTTGGATTCAGTTACCGAATGTGGTAAGGGAGTCGAGTCTGGTGTTTAGAGCAGGGGGGCTGGACTAGGGCTCCTGGGTTCCAGACCGAGCTCTGGGAGGGAGGCGGGGTCTAGCGGTGCGGTACGGACAGAGGCCCACAAAACCAGGGTTGCCGGGTTCTCTCTTTTATATCCTGTGTCACCATGAGGCTGTTTTTCAGGCCCATTCTCTGTGCCTCAGTTTCCCCCATTGGGATCCACAGCTGGGCAGGGCTAGTGAACTGCGCGGTGTTGCCAGGCCTGTGGAGTGCGGTGGGGCGTGCGACACCCATCTGCCCTCAGTGCCCATCTGTGCTCAGTGCCCATCTGTGCTCAGTGCCCATCTGTGCTCAGTGCCCATGTATACAGTGCCCTGACCTCAGGGCTCCTGGCAGGAACTGGCCTGCTCTAAGCACCGGATGGGATTAGGAGGTAGGGATTAGTCTGTCCCAGTGCGGAGGGGAATTAGACCGGCTCCTGCCATCTGGCTGGGCCCCACACTGGTTATGGGGCCAAGGCGTAGCCCAGCCTGGGTTCCTGGGCCGCCTTCACCCACTGGTGCAAGTGGACACAAGCCGTTCCCTTGCTCAAAGCCGCTAGGACCCCCGCCTCCTCTCCCACAATAGTACCCAGGCACCCGGCCTCCAGCCCCCGCTCCACCCCGCGCTAACCTGGGCGCAGGCAGGAACATCCGTGCCCGGGGCCCCCTGGCCACTAGAGAGCAACAGAGCCACGTGGTGTTTCTGTGGGTCACACCGATATTTCACACTTCCCCGCCGTGGTTTGTCGTGGGCTTTGTCAGAGCCACCTCCAGTGGGGCGGTGGGAGGCTCGGGCTCTGAGTGGACCCCCCCGGGCCCGGAAACACAGAGAGGGGGGGTTGTTCCAACCCTGGCAGCCCGGGTGGGGTGAGAGAACCCAGGAGGCCGGGTCCCCTGGAGGTCCCAGCCCGGCTCGCTCAGCTCCAGCACCATGGACAGCGCCTCGGCCCATGCCCTGTGTGTCCTGTGCTGTGTCCAGACTGCACTTCCCCGCGGGGGGGCACTGTCCTTTTCCTTTCTCCCCGCCCCATAGGGTGTTCGGGGCAGCTCCTGCCCCTAGCCCAGGCACCCAGCAGGGCCAGGGTATTCTCCCCCGGCTAGCCTGGCCATTGCCCACACTGGGTCAGGGAAACATAGGCCTTGCACGCCTGTCACCAACCAGACACCGGCCCCCTCCAGGTGCCCACACACAGAGACACGCCCCCTCCCTGCCCCTCAGCCCACATTCCCCACACACAGACACACTCACGGCTGCCCTCCCCCCACACTCACACACAGACCCCTGCTCATCCTGTGGGCCCAGCCCTACCTATCGATTTCCTTTAGCCGCCCCATTAGGCCACAAATCATCCTGGCTGCCCATCAAGTGCAATTAAGGACCGGCAGAGCCCATTGATCCGTCGCTCCCGGGTCCACCAGCTCTGAAGCCGGAGCAGGAGAGGGCTGGGGCCACGAGCCGCCCTGGTGACCAGAGGCCCCCCAATGGTCACCCCGACAGCCACCTTCTGCAATCACCTGTGGCGAGCAGAGCCATGTGGGCGGGAGTCCCCTGGATCAAGGCTCTCCTTGGCAATGAGTCCCATGGTCTCCAGTCCCGCTGCCAGCCAGCGCTTCCAAATACCCCTGACTACCGAACCCGCAGGGGTCATGAATGGGCCCCAGGGCCCCAGCCCTTCGTTTGACCTCTTCTTGGAAGAGCAGCAGCTGCCTTCAGTCCTGCACTTGGGCAAAGCAGTCAGAGCTGACTGCAGGGGGAGAGCACCCCCTACTGACCCCCACCCCACTCCTTGCAGCCCAGCACCCCCTAGTCCTGCACTGGGGTGAGTGCTGACTGGAGGGGGAGAGCGCTCCCTACTGCCCCCCCCTTGCAGCCCAGCGCCCCCTAGCCCTGCAATGGGGCAAGAGCTGACTGCAGGGGGAGAGCGCCCCCTACTGGCCCGTCCTGAAGCAGCAGCCTCACCTGCGGAGTGAATTCTTGCATCTGAGGAAGTGGGTTATAGCCCACGAAAGCTTATGCCGAAGAAAATCTGTTAGTCTATAAGGTGCCACAGGACTGTCGTTGTTTTTTTGTTTTTTTTTTAGTGAATTCAGAGCATGTTGGGGGGAAGGGACAGATCAGAGCCCCCACACTGAGCAGAGCCCACTCCCCAAAAGCACCCACCTCCCCACCCCGGGACATGAGCCAAGGGGCCTCCTGTCAAGCAGCCCCCACCACACGGCTCCGGCCTTTAATAATACATGTCCCGCATGAATATTTTATCCCAGCTAATTTCCCTGTTGTGGCCGGGACGTGGCTCCATCCATCCGCTCCGGAGCCTTGATTGTTCTGGGGCACAGAAGCTGAGGGTGGTGGGGGGGTGCCCCTCTCCCCCACAGAAGCTGACCCCTTTGGGCATCCCCAAAACACAAATCCCCACTGCCAGATACCAAGGTTCACCCCCCAGCCCCTTATCCCAGCCCCCATTGTCTAGTGCTGGGGATCCCCCGACAGCCCCTTATCCCAGCCCCCCATTACCCAGTGCTGAGGATCCACCCCCTGTCTCCTCCCAGCCCCACTCGCGCCTTCCCCCAGCCCGGCAGCAATTCCTAGGCAAGCCCCTTGTTGGAGGGGGGGGGGCGAAACTGGCAGGCGGTGGAAAAACAAGGGGAGGCCTCCGCGGGGGAGGGGGAGGGAAGGGGGAAAGGCTGCAGGAGGGAAGGGGAGGTCACCCCAGGGAAGGGAGGGTCCTGGCCCTAGAGGCGGTGCGGGGAGGGCTGCAGAGGAAGGGGGAGGGAGAGAAGCGGAGGGAGGAAGCTGCCAGGCCCGGGAGGAGGGGAGGGTCTGAGAGAAGTCGAGCTAGGGCTATAGCCCCCCCCCCCCCACTTCCCACTCACCCCACTCGTTGGTCCGCCCCTAGATCCCCACGCTGTCAGCTGATGAAGCCAGCCCAGCTCAGGGCAGCAAGTGCCGGGAAAGGGTTAACAATTAATGCTGCTCTTAAACCACAAGCAATTAGCCTTGGGAGGAAACAGACCTGGCTCCCCTTCCCCGGCCCCATAGAGCGTCCAGGGTTCCTATGGGGCTGTGGGAAGAAAGTCGCTTGGTTCTATTCCCAGTGCCGCCACTGGGTGAAGAACGAAAATCGCTCTGTGCCTCAGTTTCCCTCCCTGTACAGCAGGGATTATTTTAATAATTTTTCGTTTGTCTAGATGGGTTATTGAGCTCTGAGCCGTCAGTGCAGGGGAGGGATGGTCTCTCGGGGGTAGAGGGCTGATCTCGGTTGGGGTCTGTGCAGCGTGGGGCACAGTGGGGACCCCATATCGACTAGAAATTCCACAATAGAAATACCGGTGACCCTGGGGTCATCTAGCCCTACCGGGCCCTAGATTTCCCAGCAGTTTAAACACCGAGGCTGCTGTCTACACCAGTGCTTGCAACAGGGTAGAGATAGGATACAGACTTGTGTCAGGCTGGGGGGGAAGGGAGGGGTTGCCTGCATGGGAGGCGGGGGAGGGATGTGACCTCTTGTATGGAGACAGGGCCATACAAGAGTTAGGGGATTCTAGGGACAGACTCAGCCCCTGCTTCCTGCTGGGACACAGCCTAGGATTGAGAGGGAGCGTAGAAGGAGGTGTAGGGGAGGGACCAGCACCCCCCACCTGAATGCCAAAATCCTGGACGTTCATGATAATTCTGGAAGGGGATGTCCAGACTCCTAGTTATTGGGGACCCCCGTGTGGCTTCAAGGGTGCAACTCCCCCCCACAGCCCCATGGTCCCCGTTTACCTGATGTAGCATCCTGATCCCCTTCTCTGCCCCCAGGCAAACTGAAGGGGGACCCAGGGTGGCATGGGTGGGGCACATGGGTGTTGGGGCAGGGGGGTACGGGGGGACTGGGTGAGGTTGGGGGGCATATGGGTGTGGAGCAATGGGGAGACTGTGATGGTTACACAGGTGGGGCAGTGGGTAATGGGGGCACATAGGGGGCTGTGGGTGGAGGGGCACACAGGCTTGGAGGCAGTGGGTGTTGGGGAGCACTCAGAAGAGCCGGGCCCTGAGGCTCGCAGGCCTGCGGGGCTGAAAGGGTTACAGCGGGGGGGCCGTGGCTGCCGCAGGAGCGGACCAGCCCCCCACTTTCCCGGGGGGCCCGAGCCGCCCCGCCAGGATCTCCTTTCCCTCCCCCACGGAGCGGAGCCGGGGACGCGCAGAGCGAGCTACAGCTGCATCCCAGGAGCCGGGCGGGCGAGGGCATCATGGGGGTGGCGGGGGCCGCGGGGGCCGCGGGGGCCCCGGGATCCCCCAGCTAAAGCGGGGCCGCGCCGGTGGCGGGGTGGGGGCCGGACGGGAGAAGGCGGCGGCGGCGGCGGCGGCGATGGAGAGGACAGAGGCGAGCGCGCAACGGGGTTGATCCCCGCAGGGCTGCGTCTGGCCGGGGCTTGGAGCTGCGGGGGGGGCGGAGACCCCCAGGCGGGGCGGGGGAGCCCACCTGAGAGGTCCCGCCCTGCCCCAGAGGCCCCCCCCATCCCCGCGCGCTGCCTGGGCCCGGCGGGGGCCAAGTTTGGCGGCTGGGAAGGGGAGTGAAGGTTTTTCGCCCTCCCCGACTCCCCCCTCGGCTCCAGCGCCGGCTCGGGGGCGCCTGGGCCCGCCGCGGGGGAGATGGATGATTCCGGCATCATCCGGAGACGACGGCTTCAGGTAAGTGGGGGGGTGATGGGCGGGGAGGCGCAGGAACCGGTACCTGGCATGGATCTAGTGGGGGGGGGGCTGTGGGTGTCTGCCCCCTCCCGTGCTGGCTCACGCCCGGGGCAGCCCCCCCCCGCTTCTGGAGATACCCTGTAGAACAGCCACATGGGTCTGGTTGGGTGCCCAGCGGTCTGAGGATGCCCCTTCCCATAAATGCCCTCCCTGCCCCCCCGGCTAAGATGGGGACACTTGGTGGGCATCCCTGGGAGAGGGGGCTGTTTGGGGGTGCCACCTCCTGTGGCAGGATGCTGCAGTAGTTGGGTCTCCCTCCCTCCCATTTGCCATGTGTCCCCCACTTTGAGAGACACCTCCCTATCCAAGCCCATCAGCGCCCCCCTGGGAAGTTTGTAGGGGGCAGAAGGGCTGTGGAGCAGTGGTGGGTGCTGCAGGACGTGGGGGGTTATCCAGCATGAATTGGGCACTGTAGGTGGAGCCAGGCCTGAGCGAGGCTGATGGAGAAAGAAAACAGTGGGGCAGGGAAGGGTAAAATGAGGGGGGCGCAGCCGATCTGAGGTTCCCACTGCACCTCTGGGTGCCTGGGCGGAGCTGGCGATCTGGGCGTGGGTGTCGTATGTGTTGGCGTGATGCCAAGCTGGACAAGGCGCTCCCTGCCTGCTACGAGTGGGAGACGGGGGTCCGCCCTGCGGCTGGCATTGGGGTGTTGGGGCCTGGCATCAGGCCAGGTGGGTGTGAGGGATGTTGGCACAGGGCAGCTTTATGGTCTCCACAGGGCTACCGAGAGGGGAATGGGGCCTAATGGTTAGAACTAGGGGAGTAGGGGGTGGGGGGCTGGGAGTCAGGACTCCTGAGATTTTCCCCCAGATATGCCACTGTCTCCCTCTGGGTGACTGTTCCTTTCTCCATGCCTCAGTTTTCCCTGCCATACATTGGGAATAATGATCCTAGAGGTGGGGGAGAGCCATATAGCTGGACCCGGTGATGTCTGCAAAGTGCATTGAGCTGGGTGGGGCCAGCACAGACCCTCTCTGCTATGTAGAGGGGGGCGGTACAGAGGGTCCGCAGGCCAGTCCTCCTGCCCCCATGCCCAGTGTGCGACGTCAGCATCCTACCCTCCCTGCTGGCACCTGTGATGGAAACCTCTCTCTCCTGAAGGGCTCACGGGGCCCTTGGGACCAGACAGGCAGCTGTGGCAAGGCTGTAAACATGTTTGTTTCATTTCAGTACCTGTGGCTCCTGTGCTGGGCCAGGCTGGGCTGTGGCCCTGTAAAGGTCCTCTGCAATCAGGGGTGTGAGGCCAGGGCTCCTGGCCCAATTCCAGGGCACTCCAGATGCCCCAAATCCCTACCCCACTGTGCACTTACTATTGGTGTTGGTATTCTCATTTCTTGTCTAGACCTGTTAAAATAACCCACGTCCCACTCCACTTTTTGCATTCCTCATGGGCCATGTCCCATCCTCTAATGTAATCCAGCACAGCCCCAGGACTGCTCTAACATCTTCCCCTGCCTGCAGGGAGGGAGAAAATAAATAGCCAGAGCAGTATACTCTGGCCATTTCCCTGCCATATGTGATGGGGGCTGGGTGAATGCAGGACTGCCAACTGGAGATGCCCCCCTGCTCAGGGATGATGGTGGTGGGCATTTCCCCCACTTTCAGACTCCTTGAGCTGCTAGAGTGGCTTAGAGGGTCCTGAGTGTAAATGAGAGGCCTATAGAGGGATACATGGCTGCAGTGAGACATGGGGGATGGGACAACATCCACCCACCCCCATTGGGGGGGCTGCTTCCAGCCCCCAGAACCATGGAACGTGCTGATCTGTGTTGGCTTATATATCTAAACCTCATTGAGCGTCAGAAACCACAGCATGGACTGCACTGACGTGATCCTGAGCCCTGGAGGTGAATGGCAGGGCCATTATTCCAACCCCCCGACCCTGCCCAGGGACTACGATCCCCAGAATGCCTCTGGGCTGAGACTGACCTGCAGGACTCACTGCCACTTGTGCAGCCAGGGGAGGGGAAAATAAATCCCCTTGCGTGGAGGCGACAGTTGCTTCTCCCTGGCACATTCAGGCCCAGAAACTTCCAAAAGCAGACACTGGTTTGGGGTGTGTCTTGATAGTTTCTGGGGGGCCCATGTTGAGCTCTCTCCCTCCTGAGGTGGCTGCTTTCCCAGAAGTGCTGAGGGGCCTGCTGCTTTGCGTGGAGTCAGCAGCAACTCAAGGTGGGCGAAAATCCTCTGAAATTAAATTCCTCTCCCGAAACAGAGCCAGTCCCATCACTGGCTCCTTTGGAGGTTATTAGAGAGGCTGGTAATTATTACCATTGAGCCCAGGAACCTGAGGCAAGGACTGGGGCCTCATGGTGCTAGGTGCAGAACATGGGATTGCTAGGCGAGATCAGAGGAAGGTGTGAGAACCCTGCAGCAAGTGGGGTGATCTGTCCCAGAGGTGGCTTTTGAGGTAGGCAGTAAGGGGCCCCGTCGCCTGCTTCGCCTACCCCAAGAGCCACGTCTGCCTCAGTTGGCTTGGCAGCAGGAGGAGGCGCTGGCCACTGGGGCTGCGGCCAGCTGTGGGGAGCTGGGGCCTGCGGCAGTTGGGGGGGAGGGGGTCTGGGACTGGTGGTGGGGAGCTGGGGCTGAGTGGGGGACCAGGGTGGCAGGGAGCCAGGGTCACGGGTGGGGTGGCAGAAGTGGGGGCAAAGGCTGGGGCCATGGGGGGAGCCAGGGCCATAGGGGGCAGTGGCAGGTAGCTGAGGCCACATAGGAGGGTCGTGGGGGGTCTCTATAGGGTCCCCATTGGCCTATGGGTCCCCCCCCACAGGCCTATAGGGGGTCCCTTGATGGGTCTTCGACTGGGGCCCCCAAAAGTCAAAGTCTGCCTCTGATCTGTCCCTCCTGACCTCTCATTGGTTTAAGCCCTGAAGCATGATTGTGACTATCGCTTCTGAAATTGTCCTGACTGTTAATTTTGATATTTTTGCTCCTGCTGAATTTTTTTAAATCTCCCTTCATAACCCATTCCTTCCGCCTCCAATCAGTTTACTTTGCTTTTCTCTCTGGGCCTTTTTCCAGTCCAACAATATCTTAACAGGAAGCGAGCAGTTAAAAGAGACGAAGGCCCTGCCCTACTGAGACATGGAGCGGCAAAGCACCTTGTCTAAGGTAGCCTGTGGCAAAGCCAGGAATTGAACCTAAGTGGCCTGGCCCTGAGCACCAAATTGTCTTTATCTGCCACCAAACTACAAGACACCAACCAAATGCAGCATGTTGGAAATTGGGATCCATATTATGCCCTGTATTACGATGGCACCTAGGAGCCCCAGTCACGCCCAGGAATCAGGACCCATTGTGCCAGGTGCTGTGCGAACAGGCAGGCCCTGCTCCAGAAAGCTTCTTCCAGTTCAAGTATAAGGCAAAGGAGAACAGCTGGATGCAGACAGACAGGGAGCTCAGCGAGAAAAGGCTGCTCAGTTTTGCACCTGGGTTCCCTCTCTGATCCAGATCCTGGTGCTGGGAGGGATCCTGGAGGCAAGGCCGATGCATTGAAAGGGGAGGGGCTGAGTTTGGGGTCAAAGATGAGCGGCAACGGAAACATGCGCCGTTAATCTGGCGTGACAGGGCTCTTTGGCTCCATGTCTCCGTCACCTTTTTGCAGCAATGCTAAAGGGGCCGGGGTGTGTGTGGGGGAAGGTGCAGACTGCCCTGTCCCATTGGCCAAGCTGGCCCAGGCAGGCTGCAGCGGGTCTGTGCCTTTGTGTGGGGGTGTCACAGACTAAACAAGGCTTGGCCCTGTTTGTTTCTTGGGGGTGACTACCCCCAGGGACTGTGATTTGGTGATTTAGAACCCTTGGCGTTCTTGCAAGGGAACAGGAAGGCATTAGTCACAAAGAGACTGGGCAGGGTCTGGTGGGCCGGGAGGGATTTTCATACCTTTCTTGTGCTAAATGCCTGTCTTGTGAGGCCGTGATAAAACTGCCACACCCCGCCCCCAGAGACAGCTGCATTTCAGCACTGAGTGAGGGGGCCTTGTATAATCAGCCCCCACCTTGCCCCAGAGGTGGCTGCTTCTCAGTGCCAGGTGACAAATTCCTGTATAAACAGTCATTGTGGCCCAGCACAGAGCTGCACCTCCGGTCCTCTGCACTGGGTGAGGGATCTCTGTGTAAAGAGCTGCCATACACCTACCTTTCAGCAATCCCTGGGTATGTATATGTGTCAAGAGCTTGAGTAATAACTTGGAGCTCAGACCTCAAAGTGCTCTACAAAGGACAGCTGTATCATTGGCTCCATTTAAGAGATGTGGAAACTGAGGCACAGAGTTGGGGGGAGGGGTCAGTTATGTGGCTGGGAAGCTGGGGTGGTGGCAGGACACAGAGTGCCCAGGAGGGTCTGGTGGGGTCCATGGGGACATCAGGAAGTGTGAGACCCATTGCTGGTGGTTGGGGGAGGCAATGGGCCCCATATATAGTGGCTTTGGGAGCTGGGAGCCCCAGGGCTGCTGCCTGTTCGTGGCACAAGTCAGTTGTATGATGTTTAGGGGGCTGCAACCTAATACGCAAATCCCACAGTGGGTGCCATAGCCACCTGTGGGTCATTGTTCGGGGGCTCTGGAGGGTGTTTGTGGGTGCTGTGTGTTATGTTTGGTGGCTTGGTGGGGGGCTGTGCCAGGCACCCTGGGGGAGGGCAGTGTCGGGAGGAGGCTGTGGGTTTCTGTGCAGAGCATTGGAGGTGTTGTGGGTATATATGCAGACATTGGGTGTTTGGGGGGCTGTGTGGGATATTGGGGTGGAGGGACATTTGAGCAGGCTATGGGGGGCTGTGCAGGATGCTGGGGGGCTGATGGGTACCCAGGCTGTCTGGGGGTGCAAAATGAGTGGTGTAGGGGTGCTATGCAGGGGCATTTGGTGGTAGTATCCCATTTCCTGGAGGTGCCAGTACAGCCCTATTCCCCTCAGCTGTGTCTTCCACCGTGGGTGGTGGGGGGAGAGGATCAGGTATGTGGAGGGAATTCCTGGAAGAGGGAGCCCAGCCTGTCCCCTAACTGCTCTGGGCTGATGGGGGGAGGGAGGAGCCCCATTGCTATTGATGCTCTGGGGCTCCCAGCAGGAGGCGCTGTGGGGAGCAGGGCAGGAGCCCCGGCTGTGCAGGGAGCTCCTGGCTACTCCAGCTCTGGCCTCTCCCAGCAGAGGGCGCTGTGGGGAGCCGGACTGGGGGGAGGCCGATATTTCTGATAGTGACCGAGGGCCAGCAGTGTTCCCGCCGCCCTCTGTGCCTCCATCCGGCCGGGCGGGGGCCTGGCCCTTTAAGAGCCGCGCTCGCCGCAGGGAGGGAGCCCGCGGGTGCTGTATTGCGACAGGAGGAGCCGGGCGGCAGCGCCTGCTCCCAGCGGCTGGACCTGGGCGGGGCGGGAATTAACCCCTGCGGCGCTACCGTGGTGCTGCGGCTGGAGCCCAGCCCTGGGCGTCGGCATGGGGGGGGCCGAGCATTCCCTTCCCAGCTGAATCGTGGGAGGGAGCACGGGGGGGCTTGGTTTGGTTACACGTACGGAATTGTACACATGGACACAGGGATGTTACACACACACACACACACACACACGGAATTGTTCTGCACACCAACACAGAGAGACGTTACACATACACACACACACATACAGAATTGTGCACATGGACACAGAGGGATGTTACACACACACACCCATACAGGACTGTACACATGGACACAGAGGGATGTTACACACGCACACACGGAATTGTTCTGCACACTGACACAGAGAGACGTTACACATACACACACACATACAGAATTGTACACATGGACACAGAGGGATGTTACACACACAGAGAATTGTACACATGGACACAGAAGGATGTTACACACACATACACACACGCACAGAATTGTTCTGCACACCGACACAGAGAGACGTTACACATACACACACACACATACAGAATTGTACACATGGACACAGGGATGTTACACACACACAAACACATACAGTATTGTACACATGGACACAGACGTTACACACACATACACACACGGAATTGTTCTGCACACTGACACAGAGAGACGTTATACATACACACACACCCCCACGGAGGGAATTGTTCCACACACAGAAACAGAAATATCTGACACACACAGACATGGAATTCTTCCACACACAGACACACCCCAGGAGCTGTCACACACACGCTGGGTTGTGTTACAGACCTAGGGAGATATTACACACACAGAAAGGCTGCACAGACGCAATGTGAACATGACACACCAAGACTTAGAAAGGACCATATGTGAGGGATTGCACACATGACCAGGGTGGAAGAATACACGTGTGCACAGCAGCAAGTGTCCCCCACAGACAGGCCCACGTGGAATTGTCACAGAGACTTCTCTCTTCTCCCCTGCATGCTCTTTGCATGTGCACGTTGTCATATATACTTTCACACACACAGAAGGAAATATTGTCACACACACAACCCCAGACACACACGCACTCACACAGGCCAATGCCCTCACAGGGTGACATGCATTAATATCACCATTTCCTCTTCTCACCCACTCTTATACACAAATATCTTGCACACCCTCCTTCTCACACCCCCACTCATCTTCCCCTCGTGTTTGCACCTCATCACACTCATTCTCATACTCATTCACACTTGGGGAAATGCACACCCACCCTTGTTTTCACACTCTCACATAGGGCACACAAACACATGCAAACGTGCACAAGCACATACATATGCACACATTCACACACACATGCACGCATGGAAATGTACACATGCACAGCCACACACACACAGAGCTATTTTCTGCCTCCCTGGGGGGAGCGTACAGGAAAATGGCCCTGAGTGATTCCATCCTCTTTCACCCACCCTGTGTGTCTCTTGCTGAGATTCTCTGCTGGGTCCCAGCCCCCCTTCCCTCCTCCATGGCTGGGCAGAGACCCAGGGCCCTGCCCTTCCCAGAGCTACACAAATTACAGGGCTTGCAGCTGGAATTTACATGGGGTGGGTGAACAATTGTGGGGCAGGAGGATGTTACACAGAAGTGGGGAAGAGCTGTTCTTTCGATTCTTGGCTCCTGGAGGCGAGTGGGGTCTAGGGTCAAGCTCAACCCCCGAGCAGCTCAGGGGCTAACTTCCTGTCTCCCATCTTGTTTTGCAGAAGGATCTGCCCTTACCACGGAAAAGCAGCAGGTGAGAACCCCTTCCCTGTGGTGTTTGTGTGTCCTGGCCCCTGCGTGACGAATCATCATGGAGAGTCCAGCACTGGCTGGCTGGGGCAGAGGGGCCATGGCAGGACCTGGTGACACAGGCCATGGGGCAGGACAGGAAGAGTTAATCTGCCCCCACTGGGCCACCTTTGTGCATGGCACAGGCCTGGCCTGGCCTATCCCAGGACTCCAGACAGTTGGGAATCTCCTGTGTTTTGGGTGTGGGTGGAGGGGGGGGGGTCGAGGGTGGGGGTGAGATCTGGGAATGAGACACAGCTGTGTGCACAGCAGGC
>ML686092.1:1888385-1901150 GCA_007922175.1 Pelusios castaneus
ATCTATCTATCTATCTATCTATCTATCTATCTATCTATCTATCTATCACTTCTCAGTAACACCCCAGATCTACCCATCTCCTTCACCTTCCAAGCTCTGTGTCCTGCTGTGGGGGCCACCCCCAGCTCTGGAGGCTGAGGGTTGTTGAGCTTTTCCAACCCCAGCAACCAGCACCTCCTGTCTTAGGGTCCAAGCAGTGTGTGTGTGTGGGAAGGGGAATGAAGAATGAGCTTTGGAAAGTGGGGGCTAGAGATGCATATTGGAGGGACAGCAAAAGAAAATGGTCTTCCCCATCCATTGCTAACTTTCTGCCCCCCACCCCATCAGCATCCATAGTCACCTCCCACCCTCCCCCAATCTGCGCCATTGACAAAATGCTGCCTGGCTTCTGTGAGGTGCTGGGGCGGAGGAGGGGGTAGAGGAGGGGTCAGAGAGGCGAACAGGGCCTGAGCGGATCCATCCAGGGAGGGATCTGGTGGGTGAGGCAGGCACCTCTGTGGTAGTTACACCCTGAGAGCGTGTACGTGCACACGGGTGAGTCTGTGAGTGCGATCTTTGTGTGTGCATCTGTCTTCATGTGCACTCAATCATGTGTTACTTTGTCCCAGTGTGTGTCAAGGTGTGTTAGACAGGTGTGGTGGGGTTGGGTTGTATTAGTGTGCACCAGAGATGCGTGTCAGTGCCTGCGTATGTTCGTGTTGGCTAAGTGTGCGTGTGCACCTCAAGATGTGGATGTGCGTCTGTGTGTCCAAGGGGGAAACGGCTGCTGGTTTCTGGAGAGTGTGTGTGTGTCACTCCGTGTCTGCGTGTATTGTGCCGTATGATGGATGTGTGATACTGTTTGGTGGGGGAAGGGCTCACACACTCACTGTTGCACACGGTGACATGCTTGCACACGCACGCACGGACACACACACAGCCTTTCCTGGCAAGGCCTGTCCCCGTTGGGAGCAGGTACCCGCCCATTGTTGGGTTTAATGGGCTGCTCAGCCTGCTGCATTGCCATGGAGACAGATGGACAGATAGGGCATCTTCAGGGAGACAGACAGACAGAGTATTGCCATGGAGACAGAGACAGACAGGCAGACAAGGAATCGCCATGGAGACAGGCAGACTCCCCAGCTACACACCCATTAGGAAACAACACACACAAACATACCCCGAGCCACACTCGCAGCCAGACCCTGACCCCCGGACACAATACACACATCCAGTCAGGCTTGCACAACCCAGCTGGGACAGGATATGTGACCCCAAGCGCAGGCAGGGGGTCTGGACTGAGGGGCACTGGCTGAGCTGGGGGTGGGAGCCCGGGTGGAGGCTAACAGGCACCAGCAGAACCGGGTGAGGGGGCCAAAGGTCTGGGTTACAAGGGACTGCAGGTTCCGGCAGGGCTGTGAGGGGCAGGAGCCAAGGGCTGGGATGGCGAATCCCAGTCCTAACGCTGACCGGGTGGGTACCCTGGCATGAATCCTTCTGTGTCACAGCTGGGGGGGAGCAGCCAGCTTTCCCATAACCCTCTGCTCTCCTTGACCTCTTCCCCTTGATGGGTGGTTGACTCTGAACCCTACTGACAGCTGATTACATCAGCCCCGTTAACTCTTTCACGACTGAACAGAGCAGAGGAGAAAGGAGAGTGTCTGGCACAATTAGCTGAACATGCTCTCATTTCAGGGATGTGAGTGGCTGGGGCTTGGCTTAGGAGAAACTGACTATTTTATTGTCCCCAGTCTGTCCCTGTGCTGTGCATCTGTTAAACAGACCCCACACCAGAGATGGCTGCATCTCAACACCTAGCAAGAGGTCCCTGTATAAATAACCACCATGCCCCACTCCAGTGACGGCTGCATCTCAGCACTCGGCGAGGTGTCCTTGAGTAAACAGAGTCCATGCCCCACCCCAGAGATGGCTGCCTGTCACCATCCAGTGAGGAGTCCCTGTATAAATAGCTGCCATGCCCCACCCCAGTGACAGCTGCATCTCAGAACCCAGTGAGAAGTTCCTGAATATGTGGTGAGCAGGGATGGATATACATCACTGCCAGTGGAGTGTCAGAGAGGGTCTGAGGAGGACTTTGCTAGCTGTCCAGCCAATTGACACCAGGTTCTAGCAGCTAATAATAATCCTGGGTGGGGGCGGGGCAGGTAATTGGTCCTAGAAGAGGCAGTGCTTAGGACCCTGTGGGGCCCAGTGGGCCAAAGCTGATGGTGGATGAGAAAACCATCAGCAGCTGGCACTGAAAAAGATTGGTAGTGCCACAGCCCCTCATTCCTGACCCACAGCCCCCTGCTTCATCAGGGCCCCCCGGTCCCACTGCTCCCATTCGCCATCACTGTTTATGGCACCTCAATCCTGATTTATCTCAGAGCTTGTTGTGTTGTGTGTATGAGTGTGTGTGTGGAGGGGAGGGTAGATCAGGACTCCTGGGTTCTATTCCCAGCTCCGTCACTGACTCATTGTGTGACCTTGGGTGATTTACCTCACTCGCCACCTCGGCAGTGAGCCAGCTCTGGAGTGGGGCGTGGTGGCTGGGTAGGCGCTCGAAGCAAGGCAGGAAACCACAGCAAAAAGTCAGTGACGGGGCTGGGTGGGGAATGTTAGAGTGAGGGAATTTAGGCAGGGCCCTGGGCCACCCTGTGGGGCTGGGGGGAGACGATCTGGAGGCTGTAATGACTGTGAGGGTCACAAGACATCAAAACACAGCACATGAGTAAGGGACTAGAATCCAGGAGCCCTGGCTCCCAGGCCCTCCCTGCTCTAACCACTAAACCCCACTCCCTTTGCAGACCTGGATATAAAACCAAGGAGCCCTGGCTCCCAGCTGTAACCATTAGACCCCACTCTCCTCCTAGAGAGGGGAACAGATGTTGTCGTACCCTTCCTGAGATTGAACTATAATCTGTGGGTAGCCTGGCCCTGGGAGGAAAATGTGGTTAGAGCAGGGAGGGGCTGGGAGCCTTGGTCCTGAGGCTGGACCCTGGCCATCTGCGCCTTGGTGCCCGGTAGGGGGAATTTGGGAGAGGGGCAGCACAGATGTCCGTCACATGGTGACTGTCCCCCGCTCCTATCATTCCCCCTGGTCTCCATCAATTTTGTCCAACACTTGTCAGAAATGTTACAAGAACAAGGTGCAGATGGCGGGAGAGGAGCTACTGTTTAGTGAGGGGGCAGGGCTGGGAGCCAGGGCTGGGAGGGGAGTGAGGTCTAGTGCTTAAAGCTGGGGGCCAGGACACCTGGGTTCTACCACTGGTACCGCGAGGGGAGCGGAGCTGAGGGTTTTTAACCTGGGCTGGAGGGAGCACAGAGGAGCTGTCTCTTTAAGTCCCCCTTGATCTCCTGGTGGCTTGGGGATGGGGTCAGAGCCCCATTTACCCCAACCCCAAGCTGGCCCACTGAGTCTTGCCCCCCATCTTTCCCTCTCATTCCTCCCTTCTCCGCAGCTGCCGAACCAGTAACAGGAAGAGCCTGATCTTGACCAGCACATCCCCGACTCTGCCACGGCCCCACTCCCCACTCCCGGGTCACATAGGTGAGTCCCCCCACCCAGGAGGCTGGGCATCCTGCTCGTAGACAGCAGGAGGAGCTGTTGGCTGAGGCATCACAACCACATCCCCCCCAGGGGCAGCTCCTTTCCCACACTGAGCCAGCCCTGCCGGGGCCCCGCTGCGTCTGGGATTTCTCCCATCGCCTGACAGAGTGAAGCCACTCAGCTCTTCATCTGACTCCATCCCTGGAGCCTGGTGTCTGGCTGGCCATCCATCCTTCCATCCATCCATGAGACCATCCATCCATCCATCCATACATCCATCCAGAAGACCATCCATCCATGAGACCATCCATCCTTCCTTCCATCCACCCATCCATCCATCTATGAGACCATCCATCCTTCCATCCATCCAGGAGACCATCCATCCTTCCATCCATCCAGGAGACCATCCATCCATCCATCCATCCATGAGTCCATCCACCTGACCATCTGTCTACCTATCCATCTGTCTGTCACTTCATCCATCCGTCCTTAAGTAGTGTATCTGTCTAGCCATCCTTTTGTCCATCCAATCATACATCTCTTTTTACCAATTCATCTTTCCTTCTATCCTGCAACCTCTCCACCCATCTAGCTAACTGTCCATCTATCTATATTCAGTCCATCCATCCATTCTTCTGTCTTTCAGACCATCCATCTGCCTAGCCTTCTGCCCATCCATATGTCTATCTATTTACCAATCCGTCCTTCTTCTATCCATCCATCTGCTAAAGCATCTATCTGTGCATTGACACAATTCTCCATCTGCTTCTCATCCCCCCTTACCATGCTTTCCAAATGCCAACACACCCAGGCTCCTTTGCCTGACATTAGTGACTCCCACCCCATTGGCTGCTCTCAGGAGGAAATAGGAACAGCAGCCAATAGCAATGCAGTCCACCCCCTGTAGCTCTGCCCCATGAGGGTGGAGTCTTGGAGGATGAGTGCCTCCAGGAGTGTGTGATGTTGGTGGCAGAAGTGGGATACTATCGGCCAGGGATCTTAACACGCTCTCTGTCTGTCTGTCTTCCCATGTTCCCTCTCCCCAGCAGGCAGCAGTCCCCTGGACAGCCCGAGGAACTTCTCCCCCAACACGCCCGCTCACTTCTCCTTCGCCTCCTCACGCAGGTAAGGGCTGTGCTGCCCCCTCGGTGCTGGTCTCTGGAGCTGGGGCATGGAATGAGTTTACTGGGTCTCAGCCATGTTCCCAGGGGACTTCACCATGCAGAGCTCTACCTGCACAGCTAACGGCCACCCTCCCAGCCTCAGCACAGAGACCAAGGACTGAACCGGCGGCAGACACCAAGCTCTTGGCTCTGGAGCTGGGGAGAGAACCCAGGAGCCCTGAATCCCATCCTCCTCCCTGGTCTAACCACTCTAATCACTCCCCACCCAGAGCCAGTAGGCCAAGCTTCCAGTCCCCCATGCGCTAACCACTGGACACCACTCCCCTCCTCGATCCAGGAACAGAACCCAGAAGTCCTGACTACCATCCGATCCCCTGGCCCATGCAGCACTTGGGAACGTAGGAGGCTGCAGCTGCCGCGCTCTCTGCCCCATCTGCTCCCTGCTCTAATTACAGTCCTGTCCACCCACACCAGCTCCTGCCAAGAACCCAGGGAGAAATGGCGCCATCTCTTCCTGGAGCCACCGGGCACCATGGGGCTCACCCAGCCTGGCTGGCCCCCCTCTCTGGTCCCTGTCCTGGCATCCATTGGCTGAATCCTCTGAGTGGTGGAAGTTGCCATTTCTGTTCCCACTCCAGCCCCTGGGGAATAAGGTCTCTGTCCCTTCGCACAGCGCCTTCCGCATATCCTGCCACTGGGATGGGGCAAGGGATCAGCGGAGCCTGCTTGGACCAAATCCAGGAATGGAGTGTGAGCAGGACGGGAGCCAGGACTCCTGGGTTCTTTCCCCAGCTCTGGGAGGGGAGTGGGGGCGAGTGGTCAGAGCAGGGGGCTGGGAACCAGGACTCCTGGTTTCTCTCTCCAGTTCTTCAAGGGGAGTGGGGATTAGCGGTTAGTGAGGGGGCTGGGATCTGTCACAGCCTTTGCTTGTGCTCCTTCCCCCAATGGTTAATTAACATCACTATCTTCCCCAGTGGCCCTGTATGTGCCCCCAGCCTCAGGGAACCCCCTGGGTTTTAGAGCAGGAGTCCCCAAGTAGCTGTCTGGGGAGTTTCCCCTGTCCCCTGTCCCATATGCCAGGCAGCAGCTCCAAGCCTGTGGCCCTGAGAGCAGCTGGCTCCAAGCTGCTGGGCTGGATGGGGCTGAGACCCGAGCTGCTCTCTGGAGGCTGGCTCCCCTCATGCTCTGCTCTTTGCTCTCCTCAGGGCAGATGGGCGCCGCTGGTCTCTGGCTTCCCTTCCCTCCTCCGGATATGGAACCAACACACCCAGTTCCACGGTGTCGGTGAGTGTCCCCCTCCGAGGGGCGGGCTGGGCCGGCCGGTGCATCTACGCAGCACTGGACCCCTGCAGTCTGTACTGGCCTCAGTATGGCGTTAGTGAGCCTATGCTGCAGAGAGCAGGGTGGGAGGTCGGTAGCAGGGGGTGCTCTCCCCACTCAAGGCAGGTTATAGTGCAGCGTGCGGGGATTCTCTTTCACCGCCTCTCCTGAGCTCTGCATGTCTATGTGGCTGTTCTTGACTTGGCTTGCCCCACTCCAGAGGTGGCTGCATCTCAGCACCAGACAAGGGGTTCCTCTCTGACCCTCCTCTTTCCCTCCCTCCCTAGTCATCCTGCTCTTCCCAGGAGCGGTTGCACCAGCTGCCCTACCAGCCCACCATGGACGAGCTGCATTTCCTCTCCAAGCACTTTGGCAGCACCGAGAGCATCACGGACGACGATGGGGGGCGCCGCTCCCCCGCCGTGCGCCCCCGGTCCCGGAGCCTCAGGTACTGCAGGAGCGGAGTGGACACCCCCATCGCCTCCGAATTCTCCTCCCAGCGTCTCTTTCCTTACCCAGGCCGTGTGGGCTGGGATCACGTCAGTGGAAATCTCGCTCCTGCATGCGGCCCTCCCCTGGCCATCCCTGCTGTGCTGAAGGAAGTGGGCTCTCAGAAAGGGGCGCCTCAGCAGGATGATGGGGAGCTCAGTGGGGGGTGCTCCCCTCTGCAATGCCTTTCTGCCTCTAACAGGTCCCCACAACAGAGGTGGCTGCCTTTGAACTGCTGGGCAAACATCCCTGTATAAACAGTCCCCCTGTCCCGCCCCAGAGATGGTCGCATCTCAGCACTGGGCGAGGGATCCCTGTACAAACAGCCCCCGAGTCCTGCCCCAGAGGTGGCTGCACCTCACTGCTGGGCGGGTGGTTTCTGGGATGGGGGGGCACAGAGATGTAACACTGTGTGACTTCTTCCTCCCTTTGTGCAGCCCGGGCCGCTCACCCTCCTCCTACGACAATGAGATAGTGATGATGAACCATGTGTACAAGGAACGGTTCCCCAAGGTACGGCATTGCGGGGGGAGGGGGGTAGTGCAGGGCAAGGGCCCAGGGGGCAGAGATGGGAACCCAGGAGCATGGCAGGATCCAGCAGGCAGGTGTCCAGGGCAGAGCAGGGTCAGGGTGGTGGGGAGCAAAGACGCTCCAGGCTGTGCCCTGGTGGTGGATCAGCCAGCGAAGGGTTGTCGTGGCCTGGCTGGGGTCCCTACAGCACCTGTGGGGCGGAGTTCCCAGCTTTGGGTCTTAGTAGTTAGAGGCTATGGCAGGTTGGGGGCCCCCAGCCCTAGAGCGTACCCCCAACTCCTGGGCCATGAGGGTGGGCGTGTCCAGCATTTTGGCTGAGGCCAGCTGGGTTCCTTTGTAAATGGAGCCCTCTAGTGGCGATTTATTGGACGTTGGCTGCCTGCTCTCTCCGCTGAGTCCATGGGGGTCCCGGGTGTCAGAGGGGGATCCTGCCGAGTCCTCTCAGTGTCTCATTCACCGGTGACCAGAGGACAGGATCTGGGGGTCTGGACATGGTTCAGTTGAGACAGACCAGTTGATGCTTTGCCCAGCTCATGGGTTGTATCCCCAGCTCTGGGAGGGAAGTGATGTTTAGTGGTTGGGGGGGGGGGGCGGGGCTGGGAGTCAGGACTCCTGGGTTCTGTCCTGGCTTGGGGAGGGCAGCGAATCTCCTGCTCAGAGTAGCCTGGTGCCCACTCAGGAGTCTCTCCACCCTCTTCCCACTCAGGCTACGGCACAGATGGAGGAGAAGCTGCAGGATTTCATCACAGCCTTTGAGCCGGACAGTGTGCTGCCCCTGGCGGATGGGGCACTCAGCTTCATCCACCACCAGGTGATCGAGCTGGCCCGGGACTGCCTGGCTAAGGCCCGCGAGGGGCTGATAACCAGCGTCTACTTCTACGAACTGCAAGAGAACATGGAGAAGCTGCTGCAGGACGTGAGCAAGGGAGAGTGCCAGAGGGTGTGGGGAGAGATGCAATGGGGTTATAAGAGCAGGATGGGGGTATGATGGGGACGCGGGGGATGTGATGGGAGCAGGGTGGTGAGGGTAGGTGGGAGCGTGGCAGGGATGTGATGGAGCTGGGTGACAGTGAAGCGATGAACGGCACATGTGGTGGGGGGTGGATGGGGCAGTGGGGTGGGACAGGCTGTCTGCAGTGGGAACAGGCCATAGGGCTGCTTCTCACCTCCTGCCTCCCACCCAGGCCTATGAGCGCTCAGAGAGCCTGGAAGTCGCCTTTGTGACCCAGCTGGTGAAGAAGCTTTTGATCCTCATCTCCCGCCCGGCGCGGCTCCTGGAGTGTCTGGTGAGGGTGGGTGGGGACACCAGGCGGGCAGCCACCCCCTTTCTGCGCCACCCATCCTGGAGGCCATGGCTGTGCCCAAGAGACCCAGCTCCCAGCCACGCAGGCCTGCAGTGTGACCATATCAAAGCTATGTGTTGTCTAGCATCATGGCTCCAATCTAAACCTCCGGCTTTACCCACTGGGCAGAGCTGGGGAGAGAACCCAGGAGTCCTGGCTCCCAGCATTGCTCTGTAGTAAATAGTATGTCCGACCCACTGGCATAGCATGTCCCTCATCCCCCAGTGGTTGATCCACATAGCAGGTAACAACCTACTACTGCTACCAGCTGCTCTGTTAGCTCTGAACAGCGACTCCCTTTCCCAGCCCTGGCTTCTTTGACCCTGGGGAGGGGTTGATAACTGCAGCCAGACTTAATAGTGTTACGTACAGCAGAACTCAGGGTTCAGGCTGCAGGGTTGTCTGCCCCAGCCGCCCGACTGGGGGGGTTGAGGTCAGGAGGTGGCACCCACTTAAGTGAGGGGGCATGTGTGAAACTACTCAGCCGCTCCTGCCCCCTTGTCCTCTGCCCACGTCCTCTGTCTCCATTCTTTGCTTGCCCCCCCAGCGCCTCCACTCACCCTCCACCCCTGCCCCTACCTCTCCATCCCACTCCCCATAGCCAATGCAAAATCCAGCAGCTTGGCTCACCTGTGCCAGCCAATCTGATGGCACCTAGCCTGTTGCCCAGACAACAAGATGCTGGCCAATCACTGGGCTGATGCCTTGGCCCAATGGCGAGCAAGCTGGCAGCAGGTGGCGGCATGGCATTGGTCAAGCCAGGCTGCTGATGCGGCCTATTGCCGTGGCAACAGCCATTGCTGCCCAGTTGCTAGAGGGCTGTCATGGCAACAGAGACAGGCGGTGGCATCCTTCAGCTGGAATCCCCCCTCCCATGGGATATGATGCTGGAAATGGGGGACGACATGTGGGGAGCCCCTCTGCCCTGCATCCTAAGAGCCCCAGCTGTCTAACCCCCCAAATCAGTGTGTGACCCCCCACTTTGCCCAGGGATGTGGGGTGGGGAGAACCAGGGGAGGTCTCAGAGACTGTAACAAAAGACAGAGGTCTGTGTGTTTGTGTGAGAGAGAGACAGAGTCCTGACACTCCCTCGAGTGTAGACAAACACCCAGAATACACCCGCCCCAGCCTCACACACTTGAAACAGACACCCCCGCAACACAAATCTGCCCAAATGCCTGCAGGGTGTGACCTGAAACAGGCACATCCACACCCCTGAAATGCACAAATACACACGCACCTGACACACACACGCATAGAAATGCCTGAAGTGCATGTGGGTGCAAATGCACACACACACAGTTACAGACTGATGCATTCACTCCCATCTGTTGTATCCTAAGCACTGGTATCCCAGCAGGAAAGGGGGATAGGCAGAGCCCCAGTGCTCCCCCTCCAGGCTCGCTGACCCAGGATGCCCCAGTAACCCTACAAGTTGGGGTGCCCCTGCCCAGTGTGCTGCTCTGTATTCAGGGTGCCACTCCCCAGTTCTGACTCTAGGACACCAGGGGAGCCCTGAGGTGTCTCCCCAGCCTGCAGGTCTCTATAATGGGGGGTGGCCCCCCCTGCCTGCCTGTTGGTGATGGGGCTGGGCGGCCACACCCGCCTCTTGCAGGAGTTTAACCCTGAGGAATTTTACCACCTGCTGGAGGCGGCTGAGGATCATGCCAAGGAGGGGCACCTGGTGAAGACGGACATCCCCCGCTATATCATCAGTCAGCTGGGCCTAACCCGCGACCCCTTCACAGGTAACCCTCACCAGGGGGTGGGGAAGGGGGCCAGGGATGAGGGCCGGTGCACTCTGCTGCCAGGCCTGTGCTAGTGAGCACGGGGGTGTGTGATTTCAGGCATGTTGACATGCACAAGTGTGTGATGGCATGTGGGTATTCGACTGTGTGTCAGCGTGCACATCTGTGTGATTGCAGGGGAGCATGTGGCAGTGCGTGTGTTAGAATGCATGTGGGTGTGATTACACATGGACATGTGACTGCACGTTTATTGTGCACACGTGTTATTGCACGTAGGTGTGTGACTGTGTTTGTGTTGAGCCTGGGTGTATTACTGCATATGGGTATGTGATTGCATGTGATAGAGTGCACATGGGTGTGTTATTGCGTGTTGGTGGGTGACTGCATGGGTGTTAGCATTCGAACACATGTGTACATCTCCATGCCAGCATCTCTCTGTAACTGAACATGTGTATATATCCGTGTGCTTGTGTCCACATGTGTCTGTGTGATTGTGCATGTGGCCCTGCATCGGCCTTCCAACATATCCTTGCGTCTCAATCTCATTTCCTTGGGGCTCCGGTGACCCCTTTCCTCCATCAATGTTTTCCCCAGACATGGTGCATCTGGAGGAGCACGACAGTGGTGGATCGAACACACCTGAGACAGATGAGTTCACTGATGTAAGTGCCTTCGGGATTGCAGAGGGCATGGGGCCACTAGGGCTATGAGCCATGGGGAGGGGGGCAGTGGAAGTGTCAGTGCCTCACAGCTCTGGATCTGTCCTGATTGCGCCATAATAATGTGGGGGACTTGCCATTCCACTGCCCCCTACTGGAGAGGATGGGAATGGCCCTGCTGTGTGTCAGAACCTCCACAGTGCCAGGAGAGCCCTGGTGTGAAATGCTGTAATGGGTGCAATCCCGCTGGGTCCCACTGGGTGGCAATATGGCAAAGGGCTTGGGGTAGGGTCCTGCTCCCCATCTGCAGCATGTTGTGAATGCCTTTGCTCGTGCAAAAAGTACAGACACACAACAGAGGCAAGCAGCTGCATGTCCACACAGTCACACAACGCTCGGGTGCATGCACGCTCCCAGGTGCACACACTTATGGAGAACCACACCCAGACTGGTGTGCAACACAATCAGACACAGCCAGAGGGACACAGCCTCAGAAACAACATACACAATTCCCCGCAGTGACACACACACCTCCCTGTCATACCTCCTCCGAGAAACAACCCCCAAGCAACACAGTCCACCCCAGGCACACACACCTAGTGGGACACAACCCTAGAAACAACCCACACAACCCATCCTGGAGACACACACCTTCCATGTGATGCACTCCCAAAGAAAAAACCCCAGGAACAACACAGCTGTTGCACAGCTCCAGAGAAACAACACTCCTGCTGAGACACACAACCCCCTCCACCCCAAACAACCCCAGAATAACACCCCTCCTAGCAAGAGAGATGCACGCAGATACATAACTCTTGAAACAACAGCCACCCAGAGACACACTCGCAGACACAATTCCAAAACAACACCCTCAGAGAGAGACACACACAGATACACAATCCCAGGACCGACACCCGCTCATCCAGCCACCCTCCGAGACACCCAGCCCCACAGCTACATGGACAAACATAACTCCAGAGCCCCCACACCCAGGGGATGAGTAGGGGCTCCTCTGGCTGGTGAGAATGCCAGGCATCCAGTGAGTGGGGTCTAGTGGTTAGAGAAGGTGGCTGGGACCTGACATGGGGATGGATCTGTGGAGCAGGGGCTCCCTGTTTCCCACCCTCAGTTATGCATTTGATTTATTCCAGGGCCGAGGAGCTGCCCTGAAACACAAGAAACCACCCGGAGAAGGGGACTTTGAAACCATCAAACTCATTAGCAACGGAGCCTATGGGTGAGAGTGTTGTGGGGCGTGACTCCCCAACCGGGGCCCCTCCTGTGGCCAGGGCCTGCACCCCTTGGGCGTGGGGGGAGGCAGGAGAGATCTGGCCCATGGGGCCAGCAGTGAAGTTGAGTGGTTAGAGTTGGGGGGGGGGGGGGTGGCGGGGGGTCGGTCCGGGGGGGCCCGGGGTTAGAGCGGGGGGGGGGAGCTGACATGCAGACTCTTGGGTCCTCACCTGGCACTGGAGGCTGGGGCCAAGCTCGATGCCGTGTTTCAGGGCTGTGTACCTGGTGCGCCACAAGGAGACCCGGCAACGCTTCGCCATGAAGAGGATCAACAAGCAGAATCTGATCCTGCGGAACCAGATCCAACAGGCCTTCGTGGAGCGCGACATCCTCACCTTCGCCGAGAACCCCTTTGTCGTCAGCATGTTCTGCTCCTTCGAGACCAAGCGCCACCTCTGCATGGTCATGGAGTATGTGGAAGGTACGGTGGGTGCGCCCTGGGCTGGGGTGGGGACATTGACGGCAGCCTGGAACGGCTCCAGTACCCATTCAATATGGTCGTGACGTGGTGGGGCTGGCTAGCAGTGTGTCGCATCACAACAGGGTGTTGTGTATTGCTTGGCAGTCTCTGCAGGCCACGGTGCTATGGTAGGTGGTTGTGCTGTGGCAGGTTGTGGTGCCGTGGCAGGTTGTGGTGCTGTGGCAGGCTGTTGTGCCGTGGCAGGTTGTGGTGCTGTGGCAGGTTGTGGTGCTGTGGCAGGCCATGGCGGCTGTTGTGCCGTGGCAGGCTGT
>ML686092.1:1924615-1943843 GCA_007922175.1 Pelusios castaneus
GCACCACACAGCTACACTGCATTACAGCCACACACACTGCATATCCACTCACTGCGCATGCACACATTGCACACAGCTACACACCGCACGCACACACACACACACACACACACAGCACATCATGCACCACGCACACTGCACACACCACGTCTGCAGATGCACACTACACACTGCTCACAGCTACATGCCTCACACACTGCACACAGCCACACAGTACACACTGTACTAACACACCGCACACCACACAGGCAGACACGTCACACATAGTCACACCATGCACACTACATAATTACACACCGCAATCGACACGGACATCATACAGACACTGTGCAACACACAGTACACAACACAGACACACACACATTATACATGTGCGCACACACTATACACTACACAGACACCACACACACGCTCAGCACAACACACACCACATACAGCTACAAAGTGCACACCAAGCCTACACCCACACTACACGTTGCACATCAGACACTGCATACACCCACCATGCACATCGCACACACATGGTGCCCCACACACACAATGATGGTGCAACAACCCCCCCACGCGCTACACCCCCACCTTGCCAGCACCCCTGCTTTGACTGCTGGGGCCTCTGTATGCATGGCACGTATGGGCAGGGGCTGGGCTGTCAGCCTGGTACACCCCCCCTGGAAAAAGGGGCGTGAAGAAAGCCAGATGCAAAAAAGAGGCTGGCGGTTTACCATCCCCTTTCTCCTGCCACCTGGCTCTTTCCTGGAAGAAGGCCTGGAGCAGGGCTCTGGGTTGCATGAGGCGGGACTCCCAATTGACCCAGTCCAGGTCGGGGAGGGAGGAATATTTCCGAGCTGGGGCTGTGTGCGTGGAGTGGCACACTCGGCTTGTCCGCCCCCGCCCTTGTGAGCACTAGGAATATAGGTCAGTAAACATTGAATATGTATCAGCCGAGGCAGTCAAAACAGGTCTGCTGATGGCCTATTGCACAACACAGCAGCCTAGGACCCAGGCACTGGGCCAGAAACCTACTAGCCTATAAAGAGGTTCTGTGCGAAAGGCAGAGGAACAAAGGGGCTATGGGGTGGGGAGGAAGGGGGTGGGACTGGAGGCAGCAAAGAGATCTTGACAGCTTAGCTCTATTCTACCAGGATCCGATGCTGCCTGGAGAGATTATCTATGCGGGAACTGAGATCTGAGCCAGACGATGAAGAAAAAGGGAGACGACTGGGGATGCAGATTCAGGGGACGGGGCCTCCATTCTCAGGCTTCCTCAGAGATTTGGGTTGTGGCCCTAGATCCTCAAAAGCGGCTAGGCACCTTTGGAACTAATGGGAGTTAGGTTGTTCACACCCTTTGAAGATCTGGGCTTCGGAGCCAGATTTTTAAGAGCTCAAAAGCATCTGCCCCCTCAATGAACCACCAGTTTCCACCATCCAGCCTGCTGCCCCTTCATTCTCTCTGGGTCTCAATTTTCCCATCCGTAAACTGGGAGATATAATCATCTTCCTTCCTTCCTACTTGGCATAATCATTTACTAGGTGCATTACGGTAGCGTGCAGGCGTCCCAGGCCTGGACCAGGGCCCAACAGTGCTAGGAGCAGTATGTTATTTATTAGGTGTATTATCTCCCCCCCCCCCCCAATCAGGGAGCAGGCACCACGGCCGCAAAGCACAGGCCCTGCTACAGGGAATTTCCAGCTGGAGCAGACGCAGGGCAGCAGAGGAAACTGAGTCACAGCAAGAGCTCACACAGCAGGTCAGTTGCAGAGCTGGGAAGAGAACCCAGGCATCCGGGCCCTAGCCACCAGCCCCCACACAGCTGCTCTCTGACAGCCCCTGATGCTTCCCTGGCTCTCACATTGCCCTTTTTGCTGGTCCTATGGGTGGCCTGTCTGCCCCACGTTCTGCCCCATGGTTCTGCTGTGCCCCACAGCTGGGTCTGGTCACAGCATCACCCAAACACAGGGAGTGGGGGGGGGGGTTCTGCTCTCCCTCTGCCTGCACACAGCATAGGGCTCAGTGGGGCACAGGAGAGGATAAGGCACCTCGCCCCATATCCCATCCCCTCCCTTCTGCCCCGTATCAAACCAATGGACCCGTCTAGCTGTGGCTGGGGTCAGGACTCCTGGGTTCTGTGCCCATCTCTGGGAGGGGGGGGAGGGGAGTGAGGTCTTGTGGGTTGGCACTGACTGGGCGAGATGATGCCTCGAGTGCTCCCATCCTGCTCCCTGCAGCACAGCACCCCCTAGTGAGCCCTCAGCTTGCCTACTGAGCTGCCATTCTCTTCTGAGTCACACCGACACTTCCCACCATGTTTTCTTCTCTTTCTAGGTCAAGGTTGTAAGAGAATTTCCACCAAAACAATCTGCCATCTCCTCCCAGGGAGGATCCGCCCCGGGCACTAGCCCCGTGTCCTCATGGCACATGGAACCGTGAGCGGGCTGGGCCGGGTGTGTGCTCCAAGTGAAGGCACGTCTGGGTGTTGCCTGGATGCATTGGCATGAAAGGTGCTGACCTACTTCTTAGCTCTGCGTCATCGCCCTGGGCTACTGGGTTACCTAAAGGCAGAGACCAGCGCCCTCTGGGAAAGGCTGGCTCCCAGGGCATCTAACTGGGCTGTTTTGGTGGATCTGTCTATCCATTTACCCTTCCTTCCCCAGACACCCCATCACCACCTCTCTATCCAGCCCTTACACACCTATCTGTCTAGACACCCCATCATTATCTCTCTCCCCAGCCCTTACACATCTATCTCCTCGCGTGCTCTGCAATCAGACGATTGGATTGGATTATGGTAAAACCCAGGAGAGTTTAAAATCATTTCCTTCACTGGCTGGTGGTGGCAGGGCCACAGTCTGCAGCTTTTCTCCTCCGCCAACAAAGAGGCTGGCCACTGACTTCTGACTGTGCGTGGGAGCTCTTTAGAGCAGAGCTGATCAATTTGTTCAGTGTCTGTACAGCACCTAGCACAAGCGGGTCCTGGTTCACAGCCAGGGGTCATGGGCACTACCATAAGACACCTAATAAATAATGCACAGCACCCAGCACCTGAAGCCCTGGTCCATGACCTGGACTCCTAGGCACTACCATATTGCACCTAATAAATAGCAGCGATGCCTTTACCAAAATGTAAGTGAAAGCAGAGCATCTCTTTATGTCACGTGACTCCAGAAGCTGGTGCTTTAAAAAAGCCACACACTCCATTTTGGGAGAGCTGGTGACAGGCCCGCCTGTCTCCCTGTCCCCATACCCCCAGGCGGTTACCTGAGCATAGGAGCAGCTCTGCCCTACTAACCCATTAAACCAGAGCGAAGGAAGCAACACAACACCCGCCTTAGCCAACTGGGGTGTTCCCATGGCAGTCAGCGCGGGGCAGGTCTTACATCAACAGAGCTGCAGAGGGTGAGGGAGAGGACCAGGAATCAGGTGAGCTACTGGGTGGGGTGCATCTCTGCTTGCCAGCCTGGGTCTGACTCTGGAGTGACTCAGGAGTGACTCCGGAGGTCAGTGATATATGCGTGAGGGGCAGTTCAATGAAAAGAGGCTGCAGGGGCATTAGGGAGAGTCACACACGCATCTCAGTGTGGGGAAAAGGGCGCAGGAGACAAGCAGAGCAGTGAAACTGACCATGGACAGTGAGGGGGCAGCAGGGAGGGCCTGGCGCCCAGCCCCTGCAGATCTAACCACTAGACCCCACTCCCTCCCCAAGCTGGGAACAGAACCTAGGCATCCTGGCTCCCTAGCCACCCTTCTCGAATTATTAGACCCCACTCCCCTCCCTGAACTGGGTTAGACCCCAGGAATTTATATTCCTGGCCCCAGTCCAGCCCACCCCAGTACCTTACACCTCCCCAGCTCTGGGGCCCTGGGCGAGTCCCTTGGGGAGAGAGAAGACTGGTTGGATCTCCCAGCTACCTGGATTCTCTTCCACCTGCCAGCCTACAGCTCGCAGCACCAGCCCCCAGAAGCATAGCCCCCCAGGCTCCCAGCACCACTTGTCAAGCAGGAATGTTCTGTCCTTGGTGGGGCTGGAACAGAGCCAGAGCTTTGCCTGGCATCACCCTCCTCACTGGTGAGGCTTCCGGCTCTTTGCCCCATGCTGTGCCTCAGCCTGGACCCTGCTGAGCAATGGGCCAATACAGTCTATATGTGCCTGAACCCTCCCTGTGCTTCGGATCAGGCCCCCCTCCAGCCTAGCTGACCAGACCTCTCACTCCCATCCCAGGCACAGAAACCAGGAGTCCTGGCTCCCGGCCCCCTGCTCTACCCACCAGTCCCCACTCTCCTCCCAGAGCGAGGATGAAAACTCAGCAGTCCTAGGTCACCTTCCCAGGCCTGAACCGCTGTGAGCCCTTTGATTGCAGGCCCGACCTCTGCCTCAAGGCCTCCCTGCCTGTCCTGCGCTGTTATCAGCCCCATGTCCTGCTTGATCCCTGCCCTGGGGACAGCACAGAGCGTGAGCCACACGTCCCAGCCGCAGCCCAGAGCAGCCAGGATCCCATGGCCCCCACCAGTGTGGGCTGAGATGCCAAAGGCACAAACACCATGAGGAAGGGGGCAGTACGGACTTCCCACAGGCAGTCCAGCACTTACCAGAGAGAATGGGAAAGACAAGCCTTCAGTGTTATCTGTACAGGAGCCAGGCAGGACTCCTGAGTTCTGGTCCCAGCTCTGGTACAGGAGTGATGTCTGTCTAGTGGTTAGAGTGGGGCAGATGTGAACTGCTTAGAGGCCTCATGAAGAGAATATCCAATTTACCTGCCACTTCATCTCCACAGAAACCACAATGATGGGCAGTCCCTAGTGCCACAGGAAGATCGGATTCAATTCCAAACCAATCCCAGGCTTTGAGCTTATCTGATCCTGTGGCAGGGAGTTCCACGGGCCAGTCTTCCACTAACTAGTTACCCAGAGACTCTTCCCAACCCTATCTCCCACTCAGCAACTTTTGGCGCATGGAGACAGCACCCTAGATAAACCATGATCTCTGCATAGCCCATGGGATCTGAGGCTATAAATCTGGGACCCACCCATGGGGTGCATAAGACCCACATCTCCCCCCGGATACACAGACTAGGGACAGCCTGGGGCTGACCCCTCACCTCAATGGAGTGTGAACCCAGCTGGCTAATGGAAGACCATTTATGCTAGCCATTCCCCAGTCAGGACCGGGTCCCTTGCGTCAAAGCCCCGAGGGGCTCACAGCCCAGCCAGATGGGGAGAGATGAGCAGGTCGCTCCCCCCATGTGGATCGGCAATGGGAAGGAGGAAGAGGAAGCAGCAGGACTGAGGACTGGGAGGAAGGTTGGTGCCAGCCTGAGATACAGCAAGATTTACAGATGCTCCCGCCCTCATCCCCCTCCACTGCTGTGTGGGACCTTGACCCCATGCCCATCCCCAATGCAACAGAGCCCCCGACTCACAGCCCTGCCCGTTTTCCCCTTCAGCCCAGCTAGCTGGGATCTGAACAGGGAGAGAGGGAAATTCACCATGCCAGTCCAGGGTGGAGGGGGACGGAGAGGGAGTGGGGGGTGTGGAGATGGTGTGTGTGTGTGTGTGTGCACTAGGGGTGGTGTATACAGACGGTGGGTGTGTACTGGGGGAGGCCTATGCATGTGTAGCTGGTGTGTGTGTGTGCACATGCCGTGTGTGTAAGGGGAGGGGACTTCTGCACATGTGGAAAGCGTGCATGTCACGCAGATATTATTTACAAACTTCACTCCACGCTTTCCAGGTGGTTCCCCTGGTTCTGAGAGGCTGGGACCCCGATTTGCCGATTCGGAATACACCCCGCACCCCAAACACACCCTGCACCTCAAATGTGTGTGTACTCCAAAGGCCTGAACTCAGCCTCAGACACACCTCCAAACCCTTCTCCCTCTGTACCCCCCGCTCGCCCGCCCGCAGGCTTGGCTGTGCCTGCTATACACAACACACACCCTGTAAAAGTAGGTCAGGACTGAGGGGAGTGACTGGGAATCTAACAGCAATCTGTGTGTGTGTGGGGGGGGGAGGCTTTTATCCAGCAGCACCTATTCTCTGAGGTGGGGTGTGTTGAGGGTGTGTTGTGGGAAGGGAACACATACACACCACAACAGATAAATGCACACACACACCACACAATTACATGGACAGAGGGAGCACAAACACACAATGTATCCAGACACAATACACTACAGATACACACACAACAGAGCCCCAACGATTCATACCTTCCAGCACACATGTAACACACCACAGAGATACACAACGTACACGCACTGGTTTACATACACATGACAAACAATACAAGAATACACACAGCCACAACACACGAGTACACACGCACAGGCAGTACACCCGCCTCAAACAACCAATACCTCGTACAAACACACAGAGTGCCCGCAAACACACACGACAGATCACACGTGCACACACAACACAAACTACAATACATACACACCTGCAACCTCACCATGCGTACATGCACACCGCACACACAACTCACAAGACACACACTATAAAGACAATGTACAATATACACGGGAGGGTACGTACACAATCTCCACCCCCTAAACATGCTTACAGCACATACACACACAACACACGACACACAGCACAACACCCCCAGAATACATCGCACTGGCAGACGATGCTTAGACACAACACGCAAACACACACAAGAGACACAACGCTCACACTGCGCACAGACGACACACACCCCCCCCCCCCCGACGTGGTACCTACACGCTGCAGAGAGGACACACGGACACCCCTCCCGCAACACACAGAGCGCGTTACACAAACACAACACCCTTACACACGCGGCTCTGCTCCCCCCGTGCAATGCACGCACACACCAGCGCCTTGCACAAACCCGAGCCCCTCAGACACCCCCCGCGGGCAGAGCCCGGTACCTCTGGCCGGGCCGGGCTGGGCCCCGCGGGCGGATCGGCCGGTCCCTGCAGCCGGGCCCGGAATGTGTGTTACTGGGTCAGCCGGTTGCATAAGAGCCGCTTAGCGCCTCAGTCACGTTCTGCTTCGCAACACAGCGAGGGGGGCTGGGCCGGGAGCCAACGGGGGGGCCGGGGGGCGGGGACCAGGCAGCCTCCAGCCGAGCCTGGGCAGTCGGGAGGGGCGCGCCCCGCCCTCCCGCTAGTGGCATGGCTGGCTGGGGAGTTGGGGTCTCTCTGCATTTCCCCCCATGGCAGGGACGGGGGGCACCCGGATCTCCCCGCAGAAGAGATGGGCGGGGCGGTCGCTCTGGATCCCCCCCAGGGTAGGGGTGGGTGCTGTGGGAGGTGGAATGGAGAAAGGGTCTGATAGCGTCCAAGGGCAGGGCAGGGGGTGCTCTGGACCATGGAGCCAGGGTCCCCCAGCCAGGACTTTACACTGACCCTATGCAACACCACACCCCAGAGCCAGCTGTGTTCCACCACCAGGTGAGAGATGCGTGTATAAACAGCCCCCACACCCCACCCCAGAGGTGGCTGCACTCAGCGCCCAGTGAGGGATCCCTGTATAAACAGCCCCCACATCCTACCCCAGAGGTGGCTGCACTCAGTGCTGGGTGAGGGATCCCTGTATAAAAAGCCCCCACACCCCACCCCAGAAGTGGCTGCACTCAGCATGGGGTGAGGGATCCCCGTATAAACAGCCCCCGCACCCCACCCCAAAGGTTGCTGCACACAGCACTGGGTGAGGGATCCCTGTATAAACAGCCCCATGCCCCACCCCAGAGGTGGCTGCACTCAGCGCGGGGTGAGGGATCCCTGTATAAACAGCCCCATTTTAGCTTAGGAAAATCTATCCCCAGGGGAGTTCAATGCAGATGACCAGAGACCTTCCACAAGCTTTTATCATCCACAGATCTCAAAGCAAACAAGGAGTCTGGTGGCACTTTTAAAGACTAAACAATTTATTTATTGCATGAGCTTTCGTGGGAGAAAATCCCACTTCGAAGTAGGATTTTCTCCCACGAAAGCTCATGCGATAAATGAATTTGTTAGTCTTTAAAAGTGCCACCGGCCTCCTTGTTTGCTTTGCTGAACTAGACTGACACAGCTGCCCCTTGGAACTAGATCTCAAAGCACTTTACAAAGGAGGGGTGGTAAAGGGGGACTTTTCCAGCGTGTTTGTATGAACGAGATGTGGCTGATTTGCCTCCGGATCCTTCCCAGGGGCTGCAGGATGCCATCTCCTCCTAGGACAAAGCAGGAGCTGGGAAGTGTTTGGGCCACTGAACTGGCTGGGTTGGTTGAAAGAGACCCATCATGTTGTGGGATTTGGAAAGACCGGGGAAACCCCAAGAACTGCGCAACTGACATCTCCCACCAGGAAACTCTTATAGGAACCTGCTGGAAGAGTTGGACGGACCACGAAGAGACAGGAGGCACAGGGAAGAGCTGGCTTTGTGTGAGTCTCTGGGATGGACAAGGACAGCTAGACAGAGCCAAGGTGCCGTCCACAGCAGAGGGGCCGGGCAGGGCCCTGGTTTTTTCTGGGATGGACTTTGTCTTGTGCTAACATAAGGACTTTCCGCTGCCATGTTGCGGCTGACTAATAAATCCCACTTTGCTTTGAAACGGCTGCTGGGTGTCGCTGCAAAGCCTCGCTGCGGTACATTGATTCCAGAAGAGGGCATGGAGTGCATCTCTGTTGGACTTGCTGATGGGGCAAAATGGGAATTCTGAGCCCAGAGGCTTGCTGGCCCTGTGGTCTGCCAGGAAGGAAGGGTGGGACCCCTTTGAGGCCAGGCACAGTAAATGCTTCCTCCTCTGGCCCATTTAAAAGCTAGGCGCTTGCACCAAACCTGTGGATCTGTGACTGCAGGACAAAATCACCCTCATTTTACAGATGGGGACACTGAGGCACAGGGCTAGGAAGCAACTCCCTCCAGGTCCCCCAGTAGCAGAGCCAGGAATAGAACCGACATCTCCCAAATCCCCACTCTAGTGCTCCGCCCATTAGGCTGCACTGCCTCCATCTTGCCTAGATGGCCAGAAGGCCCAAAAGGAAGAAACTGATGAAGAGCAGCACCAAGATCAGTAACATCTGGCTGCCCCCAACCCTAGAGTGATTCATTGAGAGGTTACTCTTTTTACACTGGCCAGGTGTGCAACAGCTTGAGCGGGGAGATGCAGGGGGGGGCGTCCCCAGTGTTTGTGGTGTTGGGGAACAGGACGGGAGAAGGTTACAATGGGAGATCAAAAGAAGTACCCAGGAAATGGGCGCTGGTGACCAGGGACTGTTTTAAAGATGAGAGACCCCAGCCAGGAATAAGATTTGTTTAGACTCATATGGGGAATTGATTCTCCTCCGCGTGTCTGTTTGCTGGTTCTCCCTTCTTTTGCACAGCCAACAGAAGCTGGTCGCGATGCCAAACCCGTCCTGGCCCAACTTCTGTGTGTGGAAGCTTTCTCTCTTTCACCCACAGAAGTTGGCCCAATAAAAGCTATTACCCCACCCACCTGGGCTCTGCGACAGATCATGTACCGATTTGTAACAATATCCTTGAAAGACCTTATTGTATTAAATGGATTGATTTTGGGGATCTGGGATTAAAAATAACCCTTCGGTGCAAGGAGATGTCACAGATGTCAGACCTGGGAGCTCAGTTTATCATCTTGAAAACGTGCTGGACGGGTATGGATTTTTCGGACAATAAGTGAATTTCCTGGGGAATCTCTAGGGAGAGACAAATGCAAATTCCCTAGCTCCGGTTATACAAACCCCAGCCTTTTGAAGCTATGCTCCAGAGAAGGGTCTTTGTTTAATGACCACTTTTACAGAAGGCCAAGATCAAAGGCCTGAGATGTACAAAGAAATGTCTGCTCTGCCTAGTGGCTGATCTGGATCTAAGACCAGTATGCGCTTGTAACCATGGGGAAAACCTAGTTGTGGGGTTTTAAGAATTGTAACCCTACACTGGAGGTGGGGGGGTTAGGCGGGGGGCACCTGAGAAGCTATTTAGCATGCATGTAGGCTCTTTGATTATTTTCACGTTAAAAAATGGGCTTGCTTAGAAGAACCTATGTGGTAACATATAACTAAGCTTGGCCAGATTAGACTGCGATCAGTAAGCGCCGAGCAGCATCGATTTCGCCGGACACACAAACCAATGGAATGATATTTCCATTGATAATACGCTAACCTCACAGACAGGCAAGAGGAACAAAATGCTTGATAATGTACAAGAGTTATATTCAAGGCTGAAAGTTGGCTGTGATTCGACAGCTTGCGTTTTGCAGCTATAAAGCTTTACCTTTTTGACTCCGTCGCCTGTCATCAATTTACGACTGTCTGACATCCCCGCCCCATTTTCTGACACCCTGTCACAATTTCCCACAACTGTGAACATTGAAATCAAGGAAAAAAATTAAAACATGCTTAAAACCCATAATTTTACACACCTGTGAACATATACAGAGATAAAAATAGACGACGACTTAAAAATATGCATCTATATTATCCAATGAAATGATACAAAAATAAAAATAGAATTTTGCCAATTCCACTCACAACTGCCATAGCTGTTAGAGAAAAAGAAGCATAAACCGGTGTTTACATAGCACCTACAGAAAGTGCTGCTCCCCAGGCGCAGGTATGGGGTGGCTAGGCCAGGCTATCCAGAGGGCTAGGCAGGGGTCACACTCTGGCTTGCTGGGATATCACAGTGTAATTTGGGGAGCTGGGCAGCCTCAAACCCTGGCCAGGAGGAGTAAGACGTGGATCTCTGCCCATGACAGGTGACAGCTGGAAGCCAGGAGCCTAAAGCGGGTGCTGTTGGTAGACCATGGATGGAGAACACAGACGCAGTTAACTCCCCCTGCCTGATCATCTCTCACTGGCTATTGAGATCTCCACTCCTGCCTCTGACACCAGCCTCCAGTGCCTTCCTGGCACATTTCAAACCAGCCGCTCGATGCTGTCTCCCAGAACCAATGGGGTAAGAAATTAGAGCGATCAGGGAATGGAGGGGTGTCAGAGAGACAGACCATTTTAGATTCCACACCAAACACGAAGTCTAAACCACGGGAACTAGGATGCTTTCCCAACAAACCAACACCTTCAAGGACCAGCTTGAGGAAGAATTTCTGCACCACAAAACCTGCTATACCAGAGATGCAGCGAGGATATTTTCATCCTCTGGACAGACAACCTAAACCCCCTTACAGATTTCCACCACAGCTTCAACTGCTGCTCCTCACCCATCAAACTCTGGAACGCTTCCTTCCCAGCCTCATCTTCCTGGTCACCACCATTAGCTCCAGCAACAGAGCTATAAGAAACCCACAGACACCACACCGAACATCGCAGATCCTGCAGGCACCCCAGACACGAGTCACACGAAGAAAGCTGCTACCTCCAGCCAGGACCTTAGATACCACAGAACATGCTCCGGGAGAAAGTCCAGGATAAATACCCCTGTGTGCTTCAGACCGTCTTCACCATACAAGGACGCTCCACCAGGGAAGCAGATCACCCCACGAAATGGGCCATCCGCTCGTGCCCAGAGAACCTGCTTTAAGATGGAAATAAAATCCTTTCTGATCTTTCCTCATCTACTCATCTGGCCTTCAAACAACCCTCCCACCTCACCAGGTTCATCACGAGAAGCCAGACCAGGACCCATTTACTCAAAGCAGCACCAGATCCTGCCAGAACGACAGATGTAAAACCTGTAGAAACACCTCCACTGCTACCACAATCAACCCTCCCCTGCTGCCCCCCAAAACACCTGTCAAGGCCCCATGGGATCCCCACATGCAGTGCACCTCATCCAGGGCACTAAATGCCCCAGTAGCAGCCACATGGTGAAACAAGACAATCACGGCATGCTTGAACAAACTCGGACAGGAAAATGAGAAAAGACAGACGCCCTGTCACGTGTGGGCAGACGTGTTTCTCCGCGCCATCGCCGACCCCTCAATCCTCGGTCTCAAAGGAAACCTGCACGACACTGTCCAAAGACGAGCCTGGGAATGTAAATTCCGAACGTGGCGAAATGCTAACAATCCTCACGAAAGACACTGGATTTATGAGAGTATTACAACCACCTACACCCCACAACCCCCCCTTTTTTTTGGCCTATGACTGCAGAGGTGTCTAGAGGCCACTGGACTTCGAAGGGGCCCTTAGAACAGGTGCGACCTTATGCTAAATAATCCGGCCCCCCTTGGATTTAGCCATGACCCATGACTTTCCCCAGGCCTGGAGAAGAGCTCTGCGAACCGCCTATGTGTGTCTCTCTCCAGGAGAGGTTGGTCCAGGGAGAGATATTATGTCACATCCCCCTCCCCAGCACTCAGACAGCTGGGGGTAAATGGGGAGAAACAGTGGGTCAGGGAAATCTAGCCTGGATCAGCCAGCTGTGCCACATCTGCAGCGCCACCTGCGGGTCGGGCTCTGTGTGACACCCCTTCAGCTCCTTGGCAGAGACTGGGGCGTCTGTGTCTCCCCAGGGTGGGAGGAGCCCCCCAGAAACCCCACAAACACCCCAAGTGACTTTTCTCCCCCCACTCACAGAGGTGAGGGATCTCCCACCCTCTCCGCCTCATCAGCAGGCATCCAGGTCACTGGTCACACTCTTGTTTATATAGGCCCTACAGTAAGGGCTGCTCCTCAGAGACAGGCTCAGCTCTGAGAGGCTTCATACGGGGGTAACTGGGCCAAGGGGGTTGGCAAGGCCAGAGTGGCAGGATTTCAGTCCAGCTGCGTACCTAGGGGATTGCAGCTCTGCCTGGCCTCACAGCCCCGGCCCTCCCTACGGGGAGAACCCAGGGCAATGGGGTTCCTGAGCTCACAGGCTGAATCAGTGGACTACTCAGCCATAGAACCCAGGCGTCCTGGCTCCCATCCCCCAGCTCTGACCCACCAGCCACCACTCCTAGCCCAGAGCCAGGGATTGAACCCAGGCATCCTGGCTCCCTGCTCTCACTCGCTAGACCCCACGCCCCTCCGGAGGTGGGAACAGACGCCAGGGATCTTCGCCCAGTTCCCACCGCAAAAACAAGACAACATGGCCAAACCCCAGCCTGGAGGGCTGTGTCCAGCCTCAACTCCCACTGCAACTTTCCTGCCGTCTGGGATTCCCTGCCACTTCCGACCCCGACCAGCTGCCACAACCCACACCAGAAGTGGCTGCATTGCAAGACTAAACGCATCCTGGGAAAACGCAGCTCCAGTCCCAAGAGCATCCTGGGAAATGTAGTTTTTTAAGGTCCCAGGGCATCCTGGGAGGTGTTGTTTTTTTAAAGTCCCACAGCACCCTGGGAAGTGTAGTTTTTTGGCCCCTATGCATCCTGGGATATGTAGTTTGGGGAGGCCTAGCAATGGCCCGATTGGTGTAGTTTGCGCAGGGGGGCGGTTGTGGGGGTGTCCCTCACACCCTACCCAGGAAGCTGACCTTCAGAAGAGCAGGATGCCCTAGGGTGGGAGGGGAGCAGTTGTATTTTGTTCATCCTCCCCCATCCTTGAGCCTGAGTCCCTTCCCCCCACCTCACCCCAAGCAGGGCACTTCCCTCCCCATTGAGCTGCAGCAGTAGTGGTCCATCCTCCTGGGGGACCCACCACAAGACTCCCTCTTCGGGACGCCCCTTCCTTTCCCCCAACTAGCTATGGCAGTGGGAAGAGTGAACCTCCAACCCCAACCCCATACTTGTTACAGACAGTGGCGTGGAATAGCGGAGCCCAGTGCAAGACTTTAGTCCTACTCAGCCCCCCCCACAACCGAGGGGATCAAAAAGCCCAGGCCACAACTGAATGTGGGGGACAAAATCTGGGTCAGCCGGGATGGGAGGGAAGGGGTCCAGTTGGGGACCCCAAGCAGAGAATCCCCTGCCCCACTGTGCCCCAAAGAGCCAGTGGACATAGCCCTGAGGAATGCATTGCTGTCTAATCCACCCAGGGGCTGGAACCAGACCCAGGGAACCCCTGCCCAGCTCCACCTTCCTGGCCCGGTGGATTGGTCTCTACAGGCAGTGCCTGGACAGGGCTGATGGGGGCCCACAGACAGGGCCCGAGAACAATGTTCCCTCTAAGCTGATGATGCACCTGAGCAAGTTATGGTAGTCGCTGAGCGGCAATTTGTGAGGCGTGGTGCCACACGGCCTGGGCAACAGTTTTTTTTAGCACCGGACGCATCAGCATGCCAAAAGAAATGCCGAGATATTGCCTTTTCATTCGAACTTTAATAAAAACGTTAAACGGAAATGCTGTAGTTTTATTAATTTGCTAAAGAAATGTGAGATGATGAAACGTCTGGCCTCTACTGTCACCTACAGCTCACAGGTCTTCTCGCCTGTATTTTGCCATGTGGGCAGGAATGTGTTTTGTGCTATGAATGGGGATAGACTTAATTTTAAAACACGGGGGTCGGGCTGGAGAGAAGGGGAGAGACGCGGTGGGGGGATCAGGCTGCTGGGGAGAAGAGACGCGGGGATCGGGCTGCGCAGGTGTCTGTGATAGGTGCACGGATGTGCGACGGCTGCTGTGTGGCTGTGCGCCCGCACAGCTTAGAGGAAACATAGCCTGAGAACACAGGGAGATACTGGATGAGCCGGAAACGGGGCCACTGCCTGGCATGCTCAAGCAGCGGGTGGTGGGATTCCCGATGAACCACGTTAACCACACACCTGTGCCCCACAAAGGAGCCACCACCACTGAAGGGCGGTGGGACTAATAGGCCGGCCACCAAATGCCCTTGCAGGACATAAGACCATGGATTGGTGCAGGGACAGCTTGGCTGGACGGTGACTGACTCGCTGGGCAGCAGCCAAACACCAGGGGCCAGCAGCAGGCAGGGAGCGGAGCCCCACCTACTTTCCCCACAGGTGGCTTGACGGCATCCCATGACTCTAAGATCAGGGCCCTAGAAGCGGAGCTTCACCTGACCCCATGCGCCAGGCCACACCGCAGATGCATTTCAGCAACAGGCAAGAAATCACATATAAATAGCCTCACGCCCCACCCCAGAGACAACTGCATCTCAGCATGGGGTGAGGGACCCCAGTATAAGCAGCCTCTGTACCCACCCCACCAGCAGCTGCGTCTCCCGGCAGGGTGCGAGATCCCCAGATGCACAAGGCCAGCGGTATTGTGGTGATCGGTGCTGGCTCTACGCTGCTACCATGTGCTGCTTTCCAATGATGCTCTGACGAGGGAGGTGGGATCTGAGTCCAAATCCAACCACAGCAGCTGGTGCTCCACGACGGCGGTTGGGGCAGATGGTGGCGCTGTGCACCACTAGAGGGACTGTCCCCCTGAGATCCCTGTGGGCTCTGTCCCCCCTCGCTGGGGGGCAGTACAGGATTCCCCAACTATAGTCGTCAGCCCCATAATAAAGCTATATAGCCCTCCATACTGGGCCAAGTGGCTGTGCAGCTGGGAGTGATCTGGAATGAAGCAGCCAGGATACCGGGGTATATGGGCCCATGGATCTGATCTTCTCTCTGCACATTAGGATCTTGGGGGAGCCAAATAAATAGGGGCTCCCCCTGGAAAGGTATTTATTATTTTAAAAGTCTCCAGTAACAGATACAGGATAGAAACTTGCCCACGCACCCCGAGGGGCGGAAATCCGTACAAATATACAAGGGGGGAATAAATACACATGGGGGGAAGGGCCCCAGGGAGGGAAGATGACAACCCACAGCTCCTTTCAGTTTCCTACCTGCCCCCCAGTCCCCCATTCAGTTAATCTTGAGCAGGATCTGTTCAGAGAAGAACTTCTTCAGCTGGGCCACCTCGGCCGAGAGCGATGCCAGCTGGCTCCGGAGGATCCCGTTCTCCGTCTGGTACCCGGGCTCCTGGAGTGGGGTGGGGGGTGACACCCCAGCGCTATAGCCTCCCCCAAATGGCACAGCCTCGACCCCAGATGCTGCCGTCCCATTCCTTTGGTCCTCCCCTCCGGCTGTGCCCCCGCGCCAGTCCCCGGCAGCGGGCAGCGCCGGGGCGTAGGGGGCCTGAGCCTCACTTGCCATCTCCTCGGGCCCCCCAGCCATTTTAAAGCGCAGCTTGTGGGGCAAGCTCTTGACTGCATCTCCCGCCGGGTCATAGCGACCCCCCCGGCCTGCATCAGCTCCCTCCCCGGGGGCCTCCGGCACGAGGCAGTGCCCCTCAAACCCGTCCCGCTCCTCGAAGAAAATGGGGCTGCCCATGCTGGAGCTGCCGGGCGTGGAGAATCCGGAGTCCTCGGAGTACCCACCACCTGGCTCCGGCTGGAAGGGGCGGCCATAGCGCGGCAGGGGCTCAGAGCCTAGCGGGTACGGGTAGGGGGCAGGTGCAGCAGCCGGCCTCGGGGACTCAGCCGGCTCACGGATGAGGCCGAAGCGGAACTTGAGGGCCAGGAGCTCGGCCTTGAGCCGTGCATTCTCCTCCAGCAGTGCCAGCACGCGGCTCTCCAGCGCCAGGTCATTGACACGCCGCTTCTCCCGGGAGCGCTTGGCTGCCTCGTTGTTCTTCTTGCGCTTGTCCCAGTAGCCGTTGTCTTTCTTGTCCTCTGGGGTGAACTCCCGTTTGCGCCGGGCCGTGCTGGGGGGGCTGCCCCCAGAGCCAGCTGGGTCCTGGGGCTTGCCCCCCGGCCCAGCTCCCGCCAGCACCGAATGAGCTACCAGCCCGCCGCCTGTCAGCAGGGACGAGGCCTCCTCAGCGAAGCAGGACACGGCTACACAGAGGTTGGCAGGGCCTGGTGAAGTTGGACGGGGCTCCGCTGGGGGTGAGCTCATGGCGCCAGCGGATGGGCTGTGCCAGCTGAGGAAGGAGAAGAGGGGGTGAGTGTGTGGCAGGTGACATGTGGAGGCTAATGGGGGATGCATGTGGATGGATGTCCTGGTGGGTGTGTGAGAGGGTGTGCACAAGTGTGTGCGAGTGTGCATTTGTGGATGCACCAGTATTGTGCGTGTGTGTGTAGGGTTTGGGTTCCCCACCGAGGTAAACATGCACACATACCAACACCCACAATTGCACACACACAACGACACACCCGCACATAGCCGCAAAATACTAATCAGCCTCACAGGAGTCTAACACAGCCCCACAGTCACACAGACCTAACCCAATCACACCCCAAACACAAACACACAGATCAACAGCGCACACCCTCTCCCACACACACACCACACAGAATAAACACCGTCCCATAATCCCATAAGGTCACCCACACACACAACACTGCAACAGACCTACCGTACACACAGTCACACCCCTTTGCCCTTACGTGAACGGAGACAGAGCCTATAAAGCTGCCAGATCTCACCCCACCCAGCTCCACTGTTTGTTGTGCAGAACACAGTGTGTGTGTGTGTGTGTGTGTGAGAATCACAGCAGCGTACAATCCTGGGCTATTCCATGCAGTCAGGGGGTGACTCTGGAGTGACAGGGAGGGGGACTGAGATCAGATTCCAGCCCTGACAGGACACCCCATATGCCCCAACTTCCCTGCAATGTGGCTGCGTTTTATGCCCACCCTAGACTGATGGCTGGAGCCCTGACCCCCCCCCAACCCACTGTCCCAGGGCCAGGCATTCCGGCCCCCCCCCCCGACATTCCAGCCCAGGGATGGGACGTCCCCCCCTCGTCCCCCCAGGGCACACAGGAAAACCAAGCTTGTTCTGAGCCAGTTGCTATTTTTGACTCCTGCACAAGACAGGAGAGGCCAGGATCTGTCCGCACCCCCCCCCCCCCGAGTTAATCTCCAGCAAGGGAAGGGGGGCCTAGCAGGGGGAAGAATTTGCACAAAGTTGCATCAGCAGTGAAGGGGTTAATGTTCCAGGCACCAGAGGCTGGGGGGAGGGGCTGGTTGTTTTTTTGTCGAGGAAAGAAAAAGTGAAGCAATCATACCCAGAATCACACACAGCCAGGATCTCACACACAGCCGGACCCACAACACCAATCACACACAGCCAGCCTCACACAAGCAGCCAGACCCACAATCACATGCACAGAGGCACAAGAGAGGTACACATAATCACACACAATCACACTTGCTTACACACACATATCCATTTAGCCACATGAATGCAAATAAACGTTCACCACCAAGCACGCATCTCCACACGGACACACACGTCCACACAGGCACGCACTCTTACAGATACATTCACACAAACACACCTGCAAAGGAATGCACATTCTTTGTATATTAGACACACACACACAGTCTCAAACTCACAAATACACAACCCTTCTTAGCATACAAACAGGAATACAAAGAAATACAATCATACTAGATCCACACGAGAACAAAACACACATACATGTTTGTTAACACGCCCAGATAAACCAACACACATCTGCACAGCCCGTATACCCATGCACAAACACACTAGCACGAACACGTACACACATCCGTACATGCAAACTGCCCACACCTCCGCACAGCGAGCTAGGCAGCTGCTCTCCCAACCACAAAACACAAACACCTGCCAAACCAGCACACCCACCCACCTGCACACACAGTGCACACACCCAATACCTCACCAGACAGACAAACAGCCGCACTAACAGCCAAACAGATACACAACCACCGGGGCTGGATATGGGGGGGGGGGCTGTGCACCCCCCTGGCTTTCCTACTGTACAAGCTGTTCCAGCCCCTGGACACAAGCTGTCTAGGGGCACAAGGCCAAATACAAGGCAGAGAAGTTCAAAAGCCAAAGCTACACAGAGACCCAAATGCACACTCTGGCACAGAAACACACACGTCCACAGAAAGAACCCCACAAACACCACCTCCCTCTACACACCCCACCACGTGAACACAGACAAGCAGAGGGCCCCAGCAATGCAAACCGATTGTAAAACATCTCCAAAGTTACTTGAGCGTGTTAACACCGAGTCACACCAGCACACACACTGCTCGCACACAATCGTGCACTCACACATAGAAACGCTCACAACCACGCACATGCATGCACAGTGCATACACACCGCCATGCACTCACACACAAACACATTCACAGCCATGCACACACGTGAATGGTACATACACACCACTGTGCACTCACACACAGACACATGCACAGCCAGGCACACGCATGAATGGTGCATATACACTACCATGCACTCACACACAGACACGCTAACAGCCAGGCACATGCATCCACGGTGCATACACACCGCCGTGCACTCACACGCAGACACGCTTCACAGCCAGGCACGTGTCCACGGTGCACACACACCGCCGTGCACTCATACACAGACACGCTTCACAGCCAGGCACATGATGAATGGTGCATACACACCGCCGTGCACT
>ML686092.1:1945640-2026303 GCA_007922175.1 Pelusios castaneus
TGTGTGTGTGTGTGTGTGTGTGTGTGTGTGTGTGTGTGTGTGTGTGTCCCTGTGAGTACACTGAGTATAGGGGGGTATATGTATGTGGGGTGGCCACAGAGTTCACCGGGTGGGTGTGCATGAGTGTGTGTATGTGCACTGAGTGCGTGTGTGCGAGGGAAGTGTGGGTTTATGGGAGTACACAGTACTGCGACAGGGTGGGTGTGTGGTGTACAATGTGTGAGCCACGTACAGTGAGTGTCTGTCCTGGGGACTGGCTGAAGTTATGTTCGAGAGTGGAAGCTGATACAGTTTGGGAGGTCTGAGGATATTCCACGTGTGTGTTGGTGGTATTCAGTGTGCATGTGGGGGGAGTGTAAGACACAATGCGTGTGTGTCGGTTGTGTGGCGTGCGCAGACAATGGGTGTGCATGTGCGGATGTGAGCGTGGGAAAGGGGTTTTGTGTGCAGCTGTCAATTTAGTTCCCAGCCCTTTGCTCTAGTTCTGGGAGGTGGTGAGTTGGTGGAACGTGTGTGTAGTGTGTGCACGTGTACACATGATATGTGTGTGTGTGTTGTGTGCACACGTGTTTGTCCTACATTGCATTTTGGCATCTGGCCCTTTGCCCCAGTTCACTGTGTTTTGTGTGTGTGTATTTGTGAGTGTTGTAGCTCATTCTTTACTGTTGTCCATGGTGTGTGTGTGTGTGTGCGCGCGCGCGGGGGGGGGATATTGTGGTCTCTTAACAACCTGCATCAGGACAGATGTGAGGGGGGCAGAGTATGGGACACAGGGGCTTTCCCCTCTAGGGGGTACCAGCTCTGATCCTGGGAGTGAGCCCCAGCCCCATGGGGGAGACTTGTCCCCCTAGTTACAGCAAAGGGTCAGGCACCGGAACCGGATGTGCATACAGCCAGTCCCCTGCCCCACGTACGCAGTGGGCTCCATGGCCAGCCCTGGTGCTGTGGGAGCAGGGAAGGGGGGGAAGGGGGTTACGCAAGCTGGTGGCTCTTATGTAACAGCCTGGCCCTGGCCCAGCTCTCGGGCGGATGGCCTGGCTCCCGTTACATCATTGCAGGCACCGCCAGCCAAGGCAGCAGAGGAGGCAGCGCCATGTCCTGGACTCCTAGCCCAGGAGGCAGATGGGGTCAGATCCCCATCCCGGCCAGCTTCCAGCTGCCTGCCGTAACCACCGGATACCTCTTCCCTCCCAGAGGTGGGGACAGAACCCAGGAGTCCTGGCTCCCTGCACTGGTCCATGACATAGCTGCATACAGCTCTGTGCCCCACATCTGCTCAGGATCCGCAGTGGGGAAGAACTCACAGGCCCTGTGCTGAGGTCACAAGCCCCCAGCAGCTCAGCTGGTGGAGAATCCCTCTCGGCCCCCATCGGTAGAGGGGTCTATGACCCACTGCACAGCAGTTCCCCTTCCTTTCAACCGGAGGTGCCGCTGGCTTCTTGCAGCCCCCCCACCCAGCCACAGGCTTAATGGGCTGCAGTCTAGGCTGATCATCCTGGAGGTATCAGAGCCAATCTGGCCCCCCACCCACTATGATTGGTGGTTGGGGGACAGCATCAGAGCCCAGGAGTGGGGCCTAGTGGTTAGAGTGAGGGGGAGGGACTGGGAGCCAGGACTCCTGGGTTCTATTACTGTTCTGGGAAACCCAGCCTGTGGGTGGGGCAAGAGGGATTTAGGCCAGCAGGGGGGCTATGGCACCCCAAGCCCTACTCAAAGCAGGATAGAGAGGGCTAGAAAGGTGAGCTCGGGAGGGGGGAAGGGAGCTGGGGGGCCGCCCCGCCCGGCGGGCGAGTTGCACAAGGCAGCACACAGCTGGGACACGCTGTTCCCTTCCCAGCTGCCTATTTATAGCGCCTGCCGCCCCGCCCCTGCTGGGACTATGTGTTTGTGCAGCTGGGGGGCTGGAGGCAGGACTCCTCGAATTCCTGGGGAGGGCAGGGGCAGGGGGCTAGGGGTGGAGCAGGGTGGGAGGGAGGCAGGACTCCTGGGTTCCATGGGGCAGGCAGGGATCTAGCAGTAAATGCGGGGGCAGAAGATAGGACAGCCCCTCCCCACTCCCTTCCTGGAGGCTCTGCCCAGTTCCTAGAATCCAGGCGAGTTCGCCCCCTTGGGCCATGGCCCATGCGGGGCAGGATCTGAGGGGCCAAGAATGAATCTTCCCCGTCTGCAGGGCTGCGCTGACCGGTGTAGCTCTGCGGTGCCCCCCAGTGGGACCCCTCACTCCCAGCGTTGGGCTCAGAGGTTGGTGCCAGTCCAGCTGGCCCTCCTACAAGGGACCCCTGCCCTCTAGGCACTTTGGCTGAGAACCAGCAAACTCATCCCACCCACCCCCTCCAGCTGCCCCATGACCCAGCTGGGTGCTGGGTTGGGCCACCTCAGGGGTGGAGCCTAGATCCCCCTGCCCAAGCCCCTGGTGCTCCCCTCTCCTGCCCTCGAGGTTTGGAGCCTGGGATCTTTGGCCAGCCTCCGACTGAGGCGTGGGGCAGACATGGGGCTCCTCCCTCCCTGCCCCAGGAGCTGTGGGAGTGGCGCAGAGCCCCCCACTTTTGCCAGGGTCGCACTGGCTCATAGCAGAACTGTGAGGTCAGATCCTGCCCCTGGCGGCACGACCTGATTTCACCTCTAGCCAAAGTCCCCCTCCCCTCCCCCGCTCTGATGGCCGGAGGGCTGGACCTACCCCATGGCTTGAGTGGGGGATAGGTCGGGGAGATTGTGTGGGCTCAGCCCACCACTGAACAGGGATGCCGGAACGGCCCAGGCTGGCTGCACACAGATATCCCCTCTGTCCCCCCCACATCCCTGCCGAGTCTGGGGATAAGGGTAGGTCCTACCAAAACCGCATCAACCCTAGTCCCACTGGACTAGAACAGCAGCTCCAGCTGGGGAGAGGGCGCCCTCTGCTGGCAAAGGTGGTAAATACATGATGCCCCCCAACAACACACACCGCACCTGACCCCACAACACACCCTGCACACAGCCAGTCCCCCACACAGCCTCCAACACCCACTGACACCCACACCAAACTTCCCCCCGCAACACACACCCCCGCACAGCCTCTCGCCACCGCAGACACACACCGCTTGTACAACACACCCAACACCCATACACAGTCAACCCCACAACACACTGCAACACAAGCCGCCACTAACAGCCAGCCCCAACACGTGCAGCGCCATGCACACCCCACAACCACAGACATGCCCAGAGCACCCCCCATGCAGACACCAGCCACAGTGGTGGCAATGTTTGGCTAACCTGGGCCACTCCTGGGGGGGCTACTGGGGATGGTCAGACAGGAATCCACCCAAGCCAGCCCCACAGGCCCATCTACCCTGGCATCCCACCCCCCCACGACCAGAACCAGGGTTGCAGAGGATGGGACAAGACTTCCTCTGGTGGGCACGGATGGAATAACATGCCCCTCATAGCACCCTGGGCCTGACCCTCATGCCATCCCTTGGCTCCTCCCAGGCCCCCCCGTTTGCCCTGAGGGGTCACGCCCAGCCCCCAGGGTGAGTCATTTTCAACCAACCCTCCTCCCCGGGGGGAACAACATTTAAACAGAAGAGCTGGATACTCACTGGCTGACGGCAGAGCTGTCAGGAGAGGGAAACTGAGGCCCACAGTCCGGCAACGGGCGAGAGCCCAGTGCCAGGCACTGCAGATGTGGGCCTGGGGGCAGACAGATAGATGGCAGGGGGACAGACGGACAGTTAGCTGGGTGGGTGGGTGGGAATCTTGCTCAGGCATCCAGTCAATATCAGGAGCCCCCCGATATTTGCTTTCCCAGCTGTCTTCATCCCTGTGAGCAGCCCGTGGCTCCTGGCTGACATCCCTGGGGCCCAGTCACCCCATACAGCAGCCTGGAGGTGATGCTGGGAACCCTCCCATCTCTCAACCCTGCCCTGGAGCTCCTCTCTTTGGGGGGCAGAAGGGGACCTCATCCAAATGGGCTGAGACCCCAAACTCCTTCCCCTCATGTGGGTCATCAGCTGGGCTGGAGGCAAATTGTTCATAGCCAGGTTGCTTTAGCAGCTGGACAGCTTCTGGCCTCTACATGATTTATCCTCACCACCCCGCCTCTCTGGGCAAGGCAATTATCCCCACTATACAGGCAAGGAAACTGAGGCACAGAGTGACTAAGTGCTTTAGCCAGGACTGCACAGGGAGACAGGGGCAGGGCAGGGCATTGAAGCTGTGTGCCCAGTGGGCACTGACCTCTCTCCTCTAGCGCCTGTTGGTTATTGACGGGATGTCACCCCAACCCAGCTGCCCCCAGGACGCCGCTATAATGTGTCAGGCCAAGAAAACAGAAACTGACTTAGAAATCACGAGATGATTATTGAAACAAGCAGTGGGGAGGGAGGCTGCACTTACACAGCAGTGTGGAGAACCCTTCCAGTTTTGCAGACAGGATTGAACCCCACCCCTGGAGCCCCAGAGAAGTAAGTGAGTGCAATTGTCCCTCATCACAGATGGGGAAACTGAGGCACTGAAAGGGCAAAGGAAGTGCCTGAGGACCCCAGAGAGTCACTGGCAGAGCTAGGCAGACAACCCAGGAGTCCTGATTCCCAGCTTCCCACATGCCCACCCTGGCTTTACCCACTAGGCCCCATTCCCATCTCAGAGTTGAGGAAGGCCATCACACTTGCTATAGGTCTGCACCAGATCATAATAGGATTTCCAGACAGCAGTGTCCTGCAGGCAGAGGGCCCCCCCTCCCCGCTGCTCCTCCTCCCGGTTGCGGTTCATGTCGCCCACGCAGGACCAGCCGGGCGTTCTTGTGGTGCTGACACACCACTTGGAGTGGTCGACGGTGGCCGAGAAGCCGGGCCCCGGAGCCGGGAAGCCCAGCTCCTGGATGTTATAGACCCAGTAGGGCCCCGAGCAGTTGGAAGGCAGGATGCCCCGCGAGTTGGGCCAGAACTGGACATAGAGGTTGCTGGTGAGCGCCTGGGCCAACCAGCCAGAGTAGAGATCTGGGGGTAGAGAGAGGGGGAGGTCAGAGAGCTGGAAGGAGAGGAAGTGACCCATGGGGGGGGGTGTCAGAGGGACTGAAGGGGAGGAAGAGATCCCTGAGGTGGAGGAGTTAGAGGAGAAGAGATCCAGGGAGGATCAGGGCAGCCAGCCAGAATAGAGATCCGGGCGGCTGGTGGGAGAGGAAGTGATTCCTGGAGGGGGAGGCCAGAGGGACCATGGGGGCAGACCTGGGGAGAAGACCTTGGAGGGAGGTGAGAAGGCTGGGGCAGATCTGTAGGGGAGGAGATCCCTGGGGGGATAGCCGGGCTGGGGACAGACAAGGAAACTCCAGGAACCCCAGGAGAATCGGGGAGGGGGGCAGTCTGAGCAGAGAGTTAGGGAATGGTGAGGCTGAGGTGTTGGGGGGCAGTGCATTGGGGGGTTATCAGCCCTCCTATGCGTGAATGTGGGTCTGGGACCAAAGAGGGCTCCCACTGTGTAGCTCCTGCTCCCCCTCCAAAGCCCCCCATTCTCACCATCATGGAAGAGCCGGAATTTGCCCAGGCTGAGGAAGGGGCGCCCCCCCAGGGAGGTCAGGGTCACGCTGCGGTTCCAGGGGGGGTCTTGGACGTGCTTCATCTTGGAGGCCAGGCGCAGATCGGGCAGGTCCTGGGCGAAGGATCCCTGCACCCGGGCGTCATACACCTCGGGATCCGTGAACCTTAGCTGGGTCCCTAGGGTGAGTTGTGAGGTAGTGAATGGGCCCAACCCTGGGAGTGAAATGAGTCTGCCAGGGCTCAGCCCAGCTGTCCCATCACAGATGCTGCCCCAGCAACAGGCCACAGAAAGTGAGCCCCCACCATAGCGGGCAGGGTGTGGCACACGGGGATGGGGGTATCACTCTGCCACAGCCTGGTTGCACCCACACTAGGATAGACACAGAGTCAGTCGCTGGAAGTGTCAGAGGGAGACAGAACCCAGGAGTCCAGGCTCCCAGCCCTTGCTCGAAGCACCGGACCCCACTCCCTCTCCAGAGCTGGGCAGAGAACCCAGGAGTCCAGGCTCCCAGCCCTTGCTTGAAGCACTGGACCCCACTCCCTCTCCAGAGCTGATGAACACCTACCGATCTCCTTGAACTGTGCGAAGGGGAAGGTGACGCAGAGGAAGGACTGGCCATTGTGCAGGCCACTCCGGGGCCAGGTGTAGGTCTGCATTGTAGGGGGCGGGTAATGGGGGGTGCTGTGCAACAGCCAGAAGCCCTGGGCTCTGTCCAGCAGGATGACACCTGGGGGACAAGAACACCAGGGCAGAGAGTCAGGGTCCAAATGGGCAGTGGGAAGAACCCAGGAGTCCTGGTTCCCAGCTCCCCTGGCTCTAACCCCTAGAGCCCACTCCCCTGCCAGAGCCAGAGTTTCTCTCTAGGGGGGTCTCTTGTTTTTCTCCCCCCTCTGGGGCAGACTCGCATCTTCCCAGCAGGGGGCAGAGCTGCCCAGTGTCTCTCACAGCCCCCCCCACATCCTGTAGTGTGGGCTGGTGGCAGCTGGGTTCAGGCTGGTGGTGCCAGGGGCGGGGAGTCTGGGGGTTACCCTTGGTGTGCCCCCGGTTGGTGGAGGAGGAGCTGACGTTCTTTGGGGGTTCATCGTTGTACAGGACGTAGGCCGTGTCCTCCGCCTGCAACAGAAAGGAGGGGCTGAGTGCTGGGGAGACCCTGTCCCCTCCCCATCACATCTCTGCCCTACCCCCCACCCCAGCTTATCCCCAGTGCCACCCTCTCCCCACTGCCTCCTGCCCCTCCCACTGCCCTCCAGCCAGCCCAACTCTCCCCTGCTTCCCTGTCCTCAGCGCCCCCCAGACTCACCCTCCTGTTCGCCCCTTTGTAGAGCTGCAGCAGGGTCCTGCCCACGGCACCCTCGGTGCTGTTCATGAGGGCACGGCCAGGCACCCAGCCACCGGAGTGGGCATCCTGGTACATGTAGCGCATGCCTGCGGCCATGGGGCTGTGCGGGGGCCGGGGCAGCTTGTAGGCCAAGAACCTGGGGGGAGACCGGACCCTGTTCACCCTTCAGCACCAGATTCCCACCCGGGGGGAGCCATCCACAGGGAACCCCAGAGCCCCCCCACCTTTTCCAGTAGCAAGGCTGTCCTGGCATGGATGCTGCAGCTGGCTACGGTACCCACTCAGCTGGCACGTCGCTGGGGGGGGCAGTTAGGAGCGGGGGTGCCATGAGATCCAGAGAATGCCCCCCTTTCAGCCACACTCTGGGGCCCCAGGGAGACGCTGCCCCTTTACAGACTCAATGAGGGGGTGGGAGTGGGGGACTCACCAGTCCACGGGCTTCCCTTCATCGTCATAGCAGGAGATGCCGCCCCCTGACACATGGGGCAGGGCCACGGCCAGGAGGAAGAGAAGCATCGTGGCAGGGACCCAGTGGGATCTGATGGGAACAGCCCCTGCAATGCACACAGCCACCACCGTGAGGTGCGCACACAGGTAGGCCCTATAAAAACACCCGTTTCCCACAAGGGTGTCATCTTGGCGGGACTGACATCCTTCCAGGGCTGTGGTGAGGCACAGCCCTGTTCCTGGCATGCATGCTCCCGCCCCAGCCCGAGTTCCTCAAACCAATTCCTCTTTCTGCATGGGTGATTCCACTCTGCACCCCACCCCAGAGGCAGCCGTATCTCAGCGCCAGGTGAGGGGCTCCTGCGTAAACAGCCCCTGCACCTCACCCCAGAGGCAGGCGCATCTCAGCTCCAGCTGACAGATGTCAACATGCCCCACTTTATCTTAGAGGGATCCCACTTAGGGGCAGAGTGTGTGGGGCGCTGTCTTCATCTGCAAGGCTGGTCCCCTCCTCAGCCTCTCTGCTGAAGCTGCTGTGAGGGCCAGGCAGCGAGCAGGAGAACAAAGGGTTAAAGTGCAGAGCGAGCTGCTGGAGAAAGAACAAGTGCAGGCAGGTCGGTCACGAGAGAGACGTCAGCGACTCCACTAGGGGCAGAGATGACTGCTCCAACCACTAGCCCTCACTGCCCCCCCAGCCAGGAATTGAACCCAGGAGTCCTGACTCCCAGCCCCCCTTGCTCCAACCACTAGCCCCCCCCCCGAGCTAGGGATAGAACCCAGGCGTATTGACCCCCAATTCTAGGCTTGGAGCACCCCCCCCAATTCTGTGAAGCTGCACTGGCCACAGCGCTGGGTCTTTCTCCCCCCCATGGGGTCCGTACACAGCAGGAGGGTTTGGGGGTGTCCCTCCTTGCGCTGCCTGGGCCTCCCTATCCCTGTTTGGGGCTGCGCAGAGTCAGGCTCCGGGGGGCTGCCCCTCGCACTGACCCCCATAAACACACAGAGCCCCCGTCGCTCTGGGGCTGGATGGGGGGGAAATCCCGGGGTCCCCGTGGACTGGACCAAGATTCCTTGCAGTGCCATGACCCCCGGGACCCCTCCTGGCGCCAGATGCAGCCACCTCTGGGGTGAGCCGGGGCCGTGGCGGGGGGAGCAGCCGGGCTGGGGCTCGGAGCCGGGATTACCTGACCTGGGGAAGCGCCGCGTCCGTGGGCCGCCCCGGCCCCCGACCTTCCCGGCTGCCACTACCCCATTTCCACTTCCCCAGCTGGGAGGGAGCACGTGATCCCTAGGTCCCTCCTCTGCCACCCACGGGCCCGCTCCCCCGGCTCCCAGCCAACCCCGGCCCACAGGGCGGACCCTGAGGAGCGGCGGGTTCCCTGCTGGGGGGCGGGATGTGGGGCCGGTGGGCGATGGCCGGGGGAAGGTTCATTAGGGATTTAAGGAGCCCTGCAGCGCCCGGGGATTATTAATATTAATAAGTGGGAGGAGTGGAGAGGGGGCGGGGAGCCAGGACTCCTGGGTTCTATCCCCAGCTGTGGGAGGGGCGTGGAGTTTAGTGGGGAGGGGGGAGCCAGGACTCCTGGGTTCTATACTGGGCTCTGGGCCGGGAGTGCAGTCTAGTGGTTAGAGCAGGAGACGGGTGGTTGGGAACCAGTTCTCCATCCCGCTCTCAGCTCTGGTGTTGGGTCATGTGTGGGGAGGAGTTCGGAGCCAGGACTCCTGGGTTCTATCGCTGACGCTAATTCATGTGTGCTCCGTGCCTCAGTTTCCCCAGCCACACAACACAGATAGCTCATCACTTGGAGCCCAGGAGGAGCGTTTCCTGAATGTATAGTTATTAATGATCAATTATTAATTAATCCAGCCCAGAGAGTCCAGTTCTTTCTTCCAGAGTAATGTGGTTCCTTCTGGAGCTCCAATAGCCAGTGTCCCTCAAACATTACTAGAGGGCAATGCTCAGTCACCCCATGATCCCTGTGGAACTCCTCGCTGCTAGGGGCTGCAGAGCCCGACACTGGCTCATTTTCTGCGGTAGGGGGCTGGGTAGGTGGGGGGCTCTGACCAGTGGCTTCTGTTTTCCCACCCAGGGATTCCCCTCTGCCCCTCCCAGCAGGGTCCTGAGCCACTAAACTGGCTGGGCTGGGAGATGAAGCCAGACACTGAGGTGCTAGGAAAGGGAGCAAGGGATCCCAGGCTGGACAGCCCATGGATCGGCTGTGGGGGGGGGGTCCCAGGCTGGTTATCCTGTGGGTCTGATCTGGGGGGCAGGCGGGAAATGAGCCCGGAGACAAGTTCTTGTGGTTTATTTGTTTAATAGTGGTCAGGTTGATCCTCACGTGGCTTAGGATGGCACCGTCGCCTTGGGGCGCACGTAGAGCCAGGCCCCAGCAGGCGGCGGGCAGGACTGGCGGGACAGCAGGGCGTGGAGGGTGCCCAACACCAGGGTGCCCAGCAGGGCCAGGAACAGGGCCTTGGCCAGGGCCCAGAGCAGCCACCCAGCCGCCCACAGTCTGGGGAGACAGGAACAGCATGAGATTGGAGGGCTGGTGGGGAGCCCCCCACATGTCCCCATATACACAGATGCACCCCACCCCCCCAGGACCATTACCCCCATGGGCACCCCCATTGGCCTGACCCCAGAACCTCTCTCCATGGACACCTCTTTGGTCTGACACCCCAAGGCCTCTCCTCCCACAGACCCCTCCCCCATGTGCTCCCCCAGGAGACATCCCCTTGGCTTGGCCCCCCCAGGACCTTTATCCACAGCTCCAGAGCTCTGGTCCCACTCATCCCCACCAGGGCACCTAGTTCCTCACCTGGGGGAGAGTCGTCCCCTCCGCCCAGCACCCCCTGACTCCTGACACAGCAGCTTCTCCTGGGCGGGGAGAAAAGCCAGTGAGAGGCAGCCCCCCACCCCACAAAGGGGGTGCAGAGGCCTTTGGGTGCCAGAGGCCAGAGGGAGGCAGGGTGATGTGCCCCATGACAGCAAGTGCTTCTGGGATGGGGACCTCCATCCAGCCCCCCATCCTGGTGGGGTTCCTTCCTCATATGGCCCCCATCCTTTAGTGGCTCCTGTATTTGGTGGGGCAGGGCCAGAGGAATTGGACTCCCTTCTTCTCTGCAGCCAACCCCTTCCACTATAAACACACCCTCTGCCCCCCAGCCCACCCCTCATGGACTTTCCCCACATCTCCTCTCATCTAGCCCCACCTCGTTCCTCTAGACCACCTCCTGATCCCTAGCCCTGCTCATGGCCAGACCCCCACCTCCTCCCATGGACTGACCGCCAATTTGCTCCCCCATAAACCTCCTAGCCTAGGCCCCCCACCCTTAGTTGGCCCCCGATTCCCCCCACTCCTGTACAGCTGTGCCCAGAGCCCTCTGACCCTGCCTTCCCCACTGCTGGTGTCCTGTCCCCCGCTTTCCTCCATACCGTCTGGTCACGAGCTCTCTCCTCCCATAGGAGGCAGCTGGGCGGGGTCCCCAGGGGGCCATGTAACATCTGCCTCTGGAACCTGAGGCAGGACGTAGCATTAGTGTCGTCCACCCACTGAGACTCCCCCATAATCTGGGGGAAATGGGCTATGACAAAGCAGAGCCCAGGTCAGAAGGTCCCCCCAGGGCTGGGAATCACCCCCTTTTTATCTCCCCCAGGTATTGCCCCGCTGCCTTCGGCCCCAGAAATGGTGTCTCTTACGGGCGGGCCCCAAGCTGGCAGTGCAGCCCCCAGTCCAGCCACCCCAGGGTGCAGCCCCAACCCCTTGAAACCAGTGGCTGAGCCCCAGGGATGGGGCAATCCTGATGCCAGGGTCATAGAATCCTAGAAGATGAGGGGTGCAAGGGACCCTGTGACGTCTCTAGTCCTATCTCCGCTCACAGCAGGAGCAACCCCAACTAAATCACCCCAACCAGGGCTTTGTCAAACCGGGCCATAAAAACCTCTAAGGATGGAGATTCCCCCACCCTCTGGACACCCATTCCAGGGCTTCACACCCTCCTGAGGAAAAAGGTTTTCCTACTATCCAACCTCGACCTCAGCCGCTGCAACTTGAGACCATTGCTCCTAGTTCTGTCCTCTGCCACCACTGAGAACAGCCCAGCGCCATCCTCCCTGGACCCCTTCAGGCAGTTGAAGGTCACTATCAAATCCCCCTCATTCTGCAGACTAGATAATCCCAGTTCCCTCAGCCTCTCCTCGTACGTCATGTGCCCCAGACCCTAATCCTTTTTGTTGCCCTCCACTAGACTCCTTACAATTTGTCCACATCCTTTCCTATAGAGGGGGCCCAAAACTGGACACAGATGTGGCCTCCCCAGTGCTGAATAGAGGGGAACAATCACTTCCCTCCATCTGCTGCCAACGCTCCTCCTGACACAGCCCAATACTCCATGAGCCTTCTCGGCAATAAGGACACACTGTTGGCTCCTATCCAGCTTCCCGTCCACTGTAACCCCCAGGTCCTTTTCTGCAGACCTGCTGCCTCGCTAGTCAAGCCAGACATGGGATTCTTCCGCCCTAAGCGCAGGACTCTGCACTTTTCCTCGTTGAACCTCAGTAGATTTCTTCTGGCCCAATCCTTCAATTTGTCTAGGTCACTGTGTATCCTCTCCCTGCCCTCCAATGCATCCACCACTCTCCCCAGCTTAGTGCCATCTGCGAACTTGCTGAGAGTGATCCCCCCAGTTCCCGATCATTAGTGAAGATGTGGAACAAAATCGGTCCCAGTACTGACCCCTGGAGCTCTCTGCTTGTTACCAGCTGCCAACAGACACTGAGTCATTGATCACGACCCGCTGAGCCCAGCGATCTAGCCAGCTTTCTGTCCCCCTGCTAGTCTGTTGGGATGGTGCCGAATTCCCATATACCATTGCCATGGCCAAGTTTGGTACCTTTGAGTGCTAGAGGATTCTGGGAGCCAGGCCTCTCGGCACTGACAGAAATACTCGTGGAAAATCACGGAGGAGGCTGACCTCACACTTGGCTCTGCCATGAGCCATAAATGTTTATCCAGGTCCTGTGTGTGCAGCTGTGCTGATGTGATAGATCGTTGGGCATGGTCAGCCAATGGCCAGTTGGCCTGGTGTGTACACGGGGAGGTGGGTAATGGTGAATCTGGGACTCACTGTCCTGGGTCAAGTGAGCCTGGAGAACAGCCCGACACCAGGGGCCCGGGTGAGTAACTGACGAGAAGGTAAATGTCGGCCGATCCCTGTAGCCTCTCCCCAAAGTTATGAATGAATCACAATATGCTCAAGGAGATGGTAGCAGAGCATATTTCGGGGACACGTGACTCCTTTGGAGAAAGGGTACAAGTCACATCATAGACGCATGCACACAGATAGCTGAAGAGGCTAGTGATGCTGTGGGACAGAAGAAGGACTTTGGACACCCAGTATAGCCAACACCCTGCTGCACGGGACGCTGAACAGAGCAAGGACTTGAAGGAAGAAAGAAGAAAACAAACAGCCTCCAATGCTGCCTAGAGCTGGCAGCTATCCCTGCTTTGATTGCTAATGTTATGTGGGGTCAGCATAATTAGTTTATGCTTGGGAGACGGAGGCTTTTGAAGGAGAGGCACCGTGTAGCCTTTGCTGCCTGTCTGTGATGCCTGCTTTCCAATAAACGGCTTTGCGGTGGAGAAAGTGAATCTGAGTTTTCACTGGCACGGAGGCTGTATGTTGTACCCTGCTGTGGGCATGTGGAGAGTTCCCGGCTCATCTCTGATGGGATTAACATTGTGCCAAGGGACGCTTGGATGTTATTGATTGTGATGTACTTGAGGTGTAAAGCAAAGCTTGAAGTCGGGACGCTGAAGCCGCTGATGTGTCAGAGCCGAGGTTACAAAGAGTCACAGGCAAGCAGAAAAGTAAGCATGAGCAAGGTGGGTTTACATCTGAGGAAAAGGGGGACACCCCAAACCCTCCAGGTCTAACTGACAAGTCAGAATCATAGACACTGGAAGGGACCATGAGAGTCATCGAGGTCAGTTCCCTGCACCCATGGGAGGACCAAGGACCTCTTAGACCATCCCTGACAGGTGCTTGTCTGACCTGTTCTTATAAACTTCCCGTGTGGGAGATTCCACAGCCTGCCTGGGCAACTTATTCCAGTGGTTAATCACCCTGACAGTTAGGAATTTTTTCCTAATGTCCAACCTAAACCTTCCTTGCCATAATTTAAGCCCATTGCTTCTTGTCCTATCATCGGCGATTAAGGAGAACAATTTTTCTCCCTCCTCCTCGTGACAACTTTTTAGGTACTTGAAAACTGTTACCATGTCCCCTCTCAGTCTCCTCTTTCCAGACTGAACAAACCCAGCTCTTTCAATCTTCCCTCATCAGTCCAGTGTTCCAGACCTTTCATCATTCGTGTTGCTCTTCTCTGGAATTTCTCCAATTAGTCCACATCTTTCCTGAAATGAGGCGCCCAGAACTGGATACAACACTCCAGTTGAGGCCCAATCAGGGTGGAGAAAGCGGAAGAATCACTTCTCCTGTCTTATTTACAATACTCCTGTTGATACATCCCAGAATGGTGTTTGCGTCTTTTGCAACAATGTTACGCTGTTGACTCATATTTAGCTCGTGGTCCATTATGAGTCATGACCCCCAGATCCCTACTCCTTCCTAGGCACTCATCGCCCATTTTGTATGTCTGCAATGGATTGTTCTTTCCTAAGTGGAGCACTTTGCACTTGTCCCTATTGAATTTCATCCTATTTACCTCAGACCTTTGAAACAAGTGTGTGAGAAACTGGGGTTAGATCCATGGCTCGCTGCTGCTCTTCCCACAGACAATCAGGAGGGATCTGTGGCTGGTTTTTCAAGATGGTTATAACCCTACCAGGGCACAGATGACTTGCGCTGCTATGTGGGATATAGACTCATAGATTTTAAGGTCAGAAGGGACCAATACAATCATCTAGCCTGACCTCCTGCAAAATGCAGGCCACAAGACCTCACCCACCCACTCCAGCAATAGGTCACCAAGCTATGACTGAGTTATTTACCTCCTTAAATCATGATTTAAGGACTTTAAGATACAGAGAATTCACCGGTAGGTGAACCATGCCCTGTGCTACAGAGGAAGGTGAAAACCCCCCAGAGCTAAGCTTTTAGAGGAATGAGATGTTTCGGAAAGCAACTGGGAGATTTTGGAGCAGGAACTGGAGGAGGTCAATACCCACAACAAGCACATGAAGCGAGATTTGCAAACGGCTTTAACTCAAAATTTAACCAGTGCCCAGCAGATGACAGTAGACAAACCTGCTAGGGATTAGCAGAAAGAATGAACAGACAGGAGAGAGTGAGAGAGAGATTGAAGCAAGAAGCTTTATGGTAGGGAGGGCCAGTTATGAGTTTGACCAAGCAGGTGAAAAAGGCCGAGAGGATTGGAAAAGGCAATCTCAAGAAATGCGCTAATGTAATTCGTAAATGAAAACGAACCTTAACGGCTCGTAAAGTTATTTGTAAGATGGCTTTAGGAGATATTCCCGGATGATCAGGCTTTGGGAGAGTGGCAGAAGGAAAAGGATCAAGAGATGTGGGAGCAGGAACTTCCCTCGGCCCCCCTGTGATGTTGATAACGAAAAGGAGGAAAGCACAATGGTGATGTTGCCAGCTGGAAAAGCTGCTGGCAGTGTGGAAGGGGACCCTGCTTGTCATCACGCTGAGATACCTGAGTTAACGTGTTTGGTGGTTAAAGAGAACGGGAAACATTACAGGAGATGGTGAGCATGCTGTAATGTTGGATGAAGCTGGGGGACCCGGGTATCACTTGGTAGAAGATGCTGTTCCAGGAACCCAACAGCCTGCAATGGTCTCAGCTCCCATGACAGATATAAGAGGAAGTAACCCGTCCTCTGACTGAAACCGGAAAGCAGGCATTGGCTGAACAGTTGGGACCTTTAACAAAGAAAAACTGTGTGGCTTGGCTTTTGGGGTATACTAACCAGAAACAATTGGATTTGGGAGACTTACAGGGCTTGATATTAACATGCACCGGGCCTACAGAAGGATCAACAGTACAGGCGGAAATTGAGGGTGAGCGAAATAAGGGTTAGGCTTTGAAAAAGTTAGCTTGAGTTTTCTTGTCTCCTGCTGAGCTAAGGAAAGTTGTGTTGCTGATGTGGAAAGAGGAAGGAGAAACTGTTGTGGCTTATTGGAGAAGGCTGACTTAGATATGTATTCTTGCTGGCTGGAATGAGGGCCACATAACGGATTTAATATATGATGGGTCGAGATCACCTAGTAAAAATGTCATAGGGCCGCGGGAAAACATGGCTAAGAAGGTGGTGTTACGAAGGGCAGCCCAAGGAACAGAGCAGTTATTTAAGTGATATGAGCTGTTTTCGGAAAGCAGTCAGCGAGATCTCGCAGAGCAGGTAGTGACGAACCCCCCAGTATTAAGCTACTGGTAGAGGAAGTAAAACCAGATATTATAGGGACAACGAAACATGGTGGAACACAAGTCACAAGTGGGGTACAGGTATTGAAAGGAATGTGCTGTTTAGGAAAGACAGATATAAGGCAATTGTATATCAGTGATGAGGTAGAAGACTGTAAAGAAATTAGATGTGATGAAATTGGTAAGACAGAGTCTGTCTGAATAAAAATCACACTGGGGAAGAAAACTACTAGAGTTTCTCCTGGGATAATGCTTGGGGTGTGTTACAGACCACCGGGATCTGCCTGGGACATGGATCGAGACCTCGTTAAGGTTTTTAATGAAGTACATGTTATTGGGAATTATGAGATTATGGGAGACTTTAATTTCCCAGATATAGACTGGAGGACATGTGCTAGTAGTAATAAGAGGGTCCAGATTTTCCTGGATGTGAGAGCTGATGAATTCCTTCACCAAACAGTTACTGAACCGACGAGTTTGAGTTCAGCACCAGTGTGGACACATACAAACTGGCCATCAGGAAATTTAGACTTGAGAGTGGGGGGGATAGCGCGGGGGGGGGGGGGCGGGGGGGGGGGGGGGAGCCCCGGGGCCCCGGGGGGGGGGGGGGGGGGGGGAGCCAGGACCGTGGAGGGGGCCCTTATGGGCCTCTAGGACACCCCCCCCCGCAACAGGCCTTCTCCTAGGGCTGCCAATAGCCAAAGGCTGCCTCAGCCAAGGGGAGCTGTGGGGGCAAAAAACCTAGCTGGCTTCAAAACTGAGCTTGATAAATTATGGAGGGTGTGGTATGATGGGACGGCTCAGTTTGGCAATTGACCAGCCCTTGACTACTGGAGGTGGATCCGCCAGTGGCCTGAGACGGGACGTTAGATGGGGGGTTCTGAGTTATTACAGAGAATTCTGTCTTGGGTGACTGGCTGGTGAGACTTGTCCACGTGCTCAGGGTTTAACTGATGGCCATATTTGGGGTCGGGAAGGAATTTTCCCGCAGCGCAGATTGGCTAGGGCTCTGAGGGTTTTTCCGCCTTCCTCTGTAGCATTGGGAATGACTCAATTGCTGGTGGATCCTCTGTATCTTAAAGTCTTTAAATCACAATTTGAGAACTTTAATAACCCAGTCCTAGGTTAGAGGCTTATTGCAGGAGTGGGTGGGTGAGGTTCTGTGGCCTGGGTTGTGCAGGGTCAGACTAGATGATTATATTGATCCCTTCTAATCGTAGAGTCTGTGAGTCTATATTCTAAATCCAAGTTTGGGACGTGGCAGGGGACGAAATGCTTCTGGAGTTAGAGGAAGAGGGCAAGGATTTTCGTAGATGGGAGGCTTATTAAGGGGACAAATATGGAGGCATCTTTGAAACAGAGGATTAGATACGTTGCGACTTGATGGTCGCCCCACCGGAGAGCTGGGAACAGCTCTAAGTGAACTGATGGGGAAGGAACGAATTGAAAAGGAACAGTCCCAAGCGGTGCAAAAGGATTACAGGGCACTCTCCGATTAGCCTTTGCAGTACTCCGTCCCAGGACATGACACAGAGATCTGAGCAGCCTTTAAGACAGCGCCACATCTCAGTGAGGGTGTTTGCCCCAGCAAGCCCTGCCCCAACTGGATGTTGATTACTGCTGGACCATATGTGGGGGTGGGAGGAAATATACCGTGGTCGCTAGCTTGAATGGATACAAGCATGCAGGCACCTTAGATTCAGACAGTCCAAAAGGATCTGAAGCAAGAACAAACTATTCCTTTATCCGGGTTCCATGGCAGGGAAGGAAAGGGGACTTTATTCGAACATCTGCTGTGGGTAATAGGCCAGACTAGATTTCTGATCCGTGATCGATGACTGAAGAAGTTCTACTGGGGCCAGGTGTGATTGAACAGGAGATGTGGGCAGCTAACATGGCAGGAGGCTGGTTGTGGAAGAGAGAAGGAAAACGTGCGGAGGAACCAGTTGTTTCAGGAAGATCAGGAAAGTGGGCTTGTAAGGCCATGCCTGTTGTGGTGCTGCCAGATGATGGGCAGGCCAGGGAATTTCCTTCGGCGTGGGCTAGAAAGAAATTGAAATATGAAGGCCTAAAAGCTGCACTGGAGAGAGGGGGAGAATTTGTGAAGCCACGTCCTCAGTGCTTGTATCCAGCAGAAGCTGTTCTCCGTAGAGAAGAGCTGTCAGAGGGTAAAGCACAAAGAGGAATAGCGGAGTGTCTAGAACACACAGAACTCTTCAGTCTGGCCGGCATGGAAACCAGACAGCAGATGGCACCTTACAACCGATTACAGGAAAATTAAGGACTCTATACACATTCTCCCAGCTGTAATAGCTGGAGCGATGGCTATGGCTAAATGATTTTCTGTAGTAGACATTGCTGACTGGTTCTTTGCTGTCTCCTTAGTTCCCAAGAATCAGCCTCGATTTGATCTACCTTTAAAAACGAACCCTTGACTTTCAGGATATGGCTCCCCAAAGTTCCCACCAGGCTCCAGCAGTAACCCCCACTCCCGTAACTAAGATGTGGGACCAGCTTCCTGAATCAGACAAACCGAGGTTTAGGTCATACATAGAGGATATTTTGGTTCCCGGGATTTCTGAAGGGGAACGCAACCGTCGGACTCCACTGGGTACATGTATAGTGACAAAAAGAGGCTTTAAATGGATTTGGGATAATTGGCAGAGGAAAGGTTGGATTTTTAGGTACCACTTTGGGGCAGGAAGGCCGAGCTATCAGGAAACAGCGCAGAAGTTTTGAGTGCCTTCCTAAACCAGGGGTTGTGCATTCATTGAGGGCTTTGTTGGAGGGAGGGGGCTGGTTTATGGGAGTTACTAGATATTTATACCAGCTTTCCAAACGACCGTGCACTGCGGCACACAACACCCACATCAGAATGGATGTGAGCAGCGCTCGAAGAAGAAGCAGCAGTTACGAGTCACTCTGCCAGCAGTAGCGTACTCAGACCCAGCAAAACCTTTTCATTTGAGGGTGTCGCATAGCCAGGGAGCCACAGGAGCGGTGTTGCTACAAGAGACCCTGGGAAAGTGGTGGCCTGTCACCTGTGGAAACCATAAGCTCTCCCCACTTGAATCTACATCTTCCCCTCATGATCCAGAATGACCAGAGATTGGGCAGGCCCTGTTGAAGTGCAAATGTGCGATGCGGCAAGCCCCTATCACAGTGCCGACATCACACGCGCCGGAGAAGCTCACCCTTCCAGATGTGTGCTGCTACAGCTGTTTCATAGACTCATAGATTTTAAGGTCTGAAGGGACCAATAGGATCATCCAGTCTGATCTCCTGCACAACGCAGGCCACAGAACCTCCCGCCCACTCCTGCACTGTTAGCCGACTTCCAGAAGAGGAATGAATAACCTTATGCACAGGGTTACGATACGGTGGCTGTAAAAATCACCCTGGAACCTATCCCGCTGGATTGTGAGGTGGTTCTTCATTCACTTTCTCACTGGACGGTGCAAGGAATAGCCATCTGGGCCCTCATCTGGGAAAAGCAAGAGGATAAAGGGATTTCATATTGGACACGATGGGAAGTCATTATTAACATAATCAGACAACGAATCGAAGCAACAAAAATGAAGCATGTTAAAGCCCCCAGTACTCATCTACTATGGAAGGATTTTACAACAATAAAGCAGCAGCAACGGTGCCACCTTCGGGAAAAGGCGAAATTAAGGAGGAAACTTGATCTTAAATGGGAAAAAAAACCTGACCAGATCGTATAAAAGCCGACCCAGAGCCAGAAGGAAAACTGAGTCATGAGCAATTTACAAAACAGAGTATTTTTTGTGCAATATGAAAAACAGGACTATGAATTAGTCAGACAAAAATTGGCAGGAGTGGAAGGAGAATGAAAAGAAAAGAAGGGAGAAATAATAGTAGCAAAACAAAGACAAGAGGGAAGATGAGGCATGCCCAGAATGGAGCAGAGAAGAAAGAACAAGGACATTTTGGCCAACAAGGAACATTTGGAACAAGTAAAAAGTGGTGGCCAAGAGTAAGAATTCCAACTGAAATGTTTTGTACAGAACATTTGCTTTGTGCACCGGTTAATCCTAAAAAGCGGCAGGAAAAGGTGACGAGACACCAGCCTGACACTGTAGGCCCATGGGAACGACTGAAAATGGATGACACTGGACCTCTAAGAACTCCTGCAGGGAAAGAGTATTGCCTAGTGGTAAGAGATGATTTTCCAGGCGGGCTTGAAGTGATCCCTTTCTCTGATAATACAGCTAAAATTATGGCTAAGGTCCTGTGGATACTGGAGCTGACTCAGAGGAGCGTGTCTTTGTAGACCATCAACAGCGAGTGTATTTTGTTGGGACGGTGGTAAATGATGGGAGTTAAACAGAAGTGGCATATGCCCCAAAGTGCAGGAAATATGGAAACAGAACTAAAGATTGCACTGACCGAACAGAGTCAAACAAGAGAAATGGCTTTGCCTGCCATTGTACAGCATGGGAACTATGAAGTAAGCAGAAAGCAAGTAGACATCCTTTGAGTTGATGACAGGTAGACCGAGGACCCCAGAATTCTTGCAAACAGTAGGCAGGCAGATGCCAGAGGGGGTGCTGCATAGCTGAAGAGGCGAGTGATGCTGTGGGCCAGAAGGACAGAGGGTGTCAGGGCAGCACACACCCTGCTGCGAGGGACCACTGAACAGAGCAAGTACTGGGAGCAAGAAAGACGAACAGACTCCCACACCACCTAGTGCTGGAATCTGGATCTGTTTTACAAGCAAGGAGTCCTGCGGCACTTTTTGTTTGCTAAGTAGGATACTATGTGGGGCCGGCATAATTAGGGAGGGTTTTCCTTGGGTAATTGAAGCTTATGAATGAGAGGCACTGTGTAGCCTTTACTGTTTGTCTGTGATGCCTTATTTCCAATAAGGCTTTGCGGTGGAGAAACTGAATCTGAGTTTTCACTGGCACGGAAGTGGTACGTTGTACCCAGCTGTGGGTATGTGGAAAGTTCCTGGCTCATCACAGTCCATTCCTCCAACCCATCCTCCTGTAACTTGCTGGCAAGAATGCTGTGGGAGATCGGATCCAAAGCTTTGCTAACATCAGGGTATATCCGCTCCCGCTTTCCCCTCATCCACAGACACAGTGCAGCCCACTAGGCAATGGAGGGGAAGGGTTGCACCTTGCCAGCAATGTCTCCCTGCAGTGACTGTTCCCCAGAACCACCCAGGTGCCCCAACCAATGTCCCTGACTACCTGTCAGGACCCCTTATGCCACCAGAGGTTGCCACAGACACAGGGGCCATGCCTGGGCCCCCCCACCCTGCACCAGGACCCACCAATGGCCAGCTCCAGCCCCAAGAATGCCTGCTGTGCCCTAGGATAACAGGATCTGCTCCTCCAGCTCACAGGGGGAGCTCTGAGTTCTAGGCATCGGGACCCTGGATCCCAGGGAGGTGGGAAAGGGCAGGGGCTGAAGTTCCTGCTCCTGCCCCTGCCCCCAGGTCACTCACAGCTCTGCGTCCTGCTGAGCCTCCACCAGCTGATTGCCCCAGCAACTGATGTTCCTGTGCAGGACCTTGAAAGGACCAGAATGCACCCCCACCATGGTTACAATCCCCATTGGCTGCAACAGCGCCCCAGGGACCCCACCCAAGGGGAGAGGGGAATTTGGTCTCCTGGGCCAGTGGGTCCTCAGCTCATTGGGCTGCTGTGTAGCTGTGACGGCGTCAACACCGGAGCGAGGCTGAGCCCCAGCACGCGCGTTCTGCACAGCCAATGGGAACGGCTTCCAGCTGCCGACAGTGGATTCGAACTCGCAGCCTGAAGGCTGAAGTTTCTATGGCGAGATGGTCCTACTGAAATCAGGCGCTGCCCAGACCCCACTGAGATCAGGGCCTCCATGTGCTGGGTGCTGCCCAGGGCTGCCCAAGGTCTCCACTCAGAGCCTAGGGCCCACGTGTCCCGTGAGCCATCCCAGCCCTCACCCATGGACCGTGCCTGGCAGAGGAAGGAATCTGGGTTCTGCATGCACAGAAGTAGCAGCTCTCATGGGCACAGGAAACTGCATGGAAATCAGGGGAACTGGAGGATTTGGGAAGGATCTGGGCCCTACAGCCTGAGGTGGATGGTTCTGACCCAAATGAGGATCCCTGAAACCCAGCTGGATTCAATCCCGGCGCTGGGGCTGGACGGGACGTACCTGGATCCTTCGAGAAAGTCCCTGCAGGGTCACGCTCAACTCGGTGACTTGTCGCTGCTTCTAAAACATGCACCCCACCCCCAAAATAGGAATGGCTGGCTTGGGTCGTGGGCCCATAAGGATGACGCTCATTCATTACGGGCCGTGAAACCGATCACAGAGGTCTGTGCTGAGTTCTTCCACCCTCACGCTGTGGGGTGCAGCACTGGGGTGGGTCAGGCCAGTCTCCTCTGAGTTACAAAACACCGCAGTATATGGGCTGAGCCGGGCCCACTGAGCCAGCCAGGACCCTGAGAGATCTCCCAGGCCAGCCAACCCCACAATGGGATGAGCCTGAGAAAACCTAGATGGGTGGGGGACAGGGGCCTCTGGGAGTCACGGGCTGGGTTTGGGAGTGGGGGCGCCCTAAGGAGTTCAGGCTGAGGGGTGTGATCGTGAGGGAGGTTTTGGGAATGCAGGCTGAGGGAGGAAATTGGGAGGAGACAGATGGGGAAAGGGGCAGGAACAGGAGGACTCTTGCGATGGAAGACCAAGATGTGGTGGAATGCTTTGGCCGCTCCCAGCTGGGAAATCCTGTGATCCTGTCTCACTCATGCTCAACCCAAGCGATATGAGCCCTGTCCCCATCCTAGGGGACATGCAATGACCAGGGGGCTGAGCTAGCCAGGGGCTGTGAGTCAGGAGTGAGGGACACTGGCAGAGCTGGGGTGCAGGGAGTCCATAGCTGGGACTGGAGGGGGCTGCAAGCTGGGAGTGAGGGGCAGGGATGTGGGGCGAAGCTGGGGCTGGGCTGAGGGGCCTTTGCTAAGTCCCAGCGTCACATACCTCCCTGATCCTAGCCACCCGGCTCTGGTATTTGGTCTCCATGTCCCACAGTTGCCTCTAAGGGGAGGAAAGAGACAGGGTCTCCTTAGCGCATCAGAGCCCTTGGCCCCAGCTGTGTCCATCAGCTGGGGCGCCCACGCCCGCCCCTTGCCCACAACAGCACATCGCTCCCAGCCCAGCTGTGCCCATGGCTGGCAAAAGGGGTGAGAGAGACCCTGGCGATTCCCCGGGAGACCCCGCGGGGTGGGCATCCACAGTTCAGAAATCACCATCCCCCCGGGACTGAACATGCCTCAGTGACTCAGTTTCCCTAGATGGGAGCTAGACAGGAGGCAGGTTGGGGGGTGTCTGTTTTTACTCTTGCCCCAGGGAGCAGAAAGCAAAGGGGGGCTGGTGTGTAGGAAGATGGGCTCCCCCCAGCCCCACCCCACCCCACATTTCACCTGCAGCTCGACCCCCTGCACCCGCAGCTGCTGTACGTCCTGCTTGTGGGTCTTTTCCCGTGCTCTCTGCTTCCAGACCTGTGGGGGGAGCAGCAGCCACTGAGCACGGCGATGGGATGGTGGGGTGAAGGGCTGGGAGGCCCCTCCCAAGGAACAGGGGCCCCAGTTGTAGATGATGCCCCTGTCTGAATGTGGATCCCAGAGCACCTCCAAGGCCAGATGGGGAAACTGAGGCCCAAGATGTCAGACGGTGCTAGAAGAAAGCTAGAACCCTGGGGATAGAAGGTAGAACCCAGGCGTCCTGACTCCCATCCACCCCCACTACTGTCCCCCCACACTCACCTTCCCCTGCAGCTCTTGGAGGGTCTCAGCCAGCCTCTGGTTTTCTTTTTCCTGCAGGCAGTGAGGGGCACTGCTGTTGCCAAGGGGAAGAGGCGAGCCAGCCAGCCCCACCACTGCCCCCAGGCAGACCAGCTCCCACCGTGCCCACCCGCCCCACCCTGCTCGCCAGAGTCACAGCTGATGGCCCGGCTGGAGGGGCTGGGCTAGGGGGGCCTGTTGGCTCTGGGGTCTGAGAACCAGCATGTAGGGCCTTCCCCCCATCCCGGGGGCTCCACTGTCATCAGCCCCAGATGGGGGGCTGGCTGGCTTGGGGGGCAGGGAATGGGGCACAGGACTTTTCCCCACCAGGGGGCACCGCTCTGCTCCAGCCCCTGGTTGCCATGGCACTGGTCCCCGTGGCAATGGTTGCCGTGACGCTCTCACCCGCTGGTGAATGTGGTGCTGATGCCGGCATCCCTCCTCTTTCCACTCCTGCAGGGCGCTCTGCACCTCCTCCAGCTCCTCCTGCAGCGCCCGGGCCGCCCGCTCCAGCGACTCCAGGCTGGGGGGGCAAGGGGGCACGAGGCAGGGTGGGGGCACACACAGGGCATGACCCCCCTGCCCACGGGGACCACAGCGCAAGCTGTGCTCCCAGTCACCTCCCCCTCCCCACACCTGGGGGTCTCACCTCTGGGCCTGCAGGCGGGCGCGGAGCCGGGCCTGACGCCCCAGCAGCGCCTCGTACTGCCCCTGGCAACACTCCGCCTGCGTCAACTCCTCTGCCAGGCGCTCCCGCAGCTGGGCGTTCTCCTCCTCCATGCTCCTGCAGCACAGCGGGCATCAGTGTCCCCCAGCCCAGCCAGTCCCCCCATGGGGCCTCCCCACTGCTGAGAGAGGAGCCCTGTCTCCTACATCCGTTCAGCTCCTCTGCTGGGCCATGACCTGCCCCCCTCATCCGGCCCAGGGGGGCTGTCTCCCCCTCACTCCAGCCGCAACCCAGATCCACTAGCCTTGGGGGAGATCTAGGGGAGACCCTCTTGGGGTGACACCGAGAGAGACCCACAGGCTGGGTCTGACCCCAGCCGCCCCCTCCAGAGGTCCCATACAGATGATGCATGGGGCACATGGGGGGGCTGGAGGCAATGGATGGGGGTTATGGATCTCTGAGGGGGGCCTGCAGCGGGGCTGGGAGTGAAGGGAAGGACGGGTCCTGGCTGGTCTCTGGCACTGCGGGGGCATCAATGACTGGCACGGAGAGAAAAAGCCGGGGCTGAGAACTGCCCCCTCGTCACGTCCCTGCTACGTCCACCATGCAGCAGCCAGGATCAGATACCTGAGCTTTTGGGGAATCCCCCTACAGGGAGCAGCAGTAGTGGGGCTCAGACCCATAGCAGGCTGCACTCACCCAGCATCCATCCTTCTCTTCTGGGGGGGAGGCTCTGATGTGACAGCCCCCCTCCTCGGACTGGGCACACCATGGGTTGCTTAGCAACCAGCTAGAACACCTGGCTGAATGGGATACAACACAAGGGGGGGCTACAACTCCTCAGCCCCCCCACGCTTGAGACAGAGCAGAGAGTGTTTGTGGGGATCCCTCTATCCAGGACTATTGGGCATCCCGTTCCCCATACTGGGGTGGCAGCCAGCCTCCAGGCCCCTGCCAGGGGGGAGGGGCAACAGGGCAAACCAGCAGCCTTGGGGGGGGACTGTTCCAGCTAGAATAGGAGGGGACGCTGTCCTCCCTTCCTCGTCTGAGAGTGGCAGCCTTGCCCAATGGCTGGAGCATTCATCTGGGAGTCCGGGCACCTGGGTTCTGTTCCCAAGCTCTGCCACTGACTTTGGGCATGTCATGGCTCTGCTCTTTGCCTCAGTTTCCCCTCCACACCCTGCCTCTATTGAGCACTTTAGAGCCGAGACTGCCTCGCATTTAGCATTGGCGCAGGCCCCCTTTCACCTTCTCTTTGTTAAATGACGCAGAGGGAGCCATTCTCTCAGTCTCTCGCTCTCCGGTAGCTTTCCCAATTTTCCTCCTTCTTGGGGCTCTTCTCCGACCCCTCTGCCGCTGCTGTGGTGCTGCATGTTGCCAGATCCATAGGCCGACTCGGCTGGACAGGGGAGCTGCTTAGGTAGGGCTGGATTCGGGGTGCTTTTGTACAGGCAGCAACGCCCTAAACTAGACAGGTTGAAGGGTAACGCTGCAGCTGCACTGTCACCCCACCAGACAGCAGCCTGCCCAGTCCCTCCAGATGCTTTTTTCGTGTGTAAAAATGTAATTGATTCAATCTATCAACTCAAGGCCTGACTGGGACATTATGGGCATCTAGGAGGAGCCCCAGGAAATCCAGGCCAGAGACCATCAGAACCCCTACAATAGCACCTAAGGGACAATGTACTCCCATGTAGGCCACATCACAGGCTCTGCTAGAGATCACCTTAAACCTCAACACATCGAGGGTCTTCTCACTTCCCAAACTGTCGACAGCATCAGGGCTCCCTCAGTCTAGTCCTGGGGCCCCACTCACCCTCCAAGACCCTTCCCCAGGCCCTGGTCTTGGCACCATCCAGCAGCAGTGAGTTCCACAGATTATTAATGTGGGCACACAGTTCTTCCCTTGGTTTGGTTTTGAATTGTCACCTTTTTACAGCCTTGACTGTCCCCGGAGCTTGTATGATGAGGCAGGGAGAACAGAAAGAGCCTAGTGGGCCTTCCTGCACTTCCACCCCATCATTTTATAGATTGAGGTCGCACGTTAGAGATCTCCTGTTGAGGTCAGTAAGACCAATCTTTTCAAGTTAAATTCAAGAATCACCTCAATCTCGGCACCCTTGCGAATTCTCCAATACCTTTCAGGGGATGGGAAGCCTGGCCCTGCATCAGGAGCCAGATGAGGCTGCCGCGCTAATGGCGCTAAGGTATTAGAATAGAGTCCGCAATTTAAAGAAAAAAGAATCTTGTTTTTAACCATGTCAAGGCAAAATGCACCAAATTAAGGGCTAGCTCCGCCTACAAGGGAGCGAGGCAGAAAAGAGGCAGGTGGGGAGACTCTCAGCTATGACAGAGTTTGGCCCTGGGGAGGTTTATTTTCCATTAATATAGTATGGGAAAAGTGGGATTTTTCCACTGAAATAAGAGAATAAAACAGCAGCGCGAGCTACTTCCACTGCGGCTTCAAATCTCACCCCTTCACTGGCGGCGATTAAAATTAGCAAGAGGTCCTCCCATCCAGGGGCAGGTGGGAGCAGGTAGAGGGCAATTTCATTAACTTTTCTGTTAAAATGGTAGGCTGGGAATTCAGAGCAGAAGGGAGAATGGACCTATTTTACAGATTAGCATTTGTACCCCTTTCCCCTCAATCAGGACCCATTGTGGGGGCTTGGTACACTATTTATTAGGTGCATTATGGTAGCATTAAGGCAAGCCCATCAGGGTCCCTGATGCCCTTGGGCTGGGTGCCACACATGATTTATTAGATGCATTATGGTACACTGGGGAGTTCCACTCATAGACGAATGACCCATTGTGCCAGGTGCTGTACATAATTTATTAGGTGCATTATGGTAACACATAAGTGCTCCTGTCACAGCATCAGTGGGTCAGGGGCTGCACAGATCAACTCCAGGGGGGAGCATGGCTGAGCCGCCAAGGCACGAGCCTGGAAGCCAGGAATCCCAGGTTTTCATCCCTGCTGCCAAGGACCTGCTCTCTGGACTGGGACAAGACCATTTTGTGTTCTGAGATAAAGTGTGGCCAGGGAAACTGAGACAACGTGGCCAGTGTGCTCTTCAACACCGGAGCTGCTCAGTGCCTGATCGGAGAGGGACCCCAGTCTAGGTAAGCAGTTTTCTGAACCCTCGTCACTGTCACCCCCTGCACCTGTTACTTTTCAGTCCTCCACAACATACTTTCAAGGAGCCAGGGGATAAATAATATATTCATGTAAGCCCCATGGGTAAGCCATTCCAACACCACAGGAGGTGGATTTTGTGTGGAAGAGACCCAGCAAGGAGAATCCCTAGTCACAGCTAGCAATATGGGGCATATGACACAGAGTGAAACAGAATGGCAGGCTGGTCAGCTCCTTTACAGAGGCAGCAGAATAACTCGGGTGGGTGGAAAGAGAAGAAACCAGGCCCCTCCAACCCACAAAAAGCTACTCCGAGGTAAAATTACTCCAGCAGCTCCCACAGTTGGCTTTACTGGCAGCTGAGAGAACTGGTTGCTACCCCAGTGAGAGGGGGACAGAGACAGCAGCTGTTTTGTTTGGAGTCAGCCCATTCAGGAAATGCCCTCTTCCACCATGGCTTATCACCCACCTCAGGTGGGCCCAGCCCAATGCCTCCCCTTGTCCTCAACCCCAAGGGAAGAGGGAGCTCAAAGGCCAGTTTGCCTCTGCACATGGGGTGGAGGATCATGGGCACAGCACTGATACCCAGGGACTTGTTACACTGAGCTGTACATTACTGTAATCATTAAAGAACCAGGGATAAGTCAGAGCAGGGGGCAGTCTTTCAGGGGAAAGACCCACTGCCCGATCCTGCCACTTCAAGCCAGCCTGTCCCCTGCCCCACGCTGAGCTGGAACAGAGCTGGCAGAGCCTGGACTCCTCTCCCCATCTCCTGCAGTTACTCAAACACCAGGCTCTCTCCCCATTTCTGACAGTGAATAGGAGGATGCCTGCTCCTTCAAGCAGCTCCAGAAGAAAGAAAACCTGCTTAAACTGATCACAGCCCCAGAGGGCACCAACCTCATGGGTTCCTGCTTATTCCCCATGCAACATGGGACCCCATACACCAGTCCCCACACACCCACAGGGGAACCTCAAGGTGCTAGGGAGCAAATCTCAGGGGCTCATGGAGCAAGGCCAGGCAGCAGAGAAATAGTGGGGTGCAAGTCTCACCGGGGGAAGGACAGGTTCTAGGTGCTACTAGAGGAAAGGGGAGGATGTGTTCTAAGGGCCAGCAGAAGACAGGTGCATTAGAGATGTTGCTGGGGGAAGGGTAGATTGGAAATCACCAGAAGGGCAGATTCTACATGTTAGAATAGTGGATTGTTGGTGGTAGCAGAAGACCATGTTCTAGGTGCTCCTAGATGCTGGCTGGGTTCTAGGTGTCAAGGGCTTCTGGTGCGTGTGGCTGGAGGCCAGGTTTCCCAGGGGCTGTGTTGAAGGTAGTAGGGCAGGGACCTCGAGAAAGTTGAGTTTTAGGTGGTACTAAAGTTAGGCAAGCCCCATGCAGTTGGGTCACAGGCATCACTGGCCGGCCAGCAGAATCAGAAGGGGCATGGGAGCGGTCACTGTCTAAGGCAGGAGCAATTCCTGGGGAGAGGTTGCAAGTATTCCCAGGAGAAGGGGAAACAGCTAGAACTAGACAAAGGGGGACTAGCAGAGGGAAGATCCAGAGTCAACCAGTTTCCCCCCCCCCCCCAACTAGATTCACCCAGCCAATGGATCCGCTACCCCACCATCTCATTCTCCCCCAAACTGGATCTGTGATCTGCTGTCTGCACCCCACACAGTCCCCAGCTGGGGGCACTCAGAGAGCCCCTCTCCACTCCAGTCTCCTCTGCCCAAGAAAGCCCAGCCACCTCCCCACATTCTGCTGCTGGCCCAGAGCATCCATGGCAGCCACAGGTCCTGCCCACCCTGGGCCACGCTGCGGGTGCAGCTGCTCCGATCCAGGGCTCAGCCAGAAACACAGCCCCACTATTACATGTGCCTCTTCATGTGCAGGGCCAAGTGGTCGGAGCGGGAGAAGGCGCGTGGGCACAGTCGACACCGGAACGGGCGCTGCCCCGTGTGCTTGCGGTAATGGCGCGTCAGCTCGTCCGAGCGGGCAAACTTCCAGCCGCAACCTTCCCAAGTGCAGTGGTATGGCTTCTCGCCTGCCAGGAACAAAGGGACCATCACCCCAGCCCACACAGCCACCTCTGGGGTGGAGCCCGACAGCTGGTTATACCAGAATCCTGCACTGATATGCGGCCACCTCTGGGGTGGAGACCAACGGCTAAGTATACCAGAATCCCACACCAAGAGGCAGCCACCTCTGGGGTGAATTATAGGGGCTGTTCAACAGCCACACAGCAACCCAAAGACACATTTAGGACAGAAAATGCTGCTCTCGTCCCTGGGCATGGGGAAGGGCAAGGAGGCAGAACAAAAAGCACCAACCCCAGAGCCCTTGCCGATCTGGCATTGTCCAGAACCCAAGACAGGATTCTTCTGGTCTCAGAGGAGAGCCAGCTCCTCCCCTCAACTCCCTGGAATGCCCCCCAACCCCCCCAGAGCCCCTCTCCCTATGGGGCCCCTAGTGCTCTGCTGGAGCCAGCTCAGGCTGCCAGGGCAGAGCCCCCTACCCCATCCACAGCCCCTCACCTGTGTGGGTTCGGAGATGGGCCTTGAGGTGGGAGCTCTTCGTGTAGGTCTTCCCACAGCTGGGGTGGCTGCAGGTGTGGCTGGAGGGGCGCTTGCGGGCGCAGGCGGGGCGGCTCCTCTTGGGCTTGGCGGCGACATCCCCGGCCGGCAAGGAGGGCGGTGGCAGGCGGCCGAGGTAGCCCTCCGGCACCGGGGAGGGCAGCAGAGCAGGGTCGCCCCGATACAGCTGAAACCGGGCTTGGTAGTGGCTGTGATAGAAGGTCTGGTAGCCGCCCCCCAGGCTGCATGGGGGCAGCTGGCAGTACGGGGAGCTCCGGGCCAGTAGGGCAGGGGCTGGTGGGGCACAGCCCCCGTACGTCAGCTGGTAGCAGTGCCGCAGGACCGTGGGCCGGGGCTCCCCATACCCACTGGGGGGCTGGGCCTCACACTCTGGCCTGGAGTGGAATGCCTGCAGGTTCCCTGCACAGGTACCCGCTCCTCCCTTTTCCAGCCCCCAGGCATAAGCAGAAGGTGCCGAGATGCAGCCCAGGGGGTCATCCCCTGACAGGAGCTCAGATACCAGGCTGCTGCGGTCCGGGAGCCCATCCCCTGGCACATACCCACCCGGGCTCTGCCCCTTGTAGGCCACCTGCTGGCCCAGCCCAGGCCCTGCCTCGTACAGCCCACCCGAGCCGGAACCGCCAGCCTCTGCACTGGGGAAATTGCTGAGCAGAAAGTCCAGGTCCCAGCAGGAATCATCATCCTCTTGCTTGAGCTGGAGGGAGCCGAGGGGCTGGGGCAGGTCCATGGGGCTGGGTGCTGCGGGGTCCAGGGCATCATCCACCTTCCACCACTAGGGAGCAAATCAACAGGTTCCATCAGGGCAGAGGAAACACAGGGAGAAGAAACTAGTGGTTGGAGCCAGGACTCCTGGGTTCCATCCCCAGCTCCCATTCATAAAGCACCTCTCACCCCTTTTCCAGCTGGGTTTTGTTTTACCGAGAGAAATTCCAGAGACCGGCTGGCCACAAACCTCCCGTCAACCCAGACCCACTCAGCCTGCAGGGCTGGGGGTACAGCCTGTGAGGCTGGCTCTGACGCTGCCTGCACTGGGGCCGTGAGATAAGAGAACCTGTTATCAGGTCCCTGCACCAGGTCCTGGCCCAGCACAGGGATGTGGCCGTTCCAGTGCAGCATGGCGGGGAAAGCGCCCCGAGCTGGGGCCCACATGCAGAAGAGGTTAGATAGAGGTGGGGGGACCCTCTAAATGAGGGCACATCTCCCCAGGGCAGCCCCCTGCTCTCCGCCAGCCAAGCCCCTCTGCTGGGCAGCATAGGCCAGGCCACAGTCTCAGCAACTAGATGGTGCTAACTCGGCTGTGGATGGGGAGTGGGGGCCGCTAGCGGAGCTGGAGTGGGGCAGGGCTGGGCTAACAGGGGGCTGCGGCTTGGAAGTGACAGGCACAGGAGAGCTGGGGGTGGGGCATACACAAGGCCGAGTTAGCAGGGTGCTGTGGGTCAGGAGTGAGGGGCACGGGATGAGTTATGGGAAGGGGAACCCCAGGCTGGGCTAGCTGGGAAGGGACACTGCACAGATTGAGGGGCACCATTAGCTGGAAGCTCCTTTAAGGTGAACACTAGGATCCCCCAGCACTCACGCTGGAACCCAGACATCCCACCTCCACAGCCACTAACTCATCAGCTTCATGGGACCCTCGCAGCAAGTGAAACCTCACCCGCAGGAAGGGCTCCCCCACACCCTTCCAGCAAGCAGGCCTGTGTGCATGGGTTCTGCCCCACACTAGGGCCTCAGAGCAGGGCTCTCCTCCCATTGCACTCTGCCGCCTCAGTTCAGCTCCCAAACACAAAACCTTGAAAAGCAGCTGCTTCTGGGGAGCAGCATCCCTGCCCCTTCATGCCACACAGGCAGAAGAGCAACCACTCCCTCCCCCCCCTTCCACCACTGTGCACACCCATCAGCCAGTGAAACAAGCCCCACACTCTGGAGCAAGTGCCCAAAGGCAAAGGCCAGCCACTGGTACCCCCAGACTCTCTCTCCCTGCCCCCCTTACCTTGAGAATCTCCGACTGCTTCTCCTGGAAGTGGCAGAAGCCAGCCAGGCTGCTGATAGATGGCAGGACAGTATCAGCAAATGCCATGGCCAGCCGGGCTGGGCGGTGGTGAGGGGGTTTGGGAATCACAAGTCAAGACCGGATGGGGTGTTGAACCAGCTTCACTCCCCCACGTCCTCCTCTTTTCTCCACCCCCCTCCCCCCTGCTGCTGGCTCCTTCGAGCCACTTTCTAAGACAAGCTTCTCCCCCTTCATTTCCTTTTTCCCACCCCCCTCTCATTGGCCAGCTGAGGTGATAAGGGGGAGGCCTCTGAGCCAATCAGCAGGAGGGGTGTGGTCCATCAGGTATGGGTGGGGGGACAGGGTGCATGGTGGGGCTTGGTTAATTTCACTCAAGGAGGGGCAGGTGACTCAGTGCTGGGAAATGATCACGCCCTGTGGGGGATCTGCCCCTCCGAGAGATGCCCAGGGGCTGATGATAAAGAGGCAGAGTCTCTCCCCCAACTCTCCTAGCAACAACCCAGGACTCTGCCCCGGTAGAATCAGCCCCCAGGTGTCCCTCGCTGGTCCCATCAGTAGCCGGGGCTCTTGCAAATTAGGGGCCAGGAGCTACAGCTGAACTAACTGGGGGGAATCATGGAGGCTAATTTACAGCTCTCCCCCACTGGGAGGTGGCTAAATGCTGTTAGGACGCAGGGGTTCAATTCCCATCTCAGGGGGAATAGGGTCTAGTGGATGGGGGGAACAGAGCCAGGATTCCTGGGTTCTAGTCCCATCTCAGGAGAAGTGAGGTTTAGTGGTTAGAGCAGGTGGGGCTGGGAGCCAGGACTTGGGTCCCTTCCCAGTTTAGGCAGGCAGGCAGGGGGGAGCTGGGAGCAAGGGTTTGAATCCTAGATACTATTCTCAGCCCTGCTACTTACCTGCTAGGCAACCTTGGCCAACTTGCTGCTCTCCTTGCCCCACAGTGCCTTGGGGGAGGGGGTGTCAATCACAGGAGACACCTGGGATGGAAGATGCCACCTAAATGCCCGTGGACAGGTTAGTGGGTGAAACAAGGCACAGAACAGGTCACACACTGAACTGGGACCAGACCTGAGGGTAAACCCCAGGTGCCCCAGCTCCCAGTTACCTCATTCTGACCACTAAACCCCACTCTCCCCACCCAGAGCCAGCCCTAGAACCAGGCGTCCCTCTTCTCACTTTCTGGATTTTTATACCCCAGCTATTTTCTCTCTTCCGGCCTCAGCCCCTTTTGCATTTCATCAAAGGAAACAAGGAACCAGAATTGCTGAGAATTTCCTGAGAAGCAAAACAAGATTTGGGGAACCCCATCCTCCTGCTCCAGCTGAGGGGAGGAGGGGCCAGTGCATTGTTATTCCCCCATACTCCCTCTTACCCTTGTCTGCCCTCTCCAGCTGCAGCCACAGTTGGGGGGCTGCAGTCAGGGCCAGGGGCAAGGCTGGGAGCTGGAGCTGCGGTGACTGGGTGTGGCAGGTGGTTGGGGGCAGAGGAGGGGGCGAAGGCTGAGCCATGTGCTGGGTGCTGCAGCCAGGTCCAGAGCAGAGCTTGTGGCAGAATGGTGCTGTGTAGCTCAGTCCCGGCCGCACACCCCTTAATATTCCTCTGTACCCCATGCAATTGGTGTGCCCCACAGTTTGGGGCCCTCTGGTCTAATAGTTTGAGCATAGGGGGTCTGAAAACCAGGACTCCCGGGGTCTACCCCAGCAGGGGGAGGGGAGTCGGATCTAGTGGTTAGACCAGGCAGGACTCCTGGGTTCTCATTCCAACTGATAGAAGCAGCTGTTTAATTTTTCATATTCCCTGGTGGGTCTGTCTCTCCCTGGGCCACACCAGCCCTGATACCTCGAGCCAGGCCTGGTTCCGGAGTCTTCTCTGCAGAGACAAACCCCCATTCCAGAAACCCCCTGGCTGCTTTCGGGGAAGTGTGCGGGTGCAGATCACCAGCCACCTGGGGTTTATCACACTGTCCCAGAGCAGCCCCGCTGCCTGCCCCAGCTCTGATAGGGGAGAGCTCACTCCTGTGGGGAGATAAAGCTCCGGATCTACCCCAGCTCCAGGAGCCGGAGTCAGTCCTGGAGGGTGGGTGGGAAGGCAAGGCTGGGATAGCAGCCAGCTGTGGGTTGGGATTCAGGGTTCTGGCCCAGGGCTGGAATAGCCTGGGGCAGGGGAAGGTCTGGGTCAGCTTCAGGTCCCCATTGCAGTTGAATTCCTGGGTCTGTCTCCGCCAGGGATCTGACCTCAGGGAGTTTGGTGGTGGGTTTTAACCCATCCGGCAGCCCCAGGGGTCATCGGGTGTCAGGGAACAACATGCCTGAGTTCCAATGCAGTGGGAATTCTCCACCTGGGGATCCCCTCTGCCCACCCCCCTGATCCCAGAAGCCATTGCCTTTCTTCTCCTGCCTTACTGGGCACAGAGAAGGGACGGGGAGGGAGGAGATAAGCAGGGGGGGTATCTGACTCGTTGCCCCAGGCCCTGGCTTTCTCCCAGCCCAGCCACGACCTGACACCTGTGTGAGATGAGCTTGCCAGGCCACAGCCCTCTTGGTTCCACCATCCTTCATCCCTGGCCACTGCCACTTCCCCCACCATGGAGACACAGGGAGGCAAAGATCACTATAGGGATGGGGGGATCCCAGCCTTAGGGTAATGGCTGCACTGAGATGTGGGGCACAGATCCAGTTTCCCTCCCTCCACGTTAGCTGTTCCACTGACCTCCCCCCACCCAGCCTCCAGCTCTGCCGAGCTCTTGGGCTGGGAGATTAGGGGCTGTGCCCGGATTGCTTGCCCCTGGCCACCTGTTTAGTTGGGGGGGGGGGACTCCCTGTCCCCATGCCAGGAAAAGGGGCAGGATCATTAACCCCATGGACATGGGGGGAACAAGAACCCAAGGCTGAGGTCAGTTACTCAGGGCAGAGCCAGGAAGAGAACCGCCGAGTCCCAGCTCCCTGTCCCCCTGCTCCAGGTTGGCAGGGGGCTGAAGGGCAGGAGTGAGGGGCACCGGCAGAGTTCAGCTGTGACTCCTGCACACACAAGCCCAGCTGGGGGCCAAGGGGGCAGAAAAGGGGAAGTGAGTTGTTCCCCAAATTCACCCGGTTGTGGCTCCTCTGCCCCAAGCCCTTGATGCCACAATGAACTCGTGACAGCCCCACCCCTGCCCAGGGCATGACCCCTGCTTGGCACAGACCTCGGGCGGGTCAGCCCTGGTGGCCTGGGGGAGCTCACACCACTCCCCATATGTTCCCATAAGGACCCCAACCCCACTGGCATCCCCCAGACTTTCCTAGCAGTCACGCTGTCTCTGCTGGCTGGGGTGGGGGGTTGTTGGTTGAATGGGACCAGCTGGGGGGGAGCTGGATGGACAAGACCAGATAGGGGGAGGGGATTCTGGCATCCTGGCCCAGGACTCGCCCTCCCTTATTTTACTAACATCACTTCCCTCCTTGAGCCAAGTAAGCCCCCCCATTTCCGAAGGTGCCCGAACAAGGGGGGTCTCTGTCTTCAGCCAATCACAGCCCCCGCCTGCTTTGGGGGGGTCATTTAATCTTGACTCCCTCCCCCGCCATACTCATCACGGGTAGCTTGCTCAGCAGCTGTTCTTGCACCACGTGCTTCTCCCACCATTCAGTTTTGGGCGTTGCAAAACTTCCTTCACACACCTCCTCTCGGCGGCCAATCCCGGGTGGCGGCTGTTTAGCCACGCCCCCCGAAAAGGCGGGGGACTGCTCTCTCCCCCACAACTTTGATAGTTTCTTCCAGTGATTTCTTTTAACCCCGCGCCGTCCCCACCCCGGCAGAGACGCAGCTGTTGATGGCTTCCAGCGACCTTTGCACGCACGTGGTCATTGCAGGCGAGCTGCCAGCACGCGCCGGTTGCAGAATTCTCCCCACTTCCCCCTGTCTGCAGAGTCCCCTGGGCCTGCAAAAGTTGCACGCACCGGACGTTGCATTCAGCAGAGGCAGCTGCATGTTGCGGTTGCTGCAATCCGGTGCGGCGAGCATGCACCCATTGCATGATCCCCCCCCCGTGTCTGCACGCGAACGCCGCAGGTACAAGGCGATGCAAACACCCTTGCAGGCTGGTGTGGCCGTGGCGCATGGGTGGGCAGCCGTCCAGGGTTTAATTTGGCGGAGTTGCAAAGAGAAGCTGCATCCCGAGCCGCCCCCCCCCGCCATCCCAGCCTGCTGCTCTCCAGAGGGTGGGACACCAAGGGGTTAATCTCGCGCTCTTCCGCCACACTCAAGATGCCGCCCCACCCCCTTCCCTGTGACGTCACGCTCAAGGCTACTTTGTTGCACCTCCGGTGGGTTTCAGAACCTGTCCCAGGTGAGTCGGTCTGGGGTGGGGGCGGTCTCTGTCTCTTTGATTAGGGCAGCGGGGGGAGGAGCCGCCCCCTGCATTTTGGGACAATCCCCTCTCCCCCCCTGCCAGCTGGCAGGGCCAGGGTAATTGCTCAGGTCCCGGGTCCCTTTTGCTCCGTTGTTTCTTGGTCTCAGCTCGGCTCCCCATCCCTCTGTCCTTTCCCCCGGCAGGGGCTGGGGAGGGGGTGGTCGGGGAACTGTCAGCCCGGCCCCAGGACTCGGGTTTGGTGCACAGGAACTGCTGGGAACGTAGGTTATAAAGGTTCTGACCCACCCGGCCTAAGGAAGGCCCCGATCCTGGAGCTGGGCCCACTAGCAGAGTCACCACCCTGAATCGGTGGGGTGCTGTAACTGGGAAGGGAGTCACAAGCCAAGAACAGTCCTGGCCTCTAACCATTAGATCCCACTCCCCTCCCAGAGCTGGGGAGAGAGCCCAGGAGTCCTGGCTCCCAGTCCCTTGCTCTGACCACTAGACCCCATGCCCCAGCCAGAGGTGGGCTTGGCTCAGAGATCCAGTGTGGTTTGTAGGCAATTCCTGCCCCTTAGTGCAGCAGCAAGTGGTGCTGTGGGACTGGTCTACACGACAGACACCACTGGAGGGACCTGCCTGCAATACAGCTGCTCTAGTGAAATTAGGAGACCGTCCTCCCTTGTAGAGTAGACAGAACCACGTTACATCAGGTGCCTCATCTGGGCACATGTTCAAAAGCTCATTGGATCCTGTCTACACCCAATAGCGCAACAGTGATTTCTCAGTGTGTCTGGCCATCACCCCTAAGCAGCCTCACTCTTGTTTCCCTTCCTGGCTAGCAAACCCAGATGGCTTTGAGGCTCACCATGACCAGGCTGCTGAGATGCGGCAGGTGCCACGTGGCGGGGGTGGGCGCTCTCCGTGCCCAGGGCACCGCCGCAGCACAGAAAGGTGAGTAGGGTGTGGCTGTGGCCTCTCTACACCACCATGGACCCACAAGTCCCCCATCTGTAGAGAATCTGAGTCTGTCACAGCCACAACTCTTTAGCTCTGGAGAGCAAAGAAGCTGACACGTGTCATGGGATGCCCAGAAGGGCCTTCCTCCTGCCTGGCACCAGGTAGAGACTTGAATCCAGTGATTCCTGCTTCACATCCTTAGAAGAGCGGGAATTAAAAAAGCCACATGCCCAGCTCAGGCCACTTTCTATGGTGTGTCTGTTTTGTTTCCTTTTCTAGAAAAAAAGTCAACAGCCCAAGAGAAGTCCCTGAAAGGTAACTGCACCCCCAGGCCCGCTTGGAAAGGACTCATTTACCTGGGGAGAGCCGCAAGAACTAATGAGGAGAAGATCTGACAGCCAGAAGGCCGCACTTGGGGCTTTTTTAAAACAAAGGGCTCTCAGTGCCTGCAAATGGGGGGGGGGGGGGTGCGTTAGTAATTACAAACTGGGTACTGCAGGAAAGGTTGGTTGGGCAGGAATCGGCTTTAATGAATGTCTTCTGCGCCCAGAAACTGATGCCCCTCACTCCCAACCAGCAGCTCCCAGCTGTCCCAGCCCTGTACCCCCCACACCCACAGCTCTGACAGTGCCCCTCCATTCTGACCCACAGCCCCTTGGTAATCCAGCCAAGGGCTTCCCTCTCCCCACACAGTTGATACCCTTCACTCTTGGGATTAACATTCCCATTTGCAATCTGCCTTCAGGGCAAGGGAGGAGGGATTGAGATGAGCTATCTGGCTGGGAATTTGCCCTCTCCCTACAGCGGATAGGGCTGGGACTGAGGCCTTTCTGCCCATATCCAGCTCTGACTGTCTTCCCCCAGCCCCGAGAGCCTCCTTCGACTGGCGAGATGCCCTGCAGCTGGAGAAGCAGCTCACTCAGGAGGAGATCATGATCCGGGATTCTTTCCGCACCTACTGCCAGGAAAAGCTGATGCCCCGAATTGTCATGGCCAACCGGAATGAAGGTGCCTGAAGCCAATGCCGGGGATAGAACCTGTGACTGTTCCAAAAATCCTGGCCTCTGCCCCAGGGCCTGCGTTTACAGTTTAGGGGTCAGAAGCTTGTTGCAGTTGCCAGTGGGCCTGGCGAAGGCCTGAACGAAATGGTGGGTGGGGGAATTGCAGATTAAACCTTGCCCCTGGAGGGGCTGAAGGGATTGTCAAGCAGGCTGAGCGGCAGGAGCTCCTGTGGGTGGGGGGCGGACAGGTGCCTGTGCCCATTGCGCTCACGGACACTTTTGTGTCTCCTTCCAGTCTTTCACCGGGAAATCGTGTCAGAGATGGGGGAGCTGGGAGTCCTGGGCTCCACTATCAAAGGTGAGCTGCACGGAGCCGCCCAGTCACATGGCTGCGCAGGTCATTGACCTGGACATTCATCCTGCAGAGGGAGGGGCTGGCACGTGGGGCAATGTGAGGTAGAGGTGACGGTGGGGGAGGGGAGGAGCCCCAAGAACTCCCCTGGCACATGCTGTCTCCACCCCCCATGGATGATCCCTGGGGAATCCTGAGAGCAGATCTGACCTGTGCTCACCTGGGACTTTGCGGTGGCCACGCCCCCTTCCTGCTAGTTTTCCCTAGCCACACCCCCTCTGGGCTAGTTCCCCCTCCTTGACCTACCCCTCCCTCCTGCCCTGGCCATGGCCCCCTCTGCCCCACCTCCAATGCCCCCTGGGAGGGATTTGCACCAGTCCTGAGGCCCCTTTGCAGCAGCCAGGGTGGCAGGAAGGGGCCCCATGGCTGTGCTGAACTGCCCCCCCCCCAGGATCTAGGGTTGCTGTGGCCTCTCTAGCCCTGTGGCTTTGTGCCCTGGTGAGGCACCTGATGTGGCTCCGTTTGGGAGGGCAGAGGTGCCCATGGCCTGTCCCTAGTGCACATGGTGCCCCCGTCTGGTGCGTCTCAGCCCTGCAGAGGTGGATGGGGGCGCTCAGCCTGTGTGGCTGGTGCTCAGGGCACGGGGTGCTGACGAGAGCCATTCCCCAGCTGCCTTCGGGTGGGGCGGGGGTTCCAGTCTCGACTGACCCAGAGCGGGGTTAGAACTGGCGGCGTTGACAACACGCATCTTGTGCTGGTTCCAGGTTATGGCTGTGCTGGGACCACGTATGTGGCCTATGGGCTGCTGGCTCGGGAGATCGAGCGTGTGGACAGCAGCTACCGATCGGTCATGAGCGTCCAGTCGTCCCTGGTGATGCACCCCATCAATGCCTACGGCACAGAGCAGCAGAAGCAGAAATATCTGCCCCGTCTGGGTGAGCGACTGGTGCAGGCGGGGCTCTCCCTGGTTAGGAGAGGGAGCATGGATCCTGGGGGGATGCAGCTGGTACCAAAGTTGGTAGATGTCTCCCCGGGGCCGGTCCCTTGCTGTCTGGCTAGCCGACTGAGCAGAGATGATGCTTGGATGATGCTTTCCCACAATGCTCTCTGCCGTGGTAACCTGCAGGGGGAAGGAACATCTCCCCACATACACACACACACCCAAGGAAAGACTGCCCAGAGCCAGGCAGTCAGGATGCTGGGCCCTTGGACTGCAGGGTGGGGAATGTCTAGGGGTGGGCATATGGGGAGTGAGGGGTAGCGACTGTGGGGAAGACTTGGTGTGTTGGGGATGCACGGCTGGTGTTGAGGCTGGGTGACACAGGAACCACTGGGGAAGGGGGTGGCAAGTGTGGGATTTGGGTATCTGTGGGGGGTGAGAACTGGGGTGGGGTGGGGCAGGAGCTGTGGGGAGGGAATGTGGGAACTGGGGGGAGGGAGAGAGGCCTTCAGTGGGTGGGCTGTGTGAAAACCAGGGGGAAGGCTCTGGGGTGAGTAGGGGCTTGGGAATTCGGTTGGACCTAGGAGGAAAGTGGATTGGGGCAGTAGATGTTGGGGTGGGGCAGGAGCTGGTGCAGGTTATCGCAGGGTGGGACTAGATGGGGGAGAGACCGGGAGGGCTGGACTGTGGGGTAGAACCTGGGGAGGGTCAGGGCAGTGAATCCAGCCCCGACCAACTGGGTCTCACTACCCACAGCCAGAGGGGAGCTGCTCGGCTGCTTTGGATTGACAGAGCCCAACCACGGCAGTGACCCCGGGGGGATGGAGACCAGGGCTCGCTACCACCCGGCCAGCAAGACCTACACGCTCAACGGCTCCAAGACCTGGTGAGACAGAGCCCAGGCACTGGCCCTGCCCACAGCTCTCGGCTTTGGGCTCCCAGCGGCCCCCCTGTGAGCCCTGCCGTAGGACTAGCCCCCTCCCCAAGTGCTGCACCCCATAACCTCAGCCCTGCCCTGCTGGTCCCCATGGACCAGTCAGTCCTGGGACTCTCCAGGGGGGAGGCAGGCAACCACTGGGAACTGAGCTAAGACCCAGCAAACTTGCTTCACACAAGGGCGGCAGAATGGTAGCTCGATGTTAGAGCCGGAGGAGGGAGGGGGGCGCTGGGAGTCAGGACTCCTGGGTTCTATCTCTGGCTCTGCTGCTGAGCTTTTGGGGTGCTTCACGTCCCTGCTCTGTGCCCTGTTTTCCCTGTTGGATGGTACCATCCTGCCTTCTTTGTGGGGGGTGCTCTGGAATGAACTGGGTCTCGTATCTCCTCCTCCCAGGATCACCAACTCCCCCCTGGCGGATCTCTGCGTGGTGTGGGCCGTGTGCGAGGATGGGAGAGTCCGGGGCTTCCTCCTGGAGCGGGGGATGAAGGGCCTGTCGACCCCCAAGATCGAGGGCAAGTTCTCCCTGCGGGCCTCCACCACCGGCATGATCCTGATGGAAGATGTGGAGGTGCCGGAGGAGAACCTGCTGCCGCACGTCTCTGGGCTCGCGGTATGTCCACCCCCAGCCAGTACAGGAGCTCCCACACTGCTGTGGGGAGCCAACAAGGGGGCACTGTACAGGAGGCAGTCGGTTCCTGGGTCCTTCTTTGCGTCTTGCCCTGAGCTGCCAGGAGCGGTTGATGAAACAGCTGCTAGGCTCCACCCCAGAAGCTGCTGCATTTTGGCAGCGTGGAGCTCAGTAGCTGTCATGCTCCACCCCAGACACAGCTGCCTTTCAGCAGGAGGTGAGTGATTGCTGTATTACCCCCTTGACCCCCATAGAAGTGACTTGTGTTGGCGTGCTCAGCCCCTCCTGCAGCTTTAACAGGCTAGTTCCAATTGATGCTAGTTGGCTTGTGCCTAGAAATGTGGTCCCCAAATCCTGGGGGGAGACATGGAAGCCAGTGTCCTGTTGCTGTTAGTGTGGCTGGCTGGTGGGAGCAGTGGACGTGTGATCTTCCTTGGCAAAGGTTGCCTGGAGGTTAATCAAGGCCCTGTCTCCTGTCCTGCCAGGGGCCATTTGGCTGTCTGAACAACGCCAGGTACGGCATTGCGTGGGGAGCTCTCGGAGCTGCTGAATTCTGCTTGGAGACAGCCAGGCAGTATGCCTTGGACAGGTACTAACTATGGCGGGGAGGGGAAAACTCTGCAGGCCTGGGGTGGGTGGAAGCCCCCTGTAAGTTTGGGGGATCCCTGCCTCTTTCCTTTGAAAGGCACCGATGAATTCAGACTTCACGGCACCCATGGGAGGGTCCTTGCCAGGAGGGGAAACAGGTGCATTGACCTCACCCAGGTTTCATAGTGGATTAGTAGCAGAGCAGGGAGTGGGACCCAGGAGTCCTGACTCCGTGCTCTAACCCACTGGGTGAATGCCGGCGGTGAGCTGTGAGAAAACACCCGGAAGGGCTTCCATGGGTCTCGCTAGCTCTTTCCAGGCCAGTTGTGCCGCCAGCCGACTTACGAAGCGTTCCAGCTCTCCAAGCTCGCGGACCTTTCCGCTTCCTGGGGCAGAGACCAGGTCAGATGAGAAGCCAGCTCGGTCCGGTGAAGTGGCTTTCAACCTGTGGTTTGACCATGTCTGAGTTCAAAGGGGTCTGTGCCTCCATTCGAAGATTTTTAGGGGTCCGCAAACGAAAGTAGGTTGAAAACCGCTGGCCCAGTGCGGCGCTGACCTGTGACTCGGATACTTGGTTTCTGTTCCTGATTCTGCCCAACTTTGAGCGAGCCCCCCACCCCACCGTGTGTCTACTCAGTCAGTGAGTTCTTCAGAGAAGGGCCGTTCCCTCACTCCAGTCTGCGCATCCCCTGCACAACCGGCTTTTAGGAACTACTTCAACACGCCTAGGATGGCGCTCTCCCAAGCAAAGGCAGTCACCAAAGCCGGATCTGCCCCGGTGGTTTTCAGTGGTGTTTTTTCTCCTCTGTTTCCTATGTAAATTGTTCTCCCCGAGGATCCAGTTTGGGGTGCCGCTGGCTAGGAACCAGCTGATCCAGAAGAAGCTGGCGGATATGCTGACAGAGATCACCATCGGGTTACAGGCTTGCCTGCAGCTGGGGAGGCTGAAGGATGAAGACAAGTGTGTACCTGCCTTTTAGCTCTTCTGTGGGTTTGATTGGAAAGTTAGATGCCTGAAGGGGTTTGGCTGGCTCGGGGCTGGGGAATGGGATCTGGGGTCTTGCCCTTCCAAGGTGCACCAGCTGTGATCCAACCACAGTCCTATAAGGCCTTTTCTTTCTAGGGGCCAGTGGCTCCACTGGCTGGCTCCTGCAGGTGGGGAGTGGGACCTGATCCAGACCCCTGGGTGGAGAAAAGAGGCTGTTCCCCTTCAAGCTAACTGGAAGGTCTTCCCAGTGTGGCGTCTTCCCCCGTGGGGCTCAGCCTAGTGCCAACAGGGGGAACACGTCCTTCCACCCCAGTCCCTTTGAGCACTGCTTTGGCTGCAGGGCCAGCCCCGAGATGATCTCCATGCTGAAACGCAACTCTTGCGGCAAAGCCCTGGATATTGCCCGCCAGGCCCGGGACATGCTGGGGGGTAACGGCATCGCCGACGAGTACCACGTCATCCGGCATGTCATGAACCTGGAAGCCGTGAACACCTATGAAGGTAAATCCACTGCCCCTTTGTGTCCTGAGATTTCCCAGCTCCTTGGGGAAGGAAGGGAGAGAAGACAATATGCTGGGGGCAGAGGGGTGCAGGGGTTATTCTTACAGTTCCAACTGGATGCAATCTTCACTTGCTGCCCTCCACTCCTTTTCTCTGTTGCTGTGTGCTGCTGAAATGGCTGCTGTGTTCCACCCCAGAGGTGGCTGCATTTTAGTGATTTGCTCACTAATATAGCCTTTCTTCACTTCCTGGGGGAAGCAAGCCCCAGCCACTGTCTGACAGGTAATCGTGGATCACGAGCATCGCTGTAGCACTTGATGATTTACACCTGGTCTGTACACAGATTTTATCCTCACATTGATTCCACATTGTGGAATCTGCCGCATGGAAAGTTTATATGAGCAGGTCAGACAAGCACCTGTCAGGGATGGTTTAAGAGGGTCCTTGGTCCTCCCATGAGTGCAGGGGACTGGCCTCGATGACTTTCACGGTCCCCCCCAGTTGCTGTGAGTCTATATGTTGGTGTTCGTTGGAGGTGAGGTGACTTTCACTTACTGATCTAGTTACACAAGTACAACCCTGAGCGTGGGCGTAGTTATTTGGGAGTAAAGGTGCCTTCAATTGGTATAGCGTATTCCCCTTCCCATTTGTCAGGAGTCCCACGGCTACGTAACACCGGTTTAACTGTGTCCATACTGGGAGGGGTTGTATGGCTTTAACCATACCACCATGGCCTAAATGGTACAACTTCTGTATCTAGCCAAGACTTTCTATTAGTTCCTCTTTCACTGCATTTCACTTTACCTTCTCTAGTCTCGTGCTACAAAAGGTGTGGGGTTTGTTTTGATCCACATTCACCCAGGGCTGTTATGATGCAACATAACAAAGCAGCCAAAATCTAATCTAAGTGCAACTCCATGGAACCGAGACACAGAAAATGTATTGGTGAGTTCCAGTCATCCTGAATTTTACCTAGTGAGATTTGTTCCCATCTCTCTTCGCCCCACAGGCACACATGATATCCACGCTCTCATCCTTGGCAGAGCAATCACTGGGCTTCAGTCTTTCACCGTTGGCAAATAAATCCCGTGTGGAAGGGGCACGAGTCACCTCAGCTACGGCCTTAAATTCACTGCGTTGGAAGAATGATGGTTTGCTATAAAAAGACGATTGGGTTTTCTTTCACAAGGTGAAATAGTCACAAGCGAAGACGGCTGCTTTGGTACAGAATCTGAATGTAGCTACTCCGGTTGACTCCTGGATTTACTTAATTTGCCATACAGGTTGCTCCCGTTTCAGCTAGTGGGTTTCCAAGCTCAAGAATCCAGGAGAGGATCTTGTACTCTTCTCGCCGAGAATCAAGGACACAGGCCCAGTAATGGACCCATCTTCACCAGCATCACATTTGTATTTTGGGGGTTTGGGGGAGTGTGAAATCAGCAAAACATCTGTGAAATGGATCATCATAAAGCAAAAGTCGGTGGGTTTGTGCGGCTGGATTGGCTGGTTGATGCATGGCGCGCTCTTGCTTTCTCCTTGTATGAATTCAGGAGCTGTGCGGGAAAAGCCGTTCGCATTAACAGGACGGGGTTCGGTCCCATGTGTCAGTGGTTTGTCTCTTCTTCCACTGGACGTCCAGCTTCACTTCAATTGCTTCCAGTGGTGTACCAAGGGGGTGTGGCGCCAGGTGCCCCTGGGGGATGGGGGGGCGCCAGGCTGGCCCTTCAGAAGGTGCAGGAGGAGGGACACAGGAGGCTCTGAGAACTGGCAATGAGCTGGAGCGGTGGCAGGTTAGTGGTGGGGGGGCCAGGCTGGGCTGGCCCTTCACAGGGCCAGGGGATGCAGGAGGTGCTGAGAGGCGCCCCTCAGTGCCCCCTGCATGTTGTGAATCCCCTCCATTCCTCAGGCAGGAGGGTTTGTGAGGCTGCCCTGTCCCAGTTGGGGCCAAGCTGGAGCAGGAAAGAGTAAGTGCCTTCCCCCTTGCGGGTAGAGACCCCCCCTTCTCTAGAGCAGCTGGGGGGTGGGGCCAGGACCCCTCCTGCCGTATGTGGGGGGAGGCATAAATGAAGACTTGCCCCTGGGTTCCAGATGTTCTCAGTACACCACTGCTTGCTTCTCAGAATGATTGAATTGAGGCGGCATGGGGGGCTGGGAGAATTTCCTTCTCTTTACAAAACTGTTGTATTCATAATACACACAGACAGACAGATCATGGGGCGTGTCGAATGGGCATCTGCGCAAACCTAAACCTTGTTAGCCTGGTGAAGCAGACCTGTGTGGTGTCAGAACGGGGTTAAATTCCTGACTCGGCCACTGACAACTTTGTGCCTCCGTTTCTCAGGCTGTGAGACCCACAGAAGATGCACTTAACATTGCTGTTCCCAAAATTCCTCTTTCACAGTAGCCCCCAGCTGCTATCACGTCCCTTCTGTTACTTAGAGGAAAACATTTTAAAATGTATGGTGGAAAAATGTTACACACCTTGCTCTTTGTCTTTGGGATGGTTAGTTGTCTGTGGACCCTGCAGCCCTCTGCTGCAAAGACTCGGAGCTGCAGAACGGTGTGAGACGGGGGCCATAGACTGTTAACATGTGGTGACCGGTTGCCAACAGACCAAAACAACCAGCAATAGGCTGGATTCAGATTTCACATCCCTAAGGGCAAATTCTTCCAAAGAAAACAGGGCCATGTTTTTCAGGTGCTCGCCCTCCCACAATCAGAAGCAGATTTTTCTAGAGAGAGGATGGCCTGACGCATTGAGCTAGCCGCATATCTGGGCTCAGTGGTGGATGCTGAATCCTTTTGACATGCATGGCCCCTGGGACCTGATTCTTTTCCCCAAGGTGTTCGGTTCATGCTCAGCGATGGGGGGTGGTGTAAGAACCTACACAGAATAGCTGCCCTAGCCCCTAGTGATGTGGAGGTGGTGGAGTTTTTAGGACACAGTCCATCGTTGCACTAGAACCAGTCTATTGCAATATCTGGGCTCTCCACTAACCATGTCCCGCTTGCAGGACAGCTGGAGCCAAATTCAGTCGTAGCTGAGGCAGGTGGGTTGAGTCCTTGATTCGGAAGGGAAAAGGTTCATAGAGGCAGCTGCCTTGGCCTGGGCCAACGTGTACTTCCAGACTTTTTTCAAGTGCCCAGCACCCAACTCTTGACAATGTGGCCTGTCCTGTTCGTCGTATAAAAAGGAAATTAGACCAAGAGTTTGATGTGCCAATATCAAGGGGACAGCTGAGTCCCACTTGCTTGAAACCCTTAACAGGCTGGGGTAATCCCTCTGCCCTGACCCACCCAAAATGGCCTTTCTCCACTGCACCAGGCCTGGTCCCATGAATGTGGCAAAAAGTCCCACCTTGCCTACATGCACTAAGACAAGTGGGGCTCCCCAGGAGTTTTAAAATAGCTGGGTCCAGCACTGGGAAATGAGAACAGTATATAAGAATAACTTGCCCGTTTTCTGGTATGCCTGCTGTGACTGCTGGGTGGAAGTGACTTCTTGGGGCAGAAAGTGCTGCGCCATTTTCCCCCACACCCAGCTCCCTTGGCTACTACCTTGTGTTCCTTTGCTGTGGGGCCGTTGGGTAGGAAAACAGGTTCTGTTCTCAGCCCCTGCATGTGTAACTGGGTTTTTTGCTCTCTCCTTTTGAGAATAATAAGGGCTCATCCGGAGAAGCAGATTATTCTCCTGTAAAGACACTGAGTGACCAAATCTTATTTTTGCTTTAAATCACACTGGGTTTTCATAGCATGGATAGCAGTTGGAAATAACAGGCAAGTCACTGACGGAGACATGTTTACAGCTATTGGCAAACCAACAAAGTGGAAAGTAACATTTGATATTATTATAATATATTATTAGAAGATAATATTTATAAAATGCCTTTTAAAAGAAGCCATGAGAGGGTTAGGCCTCCTCGCACAGAGATAGCTGCATCCATCTCCCCTGACATGTTGGAAGACATGTATTCCCAAAGACAGCATAAAAGAGCTGCTGGCCCTTGCACAGTCTATTCATGTCTTCAGTGGACTTTAATTACATTGCCCCATCCCCTGCCAGGTACATAAGACCTACTCCCACTTTTAAAAAGATTGAATATTATTTGACCTGTCTGGCTCTCGTGCCCTTTAGGACAATCAAAGTTTGGAAGTTCAGGAGTTTTTGAAATAAATTTAACAGCCAAACAAATGGCAACAGGAATAGAGAAAGAGGCCCTTCTCTGACCTATAGTCTTGTTTTTCCTTTTGTATCAGAATAGTAGTGACAAGACGGTTTTGGGGTTCCATCTGGCCCTTCTTGGCTGGTTTGTCTGCTCTTCCCATTGGTCTCACACCTCCGGCTGCTTGCACAAGTCCTTATAAGCTGCCTCCACAGTGTGGCAGACTTGTCTGAGCTCTGTTTGGTTCTGGCTGATCCTCTCCATTATCTCCGAGAGCTCTTGGAGCTTATCCTGCATTTGCTTGTTATGGCAATCGTAAATGAGAAACATCATTTCCTCCAGCTTCTCTGCCAAACTTGAAACCTTTTGGATGCGAGGAGAGACAGGCCTTAGGAACTAGACTGGATCGGAGGCTGATAGTTTGAATATGAAGGGTCACATTTCCCCTCTCGCCCCATCCCTCCCAAGTAAGGGGATGCAACTACCACTGATTTTGATGGGCGCTGAGTCACATTGGACCAGGGCTGAGTCTTGTCCTACGTGTGACTTCTATGAGTTTTAGATAGAGTGGACTAAAACTGATCTCTGCATAAATGTAAATGCTTACCGCAGGCTTTTTGCACCATCTTCTGAAAGCACCTGGAACTGGCTGTGTGGGAGCCAGAATGCTGACTTGAGGGGGCTGCTTGGCTGAGTCAGTTGCAATTCCTGTGTAGACCCATTCAACAATTGGATCTATGCAGCACTTCAGTGAAACTCCATAAGGATCTGTCTGCATGGATCCAATTGTAAAACTGCGATCTTCATGGGAAACAGCAGTATGCCATTCGAGAGACTTCTACTCTACTAGAGGCCATGTGACCTAGAGACTGCAATCTGGGACATCTGCATTCTATTCCTCATTCACCCAGGCGTTCGGTGCCTACTGCAATTTTTCAAAAGCTCCAGTCTGCATTTTGTGGAGGAGGGGTCCTAAAGCCTTTGAAAATCTGGCCTGAAACTTTAATGGCAGCCCTAGTGACGGTAAAGGGGAAATAGCTTCCTGAATGTGTGACGGAGATATGCTGAGTTGTTGATGGAAGAGGCTAGGATTAAGGTTTTGCAAGGGCCAGTTAGAAATGGGAGGCATGTGGGTTTCTGCATATGTTGGAGATGGACGTGAAAGGCTGATGGTGTGTTGGAGTGCATTAGACAACAGCAGTACAACGGTGGCAAAGAATTCAAATGACTTTCCTCTTATTTCCGTGCTTGGAAGACACTGTCACAAAGTGAAGCTTTTGTTTGTTATTCCCTGTGCATAATGATACCTAGTTTTTAATCAATAGCTCTCAAGGTACTTTACAAAAGGAGGTCAGTGCCCTCATCCCCATTTTCCAGATAAGGAAACTGAGGCCCAAGGGGGTGAATTACTTCCCCAAAGTCATGCAGCAGAAATAGAACCTGGGTCTCTTGGATCCCCCGTCCACTCTGTGTCCTATAAGCCAGCCTGCTGTCCTTAATAATGATCTCAAATAACATTGCGCTCTCATATAGCACTTTGGAGGCCTGAGAGCTATTCCCGGCTCTTCCATTGGCCTGCCGGGTGAGCTCAGGTGCATCCTATTGCCCTGCTGTGCTGCACTTTCCCCATTTATAAAGTAAGGTGCTTTGGAAGCCATGGATGAAAAGCGCCATGAAGATTTCAGTGTTCTTATATATGTTACACATTAGGCTGTAACTGATTTTATAATGAAAGCTCCCCCATGTTGTATTATTTCTCATCATTTACTTAAAATATGTGCCAAAGTATCTTATTTAATTGCCTCAGAGCCACAGAGGACATTAAGACTGTTGATCTGTGACTAATGCAGTTAGAATAACATGATTAAATATATTAAATAAACATTCTGTGAGTGCACAATCTTTCGTGCTGGCATGCAGCTGGGTGGAGAGGAGAGTAGCCAGGCCATTTGGTCTGCTGTGGATGAAGCGGGGGTTGCTACATTTCAGAGGAATTTAATTTAGTGTTGCTAAGGCATGATATTAAGAGTTCACTTCTGGGGGCAGGTGGAGTGGTTTGACACTTAAAACAAGCTGATTCTATGCTGATTTGCTGTAATGTAGCAGAGGATGGGAGAACATCAAGATAGACTAGAGAGCCTAATCATTTTTTTTCTATCTCCTTTCAAGTACAGTCTAGCTGCTCCCTCTTCTGTTCTGTTCGATCTACTTTTAAACGCTCTAAAGTTATAAAACTCCCATCCCTTTCCTTGGAGAGCTGATTCCATAACCTGATATGGGTCACGGGGAAGAAGATCCATGCGCAAAGAGGACCTTCCTCACAGCTTTCTCCCCTTCCATGCAAGTGGAGGGCTCACTCAGCCTCCTGTCGTCCTGGTGGCCCAGCGATCTGTTGTGGGGGAGCATGATGGTGGGGGGAGTTGGAGAAAGCTGCACCCAGGGAAGTTCAAAAGGAAAAGACTACACTGTTCTGGGCTGGATTACTTTTCCCACCAAGCTCCCTGTGAGAGGAGGGTCTCTAGTGTAGTTATTGCTTGGAGGGGCCTTATAGTGAGACTCCAGGCTGGGTGTGAGGGGGGTCAGGCAATCAGAAGCATGGGCTACACATGCAGATGACCCATAGTGGGTCCTGCAGAATGATCCACCCTGGAGCAAACCCTGCCTCCCTGCTGGAAAGACATTTTGTGCTGGTTTACATCATGGAAGGGAGCAATCCATCCCCATAATACAGCATTCCCCCTCTGTTTTCCTTTGCTCAGTGTTAAAGTGCCTCCTCTTTCACCAAGCTAACCAGCTCCTCTTTCTTCCTTTGGCTTCCACCCTGGAGCCCTGGTCAGTAGCCACCTCTGTATCCACCTCACCTTCAACAGGAGGCTGTCCCTGAAATTGCTCATCACAGTGTGGTCTTTCTTTCGGTTCTCATTAATCTTCTCAATCAACTGCTGCGTTCTCTTCTGCAGATTTTCAATGTTTGAATCCAGGGCTGCAAAATAACTGGATGACTTGCCATCCAATACCGCTACAGGTGCATCTGCAGTGGGGCAGAGCACAGATGTGTTGGGACCTTCCTTCCTGCATTTAAATTTAAATAGAGTGTGGTTTGTATTCCTCGTCTTTACCCTGCCCTACAGTCAAAGGCCAAAAACTCAGATGAGTTTGAGGACTCATGGTGAAAGCTTCCACTTTGTTTCCAGATAAGAGTAACTGAGGTATCTAAGTCAGGGAGAGGTTTACGTGCTTTGTGGGAAAGGTAAACTTCTCACGGTTTTCCCTGCTGTCCCTCCTAAAGAAAGGGAGCATTTTAAAACCAAACTTGGAAGGTTAGTTCCTCCCCTGGTCACTGGTGCCTTTAAGCCCCGCAAAAAGGCTGAAGCAGTATATGGGGACCCTAAAAGCCCCAGCTGTGTATATCCCTCGGAGCAAGCATTGTAGATGACAATGGTGGGGGGGCGGTTCCAAGGATCCCATTCACAAGCTGGGGAGAGGGATGTGTCGGGGTATGATCTCCGCATGCAATGGTTATCCCATAGATTAGCCCAGATTGGCTCCTCTTGAAATGAGGGGGGAGTTGTCAGTGGAATTTGAAGATAGGGTTGATGCACCTGAACTTCTTTTACGGCTTCATGAAGGTAGAGGATAAATGTGATATTCAAACAGATACCATAACAGGAAAATAACTGTCCCTCATCTCATGTCATTCTCAGCTACAGTCTATGCATACAAACCACCCTCCCAATTAAATAAAGAAAAATTACAAAGACTGGAGCCAAAGTTATCCAGCAAAATCAGATGTCAAAGAAAACGGTTGCCAACTATTTTGTTAATTTCTCTCATGTGGGAATTTTAGTCTGTTACATTTGTTTGTCCAATAATTAAAGCAGCTTATGAACCAGGATGCTAATTCATCACAAACTTGACAGCTCCTGTGTTGGCTAATTATCTTTAATAAAGGAAAGAGTCCCTGTTGGCTGACTTCTTTGTTAAATTACTTCTGCAGCACTAGCGCAACTGACATCTAATTCCATTTGATAGGGGAAAAAAAAGATACCCATGATTCTAAACCAGCACCCTTGCATATGGAAGTCGGTGAGATTAGGATCAGCCTTCTGGGTACCTTATTGCATTAGCACATTATGCTCTGTACTGTTCAGGATCCCCACTCGACTCCTGATGCTATTGGCCGGCACTGCTACGTCAGTGTTTCTTAACCTTGCCTTATGTTGCCTTGTGTTGGCATTTGGTCCTGAGGAGGAGTGAAGGAAAAGGGTCTAAATAAACCAAGCCATCTGCCAAGGTGAAGCAGCTCAGTGATGGAATTAAAAGCCAGAGACCCCTGCTGCTGATTAGCTGCGTCGTCCTATTCAGGAGTACAAGTAAACACTACATGCCAGGTGGCTTGTTGTATTCACTCCACCTGAGCACAGGGTATGTGCAGAGCTACTGCACGAGAGGCAATGTGGCACATTGGATTGGGAACTGCACTGGAAGTCAGAAGAGCTGGGCTGAGTGCGAAGTGCTCAGGTATTCAGGGCCATGTAAGTCCCAGAGAAAGGAGTTGAAAGACGAGCTGCATGACTAGACTAACAGGGCTGCCCCTTTGGAACTTGCATAGCATAACGACTCCTGTCCAAGGACCTTTCTACACATAGCTTTTGTATCAGTTTCAAACCAGTATAAAGCGATACCACCCTGCAGTGTGGGTACAGTTAGCTAAATGTAGGTCTTGCCTCAGGGGTAATTAAACCAATATCTTTTAGTCTGGTCTGAGAGTGTCTTTTTTTTTTTCAGTGTAGCATATGTCAGAGCATCCACACAGTAGAGATATCCCAATTTAACTGTACCAGTATCTAATTATACCACTAACTGCAATAGTTACATGGATACTATGCTCAGAACAGGCTTAGGTGCACTGGCTGTCACCACCTCTTTAAAAGTAGGAGATGTACTGGGAACCAGATTATAGGATTTAAAATGAGTAATTCGGCCAGTGCCCAATACAGAGAATGTGTGAGTCACTAATTAGACAGCACTTTGCATCAGTAGATCTCAAAGCACTTTACAAAAGAGGTCAGTATCGTTAACCTCATTTTACAGAGGGGGAACTGAGGCACAGTCAGTCACTTTCCCAAGGTCACCCGGCAAATTAGTTGCAGAGCCAGGAACTGAACATAGATCGCCTGCAGGGCTGGCCCAAGGGTTTTTGGTGCACTAGGCAAACTATGTCTTTGGTGCCCCCCTCTGCATGTTATACGAGATAACACATTCATATATTTTTTGAAAATAGAAAAAAAAATTCACTTCCATTTAATTTGGTACCCCTTAAAGCCTGGCGCCCTAGGCGACCGCCTAGTTCACATATATGGTTGGGCCTGCCCTGATCGCCTGAGTGTTACACCAGTGCTCTATCCATTGGGAACACTGCCTCCAAACTAACTTTCTAAACTTACGACTGCAATTAGAAACACTGTCAATGCCCAATTATATTAATTAAAAAACTTAGTCTGATTACAGCTGGGAAATTGCTACAATTAACATTATGAACCACCAGGGTATTACCAACAATATTTTTATTAAAAACACATTTCTCCTTTGGGACGTTTCTGTTGATGTATTCATAGCACAAAACACTGCATTTTCTACCCTTTCTCTGGCTCTCAGCAAATGTTAGACAGAGTTCTGTGCAAAAATCCTCACCTGGACAGGTTGTCACTATGTAATTCACGTCTTTCTATATCAGCAAAGAATGGGCTGTCCAGTTTAGCCTGCTCCTCTTCTGGCTCTGGACTTTCACATTCCTGATTAGACATTGTAACCTTTAAAAATGAGAGAGAGGTTTTTCAGGAAGCTACAAGGATCAGGCACTGCACTGGGACTTAATTTAGCCTTTGGCTCTGCCACTAACTTGCTGCGTGACCTGGGCAAGCCATTTCCCTCCTGTCTTGTCTATTTAGAAGGTAAGCTCTCTGGGGCAGAGACTGGCTCTTACAAAGTATTTGTACAAGACTTAGCACAGTGGGCCCTTGATCTTATTGCAACCTCTGGTCCCTAAAGTAACACATATAACTAATAGGAATAACAAGATCAAAATCACTGACCTATAGTTGCTATTACATCAACCTATGAGTTTTAAACATGGTCAGTAGAGCTTGATGGGGAGCTTTTGATGAAATTTTAAAATGTTTCAGATTTTGGCTCTTCGTTCCTATTTGGGATTGGAAAAAAAGTCAGACTTTCAAAATTCATTATAGGCTGGGAAATCCATTTCCTGACCAGCTCTAATAGTGAGGATTCTCTTCTGCACTAGTTTCATACTGATAAACATCACTGAAATTACTCCCAACTTACCTGGAGCGCTGGACAAAATATGCTGTTTTTACCTATGACTTGATTTTGCTGGGGGAGTTTGAAATAGTCTGTATTTTATGAAAAGTTTCGTGGGACAAAATTTGCTAACCTGCTATATATTGTAAGGAAAATTGTTAAAACATGGAGAATCTCTAAATAAATATAAAGCCACTGCTACTCTAACCCCTGTTAGCGGGCAATTGAAACTATACCTATAAACACACAGCTTTCTAACTGTATAAGTCAATTGTATTTACCTAGATGGTAAATTCTGTGGGGTAAGGAATGTCTTTGTTTTGGGTGTATGTACTGCAATCATGTGTACGTACCGCAGTGCTTTTTTTTGTGATGGTATGCAACGGTATGGAGCACCGGCACCTTTTTTTCACAGTGATGTTGACCAAGGGCATCAATGGCCCCCGAAAACTCTTAGCGCCCAGGCCTAGAGATATCCCCTAGTGCTGGCCCCGCCCTCTGCAGCGCCAGCCCCGTCCCTGGCCCCGATCTGACCCCTGGCCCCAATCTGGCCCTGATTGGGGATCGAGGCTGGATCTGGCTCCTGCTGCCGCCAGACCCAGCGCCACCGCCAGCTAGAGGCGGCTTTTGGGGTAGGTGAAGCAGGTGCCCACCTAGGGTCCCGAGCAGTAAGGGGCCCCTTCACCTACTCCAAAAGCCATGTCTGCTTCTCAGCTGGCAGGATACGCAGCGGGCAGCTGGGGCTGGGACTGGTGGTGGGGCAGGGCTCCAGGCGAGGTGCTGAGGCTGCAGAGGGAGGGCGTGGCCAAGGGAAGCTGGGGCCCCCAGTGGGGAGCCTTTAGGGGGGGCCCACAATGGGCCTTTGCCTAGGGCCCCAGATAGCCTAAGGCCGCCTCTGCTGCCAGCAGCCCCACGTCCCTAGCTGGGGCCGGATCTGGTGGCCCCAGGTTCCCAGCCGGGGCCAGGGCTGGGGCTGGATCAGGCTGAGTACCGGCACTTTCGTTTTGTACACAGAAAGCTCTGATGTGGTTGTGGCACTGTATGCATGTGTAGGTACTGGCTGTAGCAATTACCGAATCACCGTAATAGAAACCATCACGGATAAGAAATGAAGCATCTGGAACCTCCACGATTTACCTGGATTTGGCAGGATGACTTTGTCCGACCTCGGCCAAGAGGCTCAAACCTGTATAGGAAATCAATTTTTAGAAGGCGAGATGAGTCCATATTGTTCAATCCCCACCGTTTCCTAGGCGGAAACATCGCCCGAAGCTAGCTCTTGACCCGTCCTTACAATCCCTCCCCCAGCTCTCTCGCCTGCCTATAACGAGATCGGCTTTTCTAGGAAAAACCTGGCTTCGGGATTGCCGACTCTGAGGCTATTTGCTCTTTTTCACACAGCCCCAGCTCCCGGGATCCCGGTTTTCATTAGAGAGACCAGGAAAGACGTCATTTCTCGGCCGCACGGCTGGGGGGCAAGGCTCGGAAGCGGTGGCCTGGGGAGGCGGCCGCGAAGCAGGAACCCGGGTTCTTTCCCTAGGGGTGGCTGGGTGGATGGCGCTGCGGGCCGGCGGTGGGGCGACTCTCGCTAGCGACGTGGCTCCCTGGGGCCGAGATTGACTCGTGGCTGCCGGGATCCCCACTGCGCCGGGAAGGGCTGCGTGTGGGGGCGGCCATGGCCCGGGGGGCGGGGGGTGGCCCGGGGGACGGGGGGCGGCCATGTGGCCCGGTGGGCGGGGGCGGCCATGGCCCGGGGGGTGGGGGGCAGCGATGGCCCGGTGGGTGGGGCGGCCATGGCCCGGGGGGCGGGGGGCGGCCATGGCGGGGGCGTGCGGAGCCAGCTGGGGGGCCCCGTGTGTGGACACAGGCTCCCGGGCCCCCGGCCGGCCCTGCGGCTGGGTCTCCCGTGGGGCAGGTGAGGGGGCCCAGGGTGGCCAGTGGGGGACCCATGGGGGAGGGGCTCCCACAGCTGGATACCAGGGCTGCCCTACAGAACTGGGGGGCCCTATTGGGGCTCCCATGGAGATGGGGCCCCTAGGTTGCTATGGAGACGAGGAGGCGCTGACCGCGCCCCTCCCCCCTCACCACAGCCTTTCCCGCCACTCCCGCGCCACCCAACGGCGCCGCGGAGAAGGGGGCGGGACCTGGGCCGGAGAATGCCACCCCTGCCGGCCAATCAGCGCTCGCCCTGGCCTCGGCTCCTCCAATGAGAGGTCGGGAGGGAAGGAGGACTGGGTCCGAGCTGGGGGGCGTCCAGGCTGGGGGGAGGGGCAAGTCTGAGGGGTCAGGCTGGGGGGTGGGGCACGCCTGGGGGGCCAGGCTGGGGGGAGGGGCACAGCTGGGGGGTCAGGGCTGGGATGAGGTGGAGCAGAGGTTGGGGGAGGTTTATAGATTGGGGGTCCAAGCTGGGGGAGTGGGGAGGACTGGGGGGACAGGGCTGGAGAGAGGTCTGGGGTGGGGAGCTAAAGATGTGGGGTGGAGGACAGGGCTGGAGGGGGGTCCAAAATGGGGCAGAGCTGATTAAGGGGCATCAGCAGCGCTGGAGTAGGGGGAGCTCAGGGCTGGGATAGATCAGGACTGAAGGGTATCAGCAGAACTGTGTTTGGGGGACTACGGACATTAGCAGAGCTGCAAGGGGAGGGAAGCCCAGGACTGGAACAGCTCTAGAAATATGGGGTACGTGTGGTATGGAAGAGCTTTGCTCATTTCTCCCTTTTTTCTCCTTCAGTCTTAGATGACTACAGGTGGGGACAAACTAAGAAATCCTACGTAGTCATGTTCCAAAGGGGGAGCCGTGTTAGTCCATTGCAGAAAAACAACAGAGTCCTGCGGCACTTTTAAAGATTTAACAGATTTATTTATCGCATGAGCTTTCATGGGAGAAAATCCCACTTCTTCAAAGCATCTGACGAAGTGGGATTTTCTCCCACGAAAGCTCATGTGATAAATACATCTGTTAGTCTTTAAAAGTGCCACAGGACTCTGTTGTTTTTAAGAAATCCTAGATAGCCACAGAATAGGCCTGGCAGGTTTCAGATACATTGGGGGGACTGTTTGGAGACGATCAGTCATCAATCCCTATTGTTGCTTTAGCCCCTTGTGTCAAGGGATGCCTCACATGTATGATTTGATTCCTTGCCTTCATGTCTGTTTGCCTGAGGACTTCACTTCTAAAAAGAATCATTTAAAAAACAGGTCATTGAAGAAAGCTGGGATTTTGACAGAGGAGACTAATGAAGCTAATTGTCTTTCTGACCATAAAATAGACACTTCCCCTGTCTTTATCTGACAGCTCATCTCACTCCAGGGATCTCGGACAAGAAAGGAACATTTTGTAAACGCCTATTTTGTGGCAAATATCTAATTTCATAGACTTGTGACTGAGAGCTATTCAGTTAAACCAAACCATCCTGCATGATTCCCACTTCGTATAAACTTGTGAATGGTCCCCATCTCGGATTTGGGTGACATCACAGGCTAGGTCTTCCAGCTGGTGTTATTTTTACATTTGTAATCCACTGGCGCCTGGAATAGCCGCATCTTCCACCTTATGAAACAGGGCTTGGTGGCTGGTTGCTTTCTTCCCTCTTCTCAAAGAGGATTTAAGGCCTGGTAACTGACAAACTGTGCTTCTTCAGCAAAGAAATATCTACACACAGGGCTAGAAGGAACATTGAAACTGACCCTGGAGGAGTAGAGCGCTAAACAGAGACGTGACAAGTTCCAAGGGGGGAGCCATGTTAGTCTAGGTCAGCAAAACAAACAAGGAGTCTTGTGCCACTTTTAAAGACTAACAAATTTCTTTTCTCCCATGAAAGCTCATGTGATAAATAAATGTGTTAGTCTTTGAAAGTGCCACAGGACTCCTTGTTTGTTTTGGGTGGGATGGAAGCATGGTAATTCTGGAGACAGAATACAGGAGGCCTTGCTTAATGTAAACGTTCTTCCAGCCCCTTTCACACATGGCTAGAGAGTCTGAGTGAAAGGGCGGCTCTCGCTACTTTGGAACTTCACACCACTTTATACATCACTTCTGTATCTGCACTACTGAATGCACGTCAAGCTCCATCTCTCTTTATGCCCCCTCTGCTCTCCAGCACCTCAACTCGCGCGCTTGCCCCAGCACTCAGTATTCAGGCTCCCTGTTCAAATCTGAAGGAGAAAGATTCAGTTTAGAGGCACCTCCCACCAGCTCTTCTTGAACTTGTCAAGTTGAGCGGGTGTTTCTTTCCCATGTGTCGAGTGTTTCAGGGCTCATGCCCCGTGTGTAGGGACCCAGATCCAAAGCTTCTCTACTGAACCTGGCATCTGTGTGGAGCAACAAGGTGATATTTATAGCAGCGGAGGTGCCAACATCTGATGTCTCAGCTTTTCAATTTGTCACCTAAATACAATTAGCAGCTGGTTGCCCTCGGCACTGCAGAGCCAGTTCGTGAAGATAAGGCCGGTTCCCTTGCGGATCAGATCAGATCCACTGCCTTCTGGCTGACGCGATTGCTCTCTCTCTCATGCCCCAGTCCTTCACCTGCAGGGAATTCTGCCATCACTCTGCAGTATCTCTGGTGGCAAAGGCTTGGTCTACACTTAAAAATATGAGCATCTCTGTCGGTCAGAGGTGTGAAGAACCACATCCCTGATATAGCTTTGCTGAGCTTTGTGATGAGACAGCTAACATTGTTTGGGGAACTGGGGGTGTTCCTACACCATAAAAAAACCTCCTATTGGCCTAGGCTGTGTCCACGTAAGGAGGCTGTGCCGGTATAGTTATGGCAGCGTGTGGTAATAAATGCACCCGAAGACACGACTGTGTGGAATACAAAGGTGATTGTCTGGTGTGTTTTTAATTGAGGTTGCTGGAGAGAGATGACCCTGTAATTCCCTCTGGCTCTTCAGCATCTCTCTCTCTTTCAGCTCCATTTCATAAGACTTTCTGCATTGTCCGTTTCCTCTCCCCCACCTTCTTCCGGGCTGTGGGAATTGCTGTTAGGTGGAATTTATAGAGCTTTGGGGGCAATGAGCACCCTGCCATGGCTCTCCGGGCCCAGCCCTGTCGAGACCCTACCATGCCAGAGCTCCAGGATCAGGACCCTATTCCATCCTGTGCCAGAGAGCGTCAACTCCCATGTCTCCTGCCAGGAGACCGCCACTCTGCCAGAAAAAAGCTCAGACACGCTGTGCTCAGCGTGTTTCACACCAGCTCTCCACCTGGCACTGACACTGCCTCGTTAACATCCCTCTGCTCTTCGCACCCCAGCTCATCATCTTCAGGAGCAGGCCGAGGGGGAGGAAGCAGGAATGGTGAAGGAAGGAAGAACTCAAGGACCAGTCCTGTGCCTCAGAGGTTCCTGTGACAAGGCCTTGTAGACAGCCATCCTCGCCGACTGCATCCCCAGTGCAGAGCGACCCCTGAGCGGACACAGCCCTTTCACTCAGCCGCTAAATATCTGTGGTAAGTGGTCCCAGCTTCAGCCCCTGGCCCCTCTTGGTGAAGGGTTGGGTGACAAACACCTGCCAGCAACTCCCACATTCTGCTCATCCTAGGAAGGTAAATCTGGAAATTACCCCACGCACCTCTCGTCTCTAGTCTCGTAGTACGTGTTACCCTGAGTCCAGGGGCCTGTACGGTGCTGGAGGCAGAAGCGGCCTTTGGCTATTGGGGGCCCTAGGTGAAAGCCCATTGCAAGGCCCCCTATAGGTGTGTGCCCCCCCTGTAGCTGATTCCCTCTCCAGTCACAGCTTCCTGCTGCTGGCCCTGCCCCCCCCCACCCCACTGTGCTGGAGGGAGCAGGGCAGGTTGGCCCAGAGGCCGGGCTCTGCACTCCTGCCCAGTCTCTTCCCTTCAGCTTGCTGCTGAAGGCGGGGGGGGGGGGAGCAGGGATCCACAGAGCAGTTGCTTCCTCCCCCCTGCCAAGGATGGCTGTGGGCTTTTGACGTAGGTGAAGCAGGTGATGGGGCCCCTTACTGCATGTGCCTGCTTCGCCTACCCCAAAAGCCGCCTCTGGCTGGATGCACACATGGTCTAAGTAGACACTGGCTGGGAGGGGAAACTGAGGAAGAGCTGTGCTCAGGGTCAGACTGCTGGCAGGGCTGGGAACAGACCCCAGGAGTGCTGGTGCAGTGGCCAGGGGAAACTGAGGAAGAGCTGTACTCAGGGTCAGACTGCTGGCAGGGCTGGGAACAGACCCCAGGAGTGCTGGTGCAGTGGCCTAGTCAATAAACCAGGCTGCCTCTAGACCTGCTTGTCCCCTCTCTGGAAGGGGCGACTCAAGGGCTACGTTAGCGTGTCCTGCACATTTCAGTCTTTCATTAAGAGAAACAATGAAGGCTCTTCGAGTTGCAGAGAAAACCCCAGACCACAACTGGCCGGAAACCACTGGCCAGCCAGATCCTCCCATCCCAATCAGCTCCGCAGCGTCGCTGTCCCTGTCAGACAGCTCCCACTCTGCACCCTAAAGGTGGCTGCGTCTCAGGGACGGGAAGGGGACCCTCCACTTTCAGCCTTTGAACAGAGCACAAAGCTGCTGATGTCTCCCGTCCCAAGGGTCCCATCCCAAGGGAGGGATCCCACCCCATCGCAGAGTAGGGATAGGGGACCCCATCGCAGAGTAGGGATAGGGGAGCCGGCAGGGAAGGGGCCTGGAGGGCTTGGTGGTGGGGGACCAATGGGGGGCAGCAGAGGGGCCCGCTTGGGGAACGCATTGAAGGAGCCACCAAGAATAAATTTGCCCAGGGCCGCCAACCATCTAAAGCCGGTCCTGGTGATGACATAATGCAGTGGGCGGAGCCTCTCCCTTAATGCTCCCTCCAGCTGGCAGGCTCCGATCGACTGATAAGAGGGTCCGACAGCCTGTGGCTGATCGCTCCAGGGGCTCCCTCCTCCGGACTCTGCGCCCAGCCCACCCACTGCCTGGGGGGAGCCACCCAGTGGGACCAGATGCACCATCAAGCCCCGCGGCAGACGGAATCCACGCAGCCCAGGTGAGAAGGGGGCGAGCCATGGGTGGGGGCTGGAAAAGCTGGGCTCCTGAGTTCTCTCTGTAGCTTTAGGAGGGGAGTGGGGTCTAGTGGTTAGTGCACCGAGTGCCAGGACCCCTGGGTTGCATCCTCCTGCTCTGGGAAGGGAGTGGTGTCTAGTGGTTAGTGCACCGAGTGCCAGGACTGCTGGGTTCTATTCCTGGTCTCAGAGCTGCAAGGGGCTCATAGGAGCCTGGACCCCGGAGGGTGGGGTGGCAGCAGGTGGACGGTTACTGGGGACTTGAGTCGAGAGCTCTCCATTGCCCGTGTCTCTCTAGCAGATGGCTGCTGCCCCTGGCTGTAGCGACCTGCCCTGCCCACCGGGGGGAGTTACTTTAAGCCCCACAAATCTGACTCCTTAATAGAGGCTTCTGCTTGGAAAGCTTAGGGCCAGCCTCAGCACTCGGCAAAGACTCCTGGCACAGACCCACTGGGAATAGCTGGCTTGTCAGGAGAGTAGCTCCCAGTCATGGCCCTGCTGTGGGCTCACCCAGGGGGCGTGACCCTCCAATTGACTCTCTAAGGGGTAGGGTGGGGTTATGGCACTGGGGAGCCCCAGAATCTAGCCTGGGCGACTTTCTAGCTGGGGAGTTACTGGAGGAGGCCCCAGCTGATCAGGGTGGGGGAAGTCCTGATGGATGGTGCCAGGTACTGCATCACCCCCCCCAGCTGAGACTGGGGGTACCCCTGGTGCTGGACACAGCATGAATCAGTTGAAGGATTCCCCCTCCCCTCATGGCAGCAGGTGCTGCACACACCCCTGGCTGAAATTGACCCGTGCCAGGTGCTGTACAGACCCTTGGGTGAGACTGGGGGGGCCCCGTGGTGCCAGGTGCTGCAGACATGGTGAGACAGTCCCTGCCTTGAAGCCCCTTCTCCTGACTCTGCCAGGCCTGAGATCCAGAGGCGGCGTGGCCTGTGGGGTTCTGGCAAATGTAGGGCTTAGCTTTGGAGTGGGAGCGCGCAGCCAGGCCCACAGCTAAACTGAGCAATGGGGCCCACACCTGCCAGTGATTGTGTGGGCCAAGCCCCCCTCGAGACTTAACACAGATCTGGGAGGGTCCAGCCGCCCCATGTCAGCCCTGGGAGCGTGGTAACCCGGCAAGAGCCAGCACGGGAATCGGGGTTACCAACTCCAGGGCCATGCACTGGGATGCGGAAGGCCCAAGAGAGCCTTGGGGTGAGAGGATCTGGGTGTTTACACAGAGGGGGCTGAGAGCTTTCCTGCTGGGTGACACAACCCCGAAATGCCCTCAGAAGCAGGTACCACCCCTCCCCCCCAGGGGTCACTGGATGAGCTCAGGGGTTTGAACCCAAGCTTGTGATTTTGGGGACCTTGTGATGGTGGGGCCCTGGCTCAGCACGTTCTGCCAAACCCCACCGGAGCAGGCTGAAGCAGACAGCTCCGGAGAGGGCAGACCCCCATCGGCACAGAGCCAGAGGGGTGCAGAGTCCTGCCCACTCAATGGGGAAGAGATACTGCCAGGCAGTGCCAACCACAGGATCGGGGCCACATTTGGTAAAGGCTTTGTGAGGGCTGAGCTGGTCACCTGGAGTATCTGGGGTGGGGGGATGTTGGGGGGCTGGGGACCCCTGCAAGCTCAGAGACACTGTAAACACCAGGGGGGCGGGGAGGGCTGATTGTCAATTCACTGGACTTTCAGAGAAAGCAGGGCCAGGGGTGATGGGCCCGGGCTGAGCCGAGCCTAAAGAGATCTTTGTCCCCATGCTGCAGGTCATCGCCACCCACCCTGAAGCCCCAGGTGTCCAGGCGCCTCCCCTCCCGCCCTAGGGCATGGAGGCCTTCTCCACCATGCAGCTCGTGAACCTGACCAGCCTCAACCGCTCAGAGCCACTGGGGCTCCTGTCCCAGCACCCATCCGCCAAGGAGCCCCTCTACACCGAGTACAAGCCGCCCGTCCGCGACCTCATCCCCCTGCCCAAGGCCGTGCTCTACCTCCTCATGGCCGCGCTGGTGGTGGTGGGCGTGGCCTACGCGATTGTGGGCCACCTCATCAAGGACCTGGCCCACGACTTCGTAGGTGAGTGGGGCCAGACGGATGGATCCTGCTCCAGGAAGGTGGGGGGTGTGAGCAATTAATCATCATCTCTCACTGCCAGGGCAGAGCACTACAGCCACCTCTCAACTGCCCTGCGGCCCTGGCACTGGTGAAACAGCAGCCACGTTCCATCCCAGAGGTGGCTGCACTGCACCCTCAGATAGCCCCCGAGCGCTGTGAGAGCAGCATTAGCCCCATTTCACAGGGGGGGACACGACAACTGAGGCACAGAAGGGCAATGACTGCCCACGGTCACACCACACGCTCACAGCAGAACCAAGACCCCAGGGCTCCTGAGGCCCCATCCAGTGCTCTGCCCTCTGGTCCACAGCACTCTGCAGAGAGCCCAGGGAAGAGGTTCAGTGCTCTCCGAGACGGGGAGCTGGCAGCTATGACTGAGGGAGCACTGGGAAAATTGTGCCCAGCCCTGCTCTAACCACTAGGAACCACTCCCCTGCTGAGCTGGGACAGAGCCCAGGAGTCCTAACATGTGTGGGGGGGGGGGTCAGGACCCCTCTGCTCTTCCCAGCCTTGCCCCTGACTCATTGAATGAGCCTGGGTCACCCCTGTACCTCAGTTTCCCCAAATGGAGGTGTCGATCCAGAGCAGGTGAGAGGCTCAGGACGCAGGGCAGAGGGTGGTGATGGGGTGATCTAGGAGACGAGATGTCCCCCCCTCACTGCTGTCCCATCTCCCCCAGACTGGCTGCTGGGGCCACAGCCTGACGTCCCTGCCAAGAACGACCTGGAAGCCGCGACCCCGCCCTGCTCCGGGTTCCACCCAGCGCCACCCCCCTTGGCCGAGCCCCACAGCCACAGCGAGGTGCACGTAGTGCTGCAGGGGGCACCCCAGCCCACGTAGGGCCAGGCTCCGGCGGGCAGTGCCAACAGGCACCTGGGCGCAGCTGGAGACACACGGGCCACACCCACCGCCAGCCAGGACGGATGCTGCCCGAGGGCAGAGGGGATCCCCCACGGGCATCAGCTGGGGCTGCTATGCCCCCCCCGCCCTGCTCCTGCCACTTTACAGATACTAACAACCCAGCTGGGGCCCTCTTGGGGGGTGGGGGTAGGGCTTCATGGGCTAATAAGCCCCACCCCCCTAAACTTCCTGTGGGCCCCACCCACCAGCTGGTGCCAGGATACAGGGGGGCAGGTGGGCCAAATTCTGCCCCCAAACAGGAGGGGACAAGCCCAGGCCTGGGAAAGGAAAGGCCTAAGGGCCCCTCTGAGCCAGGGCCATGGGTCCTCCTGTCCCCGCCTGGATTCCTGCTGTACTGTAGGGACATGGGAGGGGGGTGCTTTGCTTGGGGGTTGGCTCCTGCTCCCAGGTCCTGTGGGGGGCGTGGGGCAGAGCCCGGGGCTCTGGCAGCACCTGGGAACCTTTTGTAAAATAAAGCATTGACTCAGCCTGTCAGCCTGGCCCCAGTCAGTCATGGTTTGCGCAGCCTCGAGCCCCACCTGTCTGAGGGGGCTCCTGCCATAGCAGTGGGGCAGTACCCCTCACTCCACCCCCCTGCTACCCACCCCATGGCTCCCTGCACCCAGCTCAACCAGTGGCCCCCACTCCTTCCCCACAGCCCCCTGCTAGCCCAGCCCTGGTTAAGGAGGGAAACCTCAGGTTCTTTCCTCCCCTCCAGGCCTTTGCCCTCTGCCCTGCCACCAGAGGGGCCATGGGGCTGGCCCCCAGCACTGTGTTGTGGGGCTCAGGCCTGCACCCCTATTCCTTTGAGTGAAAATTCCAGCCCCACACCCCCACCATCCCAGGCCAGGGGTGAGGAAATCACCCATCCCACCCCTGTGTTTGCCTGGGGGACAGATCCACCCCCTACCGCACCGTGACCTCCTGTACAAATGGGGCTGGGACACGGCCATGGCCACACCCCACAGGAAGAGAAGCCAGCAGTACTAGCCCCACACCACTGTCCTCCCCCAGCCCCACACCCCTCTCCCACTGATGCCAGGAGTCCAACCCCCAGTGCCGGCCATAGGAGCGTGCTCAGAAGGCCAGCCCCCCCTCTCCCCTCACCCATCTGAACACAGGAGAGAGGCCAGCCCAGACACTAGCCCTTTATTGGGGTCCAAAGGGCACTGCTGGCAGAGGCCTGGGTACCCCCAACTGGGGCACCTCTGCCAGGGCCTCACCGCCCATTGGCCCCTCCTTGGGGCTATGGCCCCCAGCAGGGAGCAGCCCCCGGCCCAGCTAAGGGGGAGCAGAGTGTCCAGCAGGGAGCCCCCAGGAAGGGACGCTAATAAATAGCAGTCAGGGCCGGCGGCAGGGCCCTACGCGTCGAGGCGGCAGAGGGGGCTGTCGTAGACCATCTGCAGGTTCACCTTGTGCCCAACCAGCTCCCGGATGTTGTTGATGCCGTATTTGATCATGGTGGGGCTGGAGGAGAAGGTGGCTGTCAGGTGTGGGACATGTCCCCACCCCACGTTCTGCTAGTACCCCTCACTCCTAACCCACAACCCCGGCTAGCCCAGCCCAGCGCTCCCCCCAGCTCTGCTGGGGCCCCTCCTTCCAAACCCCGAGACCAGAGCTGGAAGTCCCTGGAGGAGGGAGCTAAGCTGCAGCGCTGGGGCCCAGAGCTGGGCTATGCCGCTGCCCGCCCCAGGCGCAGGATGGCTCAGACTATGGGGAGTAGCAGACGTTTTTACCCCGGGAGGCTCAGAGGCCAGGCAGGGCACCACACTGGGGGTGTCCATCCCCATCCCAGCATGGGCTGCCCCACAGCAAGAGGTCCATGGCCCCCCCACACCCATCAGCAGGAGCTGTGAGGGGCCCTGACTGCCCCATGCTGGTGGGGCAGCCACGTGTAACCCTCCCCCAGCACCCTCCTCACCGCTCCAGAGAGAGGCCCCAGGCGATGACCGACACGCCCTCCGGCAGCCCCATGGGCAGCAGCATCTCGGGGCGGAAGACGCCCGAGTTTCCCACCTCCACCCACTTCTGGAGCCCTGTGATGGGAAGAGAGAGCAGCTGGGTTAGTCCTGGCCCCGCACTGGAGCAACGTGTCTGTTTGAGGGGATCCATGGCCCTTCCCTACCCCAAACCCTGACCCCTCTGTCACTGTGGGGCAGGATTAGGGGCTCCGCTCAGGATTCCTGTGGGCTGGACCCTGGAGGTCTCAGCCTGGCTGAGACAGGGCGTGTCTGTGGGGAGAAGGAGGCTGGCACCCAGCCTGCCAGGGGATGTGGGCTCGTGTCCCGCCGCTGACCCCAGGCCCCAAGGGTCTCTTGCTGGTCTGTGCGGCCGCTGCCCAGCTGAGAGGAGCTCAGGGTCAGGGAACACCTTGATTCCGGGGAGCAGGGGAGACGCTGCAGTGGGCACCATGGCTAAGCCAGGTGGGGGGGTTCACATCACCCTAACCTGCAGCCCCCCCACCCCAGAGCTCTCTGCCCCCTGCCATGGGAGCAGCATCTGCTGCCGGATCTACCCAGGAGGAGCCCCTGGCTGGAAGGGCCCAGCACCCCCTCACCTTGGTGGTAGCTGAACACCTCCATGCTGGGCTCCGTGTACGGGTTGTAGGCCGGCTTGAAACGTAGCTGGGTGATCCCTGCCGAGAGATGGGCTGTGAGACCCCACCAGGACCCCTGCCCCATGGCCTGCCAGTCCCTGGGTCCTCTACTACACCCTGCCTGGGTCTTTCCTGTCCCCACCCCACAGCCTGCCAGACCCTGGGTCCCCTCCTGTGTGCCACACCCTGCCTGGCCCCTCCTCTGGAGACTGCTGGTGGCAGCTCAACCCTGGATCAGGTCTTACCCAGGATGTTTGCTGGTAGCAGGTACCACTGAGCACCCAACCCCAGCTCCCCCAGGCTGCTCCTCAGGGAGCCCTTCTTTCCAGCCCTTCAGTGCACGGAGCTGTACATCCTCCTCAATCAGGGAGTTGCCCCCCCCCCCACCCTGCGCATACCCAGCTTGGTGAAGAACTCCTTGAGAGTGCCCATGAGGTCCCCCAACGTCAGGCCGTAGTCAGCCACCACCCCCTCGATCTGGTGAAACTCGGCCAGGTGGGTGGCATCCAGCGTCTCGTTCCGGAAGACCCGGTCAATGGAGAAGTACTTGGCTGGGGTGAACTTCTCCTGGGGGGAGGGAAGAGAGGCATCAGTTGTAGTTCTGCCCTCCATCAGATTCTCCCCACGGGCCTCTAGTCCCTGCAACATGGGTCCAGTCCCAAGCCAGAATTCCCCCTGCCCCCCAGAGCACTGCCTCTGGCTTCCTGCAGCCCCACATCTCCCTCCCCTCCACACAGAAAGACTGTCACAGGGTGGGGCCCCGGGCCTGCCCAAGATGCAGCCAAAGCCAGGGCTGGTTGGGGGGTGGGAGGGGCATTGACCCTGCACATCATGGGCACGGCAGGGGCAGCGGGGGGAGCCCCTCACCTGCTGGGCCAGCCGGTAGAGCATGCGGGCGCTGACAGCCGTGGTGTGCGTCCGCAGGATGTTCTTCCTCGCCTCCTCCAGCTTCCAGTCATATTTGTACCTGGGGAGGGTTCATGGGGTGAGACCTGGCCTGCGCTGGGCATGGGGCAGGCCAGACCCTCCCCATGATGTCAGGGGCTGAGAGGGGGCTGTTTTCCCAGCTCACAGGAGGATAAGGGCTGCACAACGGGCTCCCCACTCCAAAGCCCCCCAAGTGCAGGCGAGCTCCCAGCTGGATGGGTTAAATGGTGCCCCAGGAACAGAGGTAGGTGCCACAAGCAGCAGGGAGCTGCCCCAGACAGAAGGGACGGCCTAGAGCAGAGAGGCCCAGAGTCCCATTCCCTGCCCCCCAAGCCAGGCAGCCCCCCAGCCTGGGCTGCAACAGAACCAGCACCCCTAGGGAAGAAAGGTATGTCGTTTCCTGCCCCTCTGAGCCAGCCAGTGTCCCCACCCTGGTACCGGTTTGGAGCCAGCGCCCCCTAGGTGGGAAATGGCCCCATGCCCCATTCCCCACCCACCTGAGCCAGCCAGCCCCGAGCTGGATCAGAGCCAGCGCCCTCTAGCGGGGAAACAGCTCCATGTCCGTTTCCTGCACCCCTGAGGGGGGCTCTAAGTGCAGCCGGCAAGCGGGGGACGCTCACCCCTGGGAACCGTAGCCTCCTTGCGAGTGGATCTTCTTCACTCTCTTCAGATAGTCCATGGGAAAGTCTGTGGCTTCGGCAGGATCTGGAGGACCCAGGAGATGCAAAGGGAGCTGGAGCGACTCTGCTGAGCTGCAGGGAACTGGGGACGCTAGGTGGGCTTGGGGGCAGGCCCGGCGCTCAGCAGGGAGCCAGAGGGGAAGCAGAGGTGGCCAGTGGGATCCATGTGGATGGAAGACACTGTGCCCCCCCAACACGCACATCCCGATGCCCCCAGGGTGAATGAGCTTTCCACCCCCTCACTGCGCCCCAGCCGAGCCAGCACCCTCCAGAGCAGGGTTTGGACTCTGGGGTCGTTGCACTCCTCACGGCACCACTGTGACTCACATGAGACCTGGCCAGCTCAAATCGGAACCATTCCCTGCCCCCCTGAGCCAGCGACTCCCTGCCCTGGGGCTGGATCACAGGCTGCACCCTGTAGAGGGGAGGGCCCTGTGGCAGGGCAGTGGCCGGCTGGCAGCAGGACTGACCCTGCAGGAAGAAGGTGTCGTGCTGGTCGCGGGCCGGGTGCTGCTGAGGCTGGAAGAGGGCGTCGAAGTTCCAGAAGGAGCTCTCGATGAAGTTATTGGTCGGCATCTCTGTGAAGCTGGGGGAGAAACGGGATGAGGGGGCTGGGAGAAGTGCAACCCCCTGTTCCAGGGGGCACCAGACAGCCCAGGCACTGTGCAACCTGCCCCCTCCCACCCCGTCCCAGGGGGCACCGGGCAGGCACAGTGCAACCGGCCCCCCCCCCCCCCCCGTCCCAGGGGGCACCGGGCAGGCATTGCCACCAACATGGGGAGAGTCACGACCTGCCCTTGAAGCTTCACACACCCCCACCCACCCCAGGCAGACAGCGTCGGCAGCCCCACGTCCCTGGGCACACTGAGCAGAAGTGACTTCTCCAAAGCTCCACAGCAAGGGAATAGCTGAGCCAGGACACCCAGCCCCCACTGCGCTAACCCCGCCAGGGAGACAAGGCAGGAGAAAAGCCAGCCCACCCTGCTCCGACTCCTACAGACCACTCCCGTCCCAGAGCGGCAGACAGAACCCAGGGGTCCTGCCCAACACTGGAGATCAGGCTGAATGGAAAAGCCCCGTCGCAGGGCTGCTGGAACCTCGCAGGCGCTGTCTCCCTGCCCCGCCCAGGGACGAGGGCCGGAAGCAGCCATGCAGCCCCTGGCCAGTACCCACCACTGCAGGCCGTGCTCTGCATTCTGCACTGTGCCGCTCCCCTCCCCCCCATGCAGATGCCTCGCATCAATCGCCAGGGAGGCTCTGCAGGGGCAGACGTGCGACTCACCCCATCTCGAGAAAGATTTGCCGGAACTGGGTGCGCACCTTGAGCAGCGGGTGGAGGTGGCCGCTCTCAGGCATGATCCCCAGTGCCTCAAAGTTGTATGCCTTGAACTTCAGGTCACGCCATGAGCCACTGCAGACAAGGGTGGGGAAGGTTACAGGGGGGGTGCGTCCTGGAAATCCGACTGCACGGGCCTTCTGCAGCACCTCCCACCCAACTAGAGGCCACTGAAATGCAGCCACCTCTGGGGTAGGGCAACAGCCAGCCAGCATGTAACAGTGGACAGAAGACGACCCAGGCTATAGGCAGAGTGCGCTGACTGAAGTGGTGAGCCCCTCACCTGGCGATCATCTCTGGGGTGAGGTCCGTCTCCTGCTTGGTGACCGAGGTGCTGAAGGCGCGGCCTTTCTGGATCCAGTACGTCTTGATGACCCTGGACACAGGAAGAGAAGCTGGAGCTGACCCCACCAGGAGGCAGCAGGAAGCCTAGCACCCAAGCCATTGAGATAAGAGCCCAGAGCTAGACGGCCAGTTAACAGAACAAACCTGATCGGGCCCTTGCGATGGCAGGGTCTGATGTCCCTGCTGGGTGCCCGGCAGCCATGCTGGCTAATGCAAGGTGCTGGCTAAGAAGCACAGCTGGGGGCTCTCAGATGGGGCAAGTCCCCTCCGCCCCCTAGGAGAGACCAGAAGCAATATCGACCGATGCAGCCTGCAACAAGAGGCAGATGCACCAGCTACTGCCCTCTAGTGAAGAGAAGGAAACGGGCACCCGCTCGGAAATCTGATGCGATAAAGGGCCACTGAAGCAGTCCCAGCTCCTCACACTACTGCTGGGGAGAATCCCTGACTCCCAATGGCGCTGCGGCCGCCGAGGGATCCAGGCCAGAGGAGGCTCAACTCACACTTCCGTCAGCAGCTTCCGCTTCTTCAGTTCATTCCTGTCCTTCTCCTCCAGGCTCTCAGCCTCTCCCTGCTGCACCAGCTGTAGTTTCTCCCTCACCGAGTCCTGCACACTCTCCACCTGGGGGACAGGCACGGTGGTGAGTGCCCAGGAGAGGGCTGGAGCAGGGTGCAAGACACTCCATGGCACGGGAGCGTTCCCCACTCCCAGCAGGTCAAGGGAAGCAATTTTAGCAGTGCCCAGGGAACCCTGCCCATTGCAAACTGGGGATTTAGTAGGTTCGAGATGCGACAGAATAACCGTCTACATTTCCACAGTGCCTTTCAGCCCAAGAGTTCAACTGCCCATCTAGGGCTCGCTCACCAAGCACCGACCTATCTGCCAGGTCTCTGCTTGGTCCAGGATTTGAGGCTGGGTGGGCGCAGCTTGGAAGCCTCCCTTCTGATGAAAGCCCCAGTGCAAAACACACTCACAGCCCGGAAGATGCGCGGGCCCCCATCTGCAGTCTTGTCCAGCCGCACCCACTTGTTGGACATGGCCTTGCTGAACCCCACTTTCCCACTCGGCAGTTTCTGCAATGAGGCAAAATGGAGATTTCACAATCAGACGCAGACTGAGATGGAACAGAAGAGAAACACCCACATGGAAAGGGGGCACAAGGAGGGGATTCAGGTTTCCCTCTTAGGGGCTAAAAGCTATTTTCAGGCACATGGTCAAGCACCGCAACCACCCAAGGGGAAGGCCAAAGTCACCCCAATTTTACAAATGGGAAACTGAGACAGTGAGAAGAGAGGAGACCTGTCCAAGAGCCCAGCAACAGAGATGAGAACAGAACCCAGGTGTCCTGACTCCCGCCCCGCACCCACTCCAGCACTAGTCCCCATTGCCCTCCCAGAGCCAGAAAGAAAATCCAAGAGTCCCGACTACCAGGCTGCAGAAGAAAAGTAAAGTTCTGGCCGGAGATGAGACCCTGATGAATCTGAAGATGTGGGGGGTGAGAAGTCAGCCTCACCATCAGCTCGCTCTGGGGCAGCCCCTCAGCAGGGATGCTGTCGAAGACACGTGCCTCATGGCTTCCCTCCTGGACAATCTCCTTCCCCTCAGGCGTCAGTTCCCAGCGTTTAGATGACCGCTGCTCAGCCTCAATGACCTCAGGGGAGCATAAAGGGGCTGTGAAACACAGGGCCTGCCAGGCTGAACCATACCCAAGGCCCATCTAAGCCCAGTAACCCATCTCCAACAGGGCACCAAGCCCTTCAAAGGCACCATGAGAGCCCCACAGCAGGCACTGTGGGATAATCTGCCCCAGGAAAGGTCTTCTCCTGCACTCATAGACTGACTGGGCAGCATGAGGTGTTTTTATCCTTCCTGGGATCTTATTTCAGCATCAGCTATTCCCTTTTGTGTATTCCTGCTATTCGCTTTGAATCTTGCTGAGTTCTTGACCACAGCAACATCCTGTGGCAGGGAGTTCCACAAGTTACACATCTATCAAGTGACAAGTCTATGGGACTCTCAGCCAGTGGAGGGCATTGAGACCAGCATAGCAAGATGGAAAAGGGAGTGAGTAATTATATGGATAACACGGATGCTCCAACAGCCACAGCTCAGCCTCCTCCAGGCCAGCAGGGACCCAGCACAACTCCATGGTTGCTCAGGAAGGGCAGAATGAGAAGTGGAGAGCGCTCCTGCAAGGAGCAAAGAGATACAGGAAATGGAGGGGGTGCCAAAGGGTGGGAGGGGGGTGGTTCGGAGGAGCTGGATTAAGCAGGGATTTCATAGGCTGAGAGAGAGAAAATGGGTTTTTAGTGAGAATGGGAGTAAAGAAACAGGAGAAGGAGACTTTGGGCAGGGAGAAGCTGGTGCCCTGAAGGACACCTCGCTGGAGCCCTCCCCACCCCATTCACAGCCCCCTTCACCTCTCCCCTCCCCTGCCTCCTGCTCCCCCTGCCCGTCTCAGACCCTACTCAGGCTCGACAGTCCCCAGCCCCTGGGGCCCCCAACCCCACACCCTCTCTGCCCAGCCTCATGGGACCCCCATACCCTGCCCCATGAGACCCCTCTCCCCCCACTGCTCAGCCCTACAGTAACCCCGGCCCCACAGGTACCCCAGCCCCATAGGACCCCCATGCCCTGCCCCATGAGATCCCTCTCCCCCACTGCTCAGCCCTACAGTATCCCCGGCCACCCCAGCCCCATAGGACGCCCAGCCCCATAGGAGCCCCACGGGACCCCCGCCCGCCGGCCCTACCTCCCCCAGCGCCTGCAGGCTCTTCACGGCTCCCACCAGCTGCTGATGCTCCAGACCCAGCGCCGCGGCCGCCTCCAGGCTGCACAGGCCGCCGCCCCCCGCCCGCTCCAGGCGCTGCAGCAGCAGCTCGGCCAGCGCGGGCCCGTCGGCCTCCATGGTGGGAGACATCCCTGCCGGCCGGGAGAGGCGGAGGGAGGGCGGCTGACCCATCACCCCGGAAGTAATCTTCAGAGCCCCGCCCACTTCCGGAAGAGGGGCGTCTTTTCTTGCCTGACGGTGGCCGCCATTTTGGGGGTGGCGCAAAAAGGGACGGCGCGTTTCCGGCGCTATCTTGGGCGTGGCCGAGGGGCCCTGTCGGTTGCTGCCATTTCGAGTGTGGCAACAGGGAGCGCCGCCAAAGTTTCCGCCATCTTGAGAGTGGCATAGGAGGGGCTGCTAATTTCCCGCGGCCGCCGCCTGCGAAAGTGGGAGGAGGGAGAAGCACGTGTCAGGTGCCATCTTGAGTCTGGCTATAGGGGAGAAGGGAATCGCCGTCGCCACCTTGCGAGGGGCATGAAAACAAGGGCCTTCGTGGCCGCCATCTTGGGTGTGGCACTTGAGCCGCCATCTTGGGTGTGGCACTTGAGCCGCCATCTTGGGTGTGGCAGCGCTTCTCACACTCCTGATGCCCCATTCCCAGCTGTGGGGTGGGGCTTAGGGTTGGGGGAGGCAGGCTGGAAAGAGGGGGATTCAGGGAGTGTTACCAGGGATTCCAGAGCCATGACACAATTACACAGCCTGATGATGTCAGGAGGGCTTGGTTACCACAGCAACAAGCCCTGTGACATCAGGTGATGCCCTTGGTTACCATGGTGACGGACCCCATCCCACCCACCTGGGCAGCAGTGACATGGTGTGAGGATGGCACTTGACTACCATGGCAATGGGCGTATCACACCCCGTTGCCATGGTGATGGGCCCTGGTGTGCCCACATTGGTAGAGACAGGCCTGTGGTTACCATGGTGACGGGCACAGGCTATTCGCCTTGGCTGGTGCCTGCGGATATTACGACACAGCTGCCACAGGCGGATGTTCCCATATACCTGGCCAAGATGCCTCCACAGTGTGCTGCTTTCCAGCCCAGAGGTGGCTGTGTGTGCGCCCAGTGTGTGAAACACTGGGTGATAGTGAAATGAGAGGACTGCCTATTTGCACGCCAACACGTACACCTAGTGTTCTCAGCACCCAGCATTAAAAAATCATGAGTCGGGCCTCAAAAATCATGAGATCGGCTTTAAAATCATCTTTTAAATGATACTTTTTTGTTCTTTTCCTTTGCTTGAAGATAGGGAATTTACTGAATGGGAGCAAAATAAATGTCGGGGAGTGTAAGTCATAGTATCAGGTCAGACTGTTACAGCAAATCAAAGCAGTTGTTAAGATTCAAACAGCGGACAACAACATATGGGGGAGGGGGAAGAAAAATTACCTGTTGTAATGGGGAAAAAATGTCTCTGTTCAGCTCTAAGTTGATGGTGTCAAAACTGCATATGAATTCCAATTCTGCAGCTTCTCTTTGAAGCTTTGATTTTTTTATTTTTATCCATTTGTCTGAGCACGGCTGTTAATAGATCATTAATGGAGTGAGCAGGGAGATTGAAGTTTTCCCCTATTGGTTTTTGAATGTTATTTCTGATGTCAGATTTGTGTCCATTTATTCTTCTGCACAGAGATTGTCCTGTTTGTCCAATGTATAAGGCGGCGGGGAGGGAGAGGAGGGGGCATTTCTGGCACATGATGGCATAAATGACATTGGTGGACGAACAGGTGAATGAGCTCTTGATGGAGTAGGTGGCTTGATTAGGTCCTGAGATGGTGTCTTTTGTGCAGATATCTGGGCAAAGTTGGGCTGGGCGTGCAAGTGTGGTGCACACACACATACACGCTGCAGAACTGTGGCAGATGGAAACCACAAGTGGAACGCTTACAGCAATGTTTAATCCATGGAGGTTTAATTCACCTGGGACGTCCTCCGTAGGTGTAATTATACTTTCCTGCTGGCTAAACACAGCTTGTTTGCTGATGGGCAGACCTAGGTAATGAGTTACAGCAACAGAAAGTGAATCCTCTCTGCCACAAGCCAGGTGCAGCCCAGCCATTGGCAGAGCAAAATTCCTTGCCCCCCCGCCAAGGTGCCTCTGCCCTATCATAGAGGGAAGAGAGTTTGCTCCGCAAACCATGGCCTCTGCTGAGGCTGCCAACCAGGAACTGTCTTTTGGGTGCTGTGAAAACTTATCCCCCAAGCAATTTGGCTGAGACCCAGCAAACTGATGTCACATAGGGCACCAGATGGAATTGGGTTCCGATCACTTCTGAGCTGGATCTGAAGTGGCAGCATAGAAAAGGCTCTGAATCCTTCCCCCTAAGCCAGGGGTTCTCCAGTTGGAGGTCATGACAGATGCCATGGGGCAATGCAAACACCTTGCCTTCCCCATAATGAGCAGGAGGGTGGTCCATGGATGGTTGAGAATACTTGTGCTAAACCATCCAGACCCCTAAAGGGCCCATTCAGTCATGTCACAGAGTGCTTGATAGCTTAGTGAAGACATGACCACATGGCTGTCCAAGCTGAACCCATAAGGTGCGTCTACACTAGTAAATTAAGTCGACTTAAGCAGGCTTAAGTCGACTTCATTTACTCTGCGTCTACACTGGAGTTTCCTTGAGTCGACTTAAGGAAAAATTCAGTCAACTTAATAAGACCTCGTTTTAGGTGGACTTACTGCTTAAGTCGACTTCATTAAGTCAACTTAAGCCAGTGTAAACGTGGAGTAGCCCTAAGTCGACTTAAAGGGCCCCCAGGGCTCCCCCACTGACCTCCCTCCCAGGGTGCCTGGCACAGCCAGAGCCTGGCATGCCCACCCACAGGGCAGGACACAGCCCTGCCCACCCCACTCCTGTACCCTGCTCCTGTCCCTGTCCTGCTGAGCCCCCATGTACCCAAGTACAATGGGGAAGGTGCTGAGCTCCCTGCCACTTTTAAAGGGGTGTCCAGGGAAGGAGGGTACCTCTTGGATGCCCCCCTTCCCACCATGCACCACTCCCAAGTCCACCTAGCCCCTGCCAGTCGACTTAGGTGTCCAGTGTAGATGCTCTAAGTTGATTTAGCAAGGTTGACTTTAAGTCGACCTAAATTTACAGTGTAGACATGCTAAGTCGATTTAAAGTCGACTTAATAAAGTCGACTCAAGTGTAGACATAGCCATAGAGTGTGTCCCCTAACAGGATCCTGTGGGGGCTGATACTGGCAGCCTGTGGTGCTTGCCCCTAACTCCTGCAGTGATGAGTGTGGGGGAAATAGTCTCCCCAAAGGAAAGGGCTGGAGCCCCATCGGAAATAGATGGAAGGGGACAGGAAAGTAGGTGCTCAGATCTAAATGCCTTTTCCCTCCCTCGTTAGTGGAGCAGCCGAGCCCAGCCAAGGGCTCACTGCACGGCATCCAAACCTTTGAGATGGTAGCTGCTGCTTCTGCCTTCTCCCTAATCATGACCCTCTGAATGAATGAGTTGGGTTTGAGATGCTATTGCCTCCCTTTGCCTGAGCCCTCATCACTTGGTGGAGACACCTGGGCTGGGCCTGGGAAGTCAGCCCGTGTTTAGCAGGTAGTTTGTGATGTTTTGTGCTTTGGAGGTGAGGGAGGTTGCATGGAAGTGTTGTGTAAGAGTGGTAGGGTACTTCCCATGGCTCAGCTGGGCCCCTTCCAGCTGATATAAGGTTTCAAGGATAATTTTAGGAGCAGCCCCCCACCCAGTTCCAGTGAGAAACTCTGGATGAATGGAAGAGACTGTAAAAGGCACTCAAGCAGATTTGGGAAGCAAGGCCCTGCTCCTCTGTGGTCAGCGGTGGTGTCCCCAAGACTCAGGGTGTTAACTGGAACCCCGGGAAAATTAAGTTCCAGAGGGGTAGCCTAGTCTAATTCAGCAAAACAAACAAGGAATCCTGTGGCATTTTTAGAGATGAACAAATTTAATGCATGAACTTTTGTGGGAGAAAATCCCACGATCACCTTATCCATCAACTTGGGTTCTATTCCTGGCTCTGGGAAGGAGGTGGAGTCTAGGGGTTTAGGCCCGGGGTGCTCAGAACCAGGAGTGAAAGGAGCAGGGAATCGGGACACCTGGATTCTGTTCTGAACTCGGTAAGAGGAAGAATGGTGCAATTGTTAGGTATGAGTGTCGGATCTGGGAGACCTGATTCAAATCTCAACTGTCTCCTAGACTTGTTTGGGCTTGTTCTCCTGCCCACTGCTAATGACCCGTTGCCTTGCCTGGCTGCAAAGCTGGGACACTGGGACTGACACCGTCACTCCTGTGGAAAGGGTTGGGGGATCTTTAACAGACACCCAGCCTAGCTCTCGGGATCTGAAATAGGATCAATGGTGCAGCTTCTGCATGTGCGACCCTTGGAGAAGTTAAGGTCCCGAGAGCTCAGGATACATCTCAGAGTCTCTCCTGCAAGGCACTGTGGTTAAGCAGAGAGATCAGGCACTGGGATTTGTAATAACAAGAAACCCAATGAGTCCAGCCACCTGGACGGCCCATCCTTCCAGACACTCAAACTAGTTCCCTCTTTCTTTTCCTCCTTTACTTATCTCTCTGGCGCAGCCTGCCTCTTTCCTCTGCATTCTCCCCCATCATCCTGCTTTGGTCTCATTGCCAGCGAAGCCGTTTGGGTTGCAAAAGAAAATAATCCGTTTGTGTGGCATCCTCAATTCACCGGCCAGGGATCTTGTGTAACAGATTTCTGTGAGTTTAAAGGCACAACAGAACCCAGGGGTGGTGTGAGGTTGGACACCCTGTCTGTTATGTAAGTGCTGGCAGCCAGAGGATGGCACGAGGGCAAGGACATGTGGATTCACAGGGCGCGTCTACACTTGTAAATTAAGTCGACTTAAGCTTGGCTTAAGTTGACTTAATTTACCCTGCATCTACACTACACTTTCCTTAAGCCGACTTAAGCAACTTGCTTAAGTCGACTTAAGGAAAATAAAGTCGACTTTATTAAACCTAGATTTAATTCGACTTAAGGCTTAAGTCGACTTTTTCAAGTCGACTTAAGCCAGTGTAGACGTGGGGTAGCCCTAAGTCAACTTAGGGCTACCCCAGGACTGCACCACTGCCCTCCCTGCCGGGGAGAGGGGGGCACAGGGGGAGCCTGGCATGCCCCCCCACAGGGCAGGGCAGAGCCCTACCCACCCTGCTCCTATGCCCTGCCAGGGTCCCTGTCCCCCTTTGCCCCATTGTACCTATGTACAATCGGGCAAAGGCTGAGCCCCCTGGCACTGAGCAAGGGGTGCCCCCCCTGCCCCCATGGACCTGCCCTAGGTCCCCCTAGCCCCTAGAAGTCGACCTAGGCATCCAGTGTGGACGCTCTAGGTCGACTTTGTAAGTTCCCCCCAAAGTCGACTTAAAATTTAGGTGTAGACTCACTAAGTCGACTTAGCTAAAGTCGATCTAAATTTTCAAGTGTAGACATAGCCACAGTGCCCAAGGTGATGGGCTCTATAGCAAATGTACAGTTAGCTGGCTAGAAATGGTTTCCATCATACTCAGGGTTTACAGATTGGGTCAATGGCTCTCAGCATCCCCCCTCTACGCATTGTTCCAGACCCAGTCCCTCTAAACTTAATCTCTGTGTTAGGCTAAATAGATTGAGCTTCTTGAATCTGTCATGGTAGGGCAGGTTTTCTCATCCTTTAATCATTTTCATGGCTCTTTGAACTCTCTCCAGTTCAAATTGGGTAGACCAGAACTGGACCCAGGATTCAACAGCAGTTGCACCATTGATAAATACAGAGGTAAAAATAACCCTACTTGAATAGAGTTGTGCCCCGCTTACCAACCAATCAAGACGGCTCTGTATTACTGACCTGTCCTCTTCCTTATTTACCGTGCCCGTAATTTTTGTGTCACCCGCAAATTTACCAGAGATTATTTTATGTTGATAAAAATATTTAATAGCATAGTACAAAGAATAGATCTCTGTGGGACTCTGATATAATCACACTAACTCGATGATGATTTTACATTTAAAGCTCAGTTTTGAACGAGCTTTCGATCTATTTAATGTGTCATGTTAATTTTGTATCATTCTTGGATTTTAATCATATTGTTATGATCATGCCGTATCAAGTCAAATGCCTTGCAGAAGTCTAAAGATTTTACTATTTTACTATTACTCAACAATATTACCTTTAACAAACCAAACGTGTAATCTCATTAAAAAAGTACCATATAGTTTGACAGGATCTATTTTCCATTAACTCATGATGATTGGCATTAAGTTACCCTCCTTTAATTCTTTATGAATCAAGTCCCATGTCAGTCACTCATTATGGTGTCTGGGATTGATGTCAGACTAACGAAATATATTACCTGCATCATCTGCTTACCCTTTGAAAATATTGGCACATCATCAGCTTTTTTCCCAGTCTTCTGGAATTTCCCCAGTATTCCAATCAATATTAAAGGTCCAGAGAGCTCTTCAGCCAGCTCTTTTAAAATTCTTGGATGCCAGTTGGACTTGCTGATTTAAAAATATCTAACATTAATAGCTGCTGTTTAAGATCCTCCAGAGATACTAGTGGTAGTGGAATGGAAAGAGCATTATCATCATCATACGATATGACTATATTATCTTTTTTTCCCCAATAACAGAACAGAAATATGTATTGAATACTTCTGCCTTTTCTTATTTATTAATGACAGTTCTAACATTTCCATCTAGTAGTGGACCATTACCATTTTCAGGATTCTTTTTGTTTCTAACATATTAAAAAAAACTCCTTATTGTCCTTAACTCTGCTGTCCATAGAGTTCTCCTTTTGCCCTTTAGCTTTCCTTATCAGTTTTCTACAATTCAACCAATACGGCCTTCTTCCTCAGTGGTGAGATTGTGTCTTTTTGGGCATCTTGTTAAGTGATCTTAAACAATTTCCAGTTATCATTCAAAATGTTTTGGTTGAATTCTTTTTCCCAGTTGATTTGGTTCCTAATTTTTCAACTTTGTGAAATAGGCCCTTTTAAAGTATCAAGTATATATATATGCTTTGCAAATTATAAATGTGATCAAGGTCATGATCACTTATACTTAAGCTACTATTAATTTTTAGTTCTGTGATTAGTTTCTCTACCTCTCAAGACTAGGTCTAATATAGAATTAATTTCTCTAAAGCATGATGAGCAAAGAATCAGAATCCTGATTTCTGATTTGGTTCTTGAGTAGCAATCGCAATGACTGATGTTTCACTGTCTCCCTACGTAGTCTGTGTGAGCACATTGGCTATGTCTACCCTTGTGAAAATAAGTCGACTTAGCATGTCTACACTATAAAATTAAGTCGACTTAAAGTGGACCTTGCCAAATCGACTTAGCGTGTCCACACTGGCTGCCTAAGTCGACTTCTAGGGGCTAGGTGGACCTGGGACTGGTTCAGGGTGGCAAGGGGGACACCCCTTCCAAAGTGCCAGGGGGCTCAGCATTTGGCCCATTGTACGGGGGTACAATGGGGGCTGAGCAGGACAGGGATAGGGGCAGGGTATAGGAGCAGGGTGGGCAGGACTGTGTCCTGCCCTGTGGGAGGGGACACCAGGGTCTGGCTGTGCCAGCCACCCTGGCAGGGAGGTCAGTGGGGAAGCCCTGGAGCCCTTTACGTCGACTTAAAGTTAATTTAGGGCTACTTTACGTCTACACTGACTGAGTTGATTTAATAAAGTCGATTTAGCCAGGAAAGTCGACTTTAAAGTAGGTTTAATAAAGTCAACTTAAAATTTCCTTAAATTGACTTAAGCAGCAGCTTAAATCGATTTAAGGAAATTGTAGTGTAGACGCAGATTAAATTAAGTCGATTTAAACAGGCTTAAGTCGACTTAATCCACAAGTGCAGATGCACCCATTATGCCATCCCAAGGAATGGCAGCGGGTACCTGTTTGCTGAGGATGAAGAATAAACCCCCTGCCATAAGTCTGTGCCTTTCAGCTGAGGACTCACAGTGTTTGGTAGAGCTCAGGAATCCTGGCTCCCAGCCCCCTGCTCTGCTCACTGGACCCCCCCCCCCCAAAAAAAGAGGGGCCAGAGCCAGGATCCCAAGGCCATGACCCTATCCTGCCACAGCATCCAATTGCCTCATCATTGTGACATTACATCATGGGGCTGTATTGGGTCACTGCATCACAGTGTGGCATTGCCATGGTGATGTCACCAGCTCTTTTTTCTTCCCCCACTTGGGCTATTTTAGCACTTCTCCCTAAGATGATTATTATGGGCTGGCCTAGATTGGGGTACCCCCCCCACAGGGACCCAGGGGAATGGGGGGCCTCAACAATCACGAGCTGGCCCTTTAAGAGCCCGAATGGTCATGTGACCTGACAGGCGGTG